>VXBX01006169.1:279755-305698 GCA_013400415.1 Scytalopus superciliaris
TTCTTTTTCTTCCCTCCCCCCCCTCGCCATTTCATTGTAAAGTATTCCAGTTACGTGCTTGAGCTGGAGAAGTGACTCTACAGATCTCGCAATCTACTCCAGGACGTGAACTTGCCAGGTCATGTTGTACTTGTGGAGGTTAGTGAGTACTTGACTGGGGAATGTAAGTGACATAATGGCTTGCAGATGCACTATTTGCTCTGGTTTGGATCCTGCTAAAAGCCAATGTCCTTGGACAGGTGGCAGGAAGGAACAGTGTCCTCTGAGATGAGGGATAAATGTTGTGAGTGCGATGGTGGGCTGAGGCTGTTCCTGATTCTACAGTGCATCCTTCATGTGACAAGGTTTTAGCTCAGGTACTTTAGTTAAATTAAAACAAACTAATTGAATTTTGCTATCTAAAATTCCCCATGTGGTTTCAAGCAGAATGACTTAATTGTAATCAACTATTGTACCAAGTTGTAGTTAATTCTGAGATTCACTGATGTAGGAAAATAGTCTCACTGTCCAAAGAAAAGTTACTTTGTTAATCCTCTCATTTTGGATTCATTCAGTAATTCATTAGAAGAAAGATGTGTCTGTGCTCATTTCTAGGAAAAACATTCATGCAAATAGATGTTCAGTGCAGGTACTAGAAATGAGGATTACACTGTAGAGGCAGGGTGCTTGCCTGTGGGTGTTGAGCTGCAAAGAGCTGGGAACTGACACACACAGTTTTCTGATGTGTCAGCAATGCTAAGATGTTGCATTTTGCCTGCAATAACAACTTTGAAGGTGATCATCAAGCATTCAGTTGAATTTGTACTCTTCTTTCTGACATCATTTTGCTTGATAATAAAAATCAGTGCTTATATTCATACAGAGATTTGGGCACTTCTTCAAGTTCTTTCTGAGCCTTTCACATGGCTGTTTGCTGTGTGGCCCGGAGGTCAGAGAGTACTTTCCCTCTTTCTTTTTTCTTTTCCTTTTTTATTTTCTTCTCTTTTTTTGCCTGTGAGTTGAGGTCTGAACATTGCTGATTTTTGAGCCTCGGATAAGATCAATTTTCCAATTGTGTAATACAGTACTTGGCTTTTCTGAATGGCACTGTTAATTGTCATTGACCATAATAGAATATGAATAGCACAGCCACTTGACACCAACTTAATGGTTCTGACTTTTCAATGGTGCCAAGAGTGTAAGGCTAGAGGGGAAAAAGGGTCAGAGGAGAGATAAGAGCTCTTCTGATTCCACTGAAAAAGATTAAAGCTTCTGTGTCTTTCAAGTGGTACTTATGGGGGTCACCATTTCTATGAAGTCACCTTAAAACTGGAAGTGTTTGAAAAATTTCTGGCACAAAAGGTCCCTTAGAACAACTCCAACCCCCTCCTCCACAAGGTTTTTTTTCAGGTTAATAGGCAAACAGAAAGAGGCAGGTCTGGGATGGCTCAAGGAGAAATGTGGACAGTCATATTGTGGATGACACAACCTGCTCTGAGAGCAGCAGCGCTAACCCTGTTAGCCCTAAGGAAGAATCACTCTTGTTTACTGCTGTTTTGTCCAGCTGGGAGCTCTGGGAAATTTTGTGATTCACTTTAGTACCTCTTTTAAGAAAAGCTTACTGTCCTTAAATACACAGCTATCGCTGCCTGTTGGGAATCCGATCATACACAAGATTACCTGACTAATCTGATCACAGCAGTTCTCACCATTCTTGGCTGTGAGAGATGGAGGCCAGGAGGAAGATGTTTTATTTCTCTTCCTCTGCTGAACATCAGTGTAGAGAACAGTCATTTTCTATGCATTAAATATCTGCCATTATTTGTAGGGGATGCTATATTATAATTTTTATATTGTACTTATTTTTTAACAAAATTTCCCAGGGATTTCTAAACATCTGCTACTACATGAGAGAAGTAATTGCTCTGTGGAAATCTGGGAGAGGTACCAGGTGAAGGTGTGCTTTGAGTTATGTGCAGGATTATTTTCGATGTGGGGCGGGCAGGCTGCTTCAAAGTCACAGAGGGCAGGTTTAGATCAGATATTAGAAAGAAATTCTCTGCTGTGAGGGAGCTGAGGCCGTGGCACAGGCTGCCCAGAGAAGCTGTGGCTGCCCCATCCCTGGAAGAGTTCTAGACCAGGTTAGACCGTGAGCAACCTGGTCTAATGGAAGGTGTCCCTGCCCATGGCAGAGGGGTTCGAACTGAGTGATCTTTAAGGTCCCTTCCAACCAAAACCATTTTGTGATTTCATGATCTTTGCAGTGACTGAATCTGTAGCACTTAGACCACAAGTGCTGTGGAGTCAGTTTGTGCACGCAAAATTTTGAGTTAGCCTCAACGTGTCAGACTTGTGTCGCTTTTGTTCAGATGAATTGCACACCGCAAAACCAAAGTGCTAAACAGAAACAGGAGTTGTTTATTTGTCTGTTTGTGTGATGTTGAAAGTACACGATTAATGCGCAAGGGACTGACTCAGCAGAGTGGTAAAATACTGGCAATGTTATGGTTTCAGGTGTTTCTGAAAGAGGAATTAAAAAAGAGTAGATAAGAAGCAGAAACTCTGAGATCGTTCACATAAATACCTGTCATGAAAAAAGATAGAATGTAGATACTAAGTAAAGAGATAGTAGAAGGAGGGAATGGTCTAATTATCCTAATATATCCAAAAGGACTGGTATCAGAAATCTTCGGTCTTCTTGACTCTGATGTTGGACATATCCTGTCAATTTTTCAAGTTAAAATTAAGAGTGTTGCCTTGAGAATGATGTGTCAGTGGATATTTCACTGTTTTAATGATTTGGGGGAGGAGGAGGGCGGAGTTCTTTCTGATGTTTTATCACTAAGACTCTTGTTTGGGAACAAAGCTTCCGGAAATGGTTGTCAGGGAACGTTTCTTTATTCTGCCTAAGTTTTACCAGTAGATTTCTGTTTAAAAAGAATAAACAAAGAAAAAAAAAAAATAAAGCAAAACGGTAGAAGTGAGAATTAGATATAAATATGACACTAAACTATATCTTTTAATACAAAAGAACTCTTTTTTAATTAGAAGCTTGGAAGGACATATCCTTTAATTGCTGCACTTGTAGTTTCTGGGCCATCAATATCCTTGCTTCTTTCATTAATAAACTGGCAAGTCAAGTAGGAAAGCTGCAGGAGTATAATTTTTTCCCTTAAGCTCTACTTAATCAACAGCAGACTTGATCAAACAGAAAAAAGAAAATGTAAATCAGTTGCATTAATTCTGCTGGCAGTAAATAGTAGGAAGAAAGCTAAACATGAAAGAATGCTCATTTTGTAGCTGATATCTGGGGTAGGATTGAATGGGAGAAATAGGTAGTTAAACAGCTCTTTAGATGGTGAGTGACTAGGGGAATACTGGGGTTTATGTATGGATTAGCACAGTGATAGACCCTGAGTAGCAAAAGACGATGACTAATTACCTGACAGAGCAGCACTGCATTCGACTTGGTCATTGAAATTAATTTCTGTTTTCAGGACTGGCAGAAAGCAGCTGCAGAATTTCAGTTCAATACTCAAATTAACTAGGAGTCTAAATTATTTCTTTGCACATACAGTATTAGAGGAGTGGGTTGCTAAATTGATCTTGATTTTACACACCGAGGCAAGAATTATTCCACCTTTTTCATCAGAAGTCCATGTCCCCTGAAATCGGGGAATAAAACCTGTGCTGTAATAAACTACTTGTCACTGGTGTGAACTCTGTCAGATAGTTAACACCTTAACATTTCCTGGAATTCCAGATGAAGGAATTATAAAATAAAGTCTGGGTTGAGAGAGAATTTTACTGTCTACTCCACTGAGTAAAATACACTAAGTTGAATTTAGATGAATTTACTTCATAGTTTGAGTAGGATTATGGCCATGAATTAGGTTGTCTTATGATGTGTATGTGCTTGACAATCTGGTGTATTTATAACTTAACTGATTTTGATAAAAGTGATGGGAAAGTTGTCAGTTGGTTATTACTGATGAACTTGTAACAGTTTGAGTAAGATACAGCAATAGAAAAAGCTAAAACCAACTGCAAAGACCTCACAGAAACAACTTTGCAAGAAAAACCTGCGTATGCTAAAATGAAGTCATATATCCCATGATTCTAAAATGCAGAAATTCTGCCAGATTTCCAAGTTGGTAATTTACTCATTATATCCATAAGCAGTAATTTCTCATTTTGCCATTAGCAAAACTCCCAGAGCCTTTTGTCTGTTTAAAGGTTTCCCATATTTTAATTTATTTATTCAGCTAAGATAAATTTGAAATGTTTATAAAGTAAATAAATATGAGAGGGAGGAAAAGGCAAGAGTATGAGAAATGGAATAAATATTTAATATTCAAGGGTACATTTTATTCCAATGCAAAATTAGACAGGAGGGGGTATGTGAAAGCCTTTTTTTCAGAACTTGTGCCCCACAGTATTCTTGCTGAATAAATTATGTTACTTCCTGCTTGTTCCTGTGTGCTGCCTCTCAGCAGACACTTCTAGGCAAAAGGATTACCACATAAAACCAGGAGCTTTTATCTTACTGTGTGGAATCACTGTTGTAACTGGTCACCTTATTAACTAAAATGCGGTTTATTTCCTTTGGTGATGCTAAGCCAACATAGCTATGGAAGAATGGATCAGATTTTATTCTACTTCAGTAATGAATTTGTGGAGTTAGCAGTTATTTAGAAAAGCAAAAACAAAACCAAAGAGCACTCTTTTAGTCAGACACTGAGCAAACTTGATCTGCAGGTCAGTGAGACACAATACATTGAGAAATCTGCTCTGGCATTTTAGAGTCACATTTCACAGTATAGCACGTTCGGTATGATTAGGAGATTATACACACTTATTTATTTGTATTGTCAAAAATAAGGAATCCACAAAACCAATTTAATTAAATGGAATGAAAACTTATTTTACTCTCCAGTACAGATATTAATAAGATTAGAATAGCATAATCATATTAAATGGTTTTGTTTCCTCCCTATTAATTTCTTTCATTGTCCTTTTGGTCTTCAGCTCTGTTGTCCAGGTATTATTTTATCATTTTGCATACTCTCTGTGTTTTATTTTTGCATTCATTAAAAGACCTAATTTCTTTTTTGCATACGAAAAGAATCCAAAGTAATCATTAGAGAATGACATGTGGTCTTAGAGATAGTGCTTTCCTGTTCATCTTTTTGATCTTACAGAGTTCTGTCTCTACGTTGGTATACCAAGAACCTGAATTAAATTGCATTTAGGCAATGGATTTGCATTGGCTTTGCATAGAGATATAGGTGTCATTTATGCTTTTATGTTATGAAACATTAATATTCCTCATATTAATGCCAAGAATTTACCATTATTATTAAGGAACCATTAATATGGATTCCCTTACATTGCCATTATGGAGAATTATAATAATAACATGTTGTCTTTGATGTGAGTAGCGCATAGCCCTGAGACTGTGCTAGACCGAGAACTACAACATTTTAGAAGTACATTGGTGATCTAAGTTATTTCTTTCTTACTGCAGCCTTTAGTAGAAGGTATCAATAATGACAGAGCAGATACTGGTCTGTGAAGGTCACATCCAGAAGTCTGTTGCTTACAAACATGAAAACAGGGCCAACTCTGAGAATGTCTTTGGGAGAGAAAAATACAACTGCATAGAACAACTCTCAAGTGGAACTCATTTTGGTCAGTCTGCTTTCAGAATGATTTCTGCCAAAAGCAGGATTCAAAAGGTTTGATTTGTCTTTGTTGTTCACCTAAACCATCCATTTTTCAAGTGTTTACCAGTTCCCATTAAAAGGTTGATACCTCATTTCTTCCATAAAACATCTGTGTTGCAGAGGATAATCTAAGATACATAGATTCAGGATATAAATTTACTTACATGAATTGTGGGGGGAAAAAAAGTTTATAGGAAATGGAAGAACTGTAAGAAACTGTGAGAAAATAAAAAAGATAAATATTAATTTCTTGGCTTCTAAGGAAAAAAGAAATTATTAAAGGATGCCCTGTATTTCTAGACACTTGTCCGGCAAGGAGTCTCTTAATTTTACTGTCTCCTAATTCAGCACCTCAAGAATACTGTGGAAATTTTTTGTTCATGAAATATTTTCCTCTCAGCATGAGGCCATTGCTGTGGTCAGGAACCTCCAGCAGGCTTGCTGGGATGGGAAAGCTAAAATGCTGCTGCTCATCGTGGCAGCTGACACAACAAGTAGCACCGGTGAGCAATTATAGTCTCATGACCATATACTGTAAGTTGGTTAATTGTCTTTTGCTTGGAGTTAAACAAACTGGAAACTTCAGATGGCAGGGCATTGCCATTTTTCAAGTGAAATTGCAGAAACAGGAAATCTATAAAGAGGGCACATATTTCACACGTTTTCTCCACTTGCTGCTGAGACCATTATTAATGCTGCAATTTAAAAATAAAAGATACAGAACATTAGAGTTCTGAAGGAAGTCTCGTTTTCATGAGTTAGATTAATTCTTCTCATTGATAAAGTCTTGAATACTGTAGAAAATTACAGAGAAATTTTCAGTCTCAAAAGCAAACCTCCTTTGTACTTTGCCATAGCAGTGGTAGTGTTTGGGGTAGAGAAACTGGGGTGTCTGGCATGTATTTAACTTAAATAATGTCTTAAACCTGCTGAATAAGAATACTTTGGGCCAGATCCTGTCCTGTTGAGTGTTGTAGTGGAGCTTGCTTAGGGGTGTTTAAGCTCCCCTTAGGACCCAAGTGATTAGCATATTGTGTCATGTGGAGGTATTTATTAGAATGGAAACGTTCTTGGGAGGCTGGGGTTTAAATCAGAGCTGAGCATAGAGTTTTAGGGCCTTATTCGCAGTAAATTTTATGTTGGTGAAAGGTTATAGAACGGATTTCTGTACCATGTCTACTTGCTCTCACAAATCTCAGAAGAGATATGGACTCCGAACTTTATTGTGAGTTTTGTTTTAATTCTGCAGTGCTCCTGTATGCCAAACGTGCCATATCAGTGTAATATCCTGTGACAACTGGTGCTCCAGGATGAACAGCTATTCCATGTGTCTCAGAAGCTTCTTTCTCAATACCTGTGTCTGATGGTGTTCGAGTTATTAACACCACTGGGCATGTAGTGAACGTTCTGTTCACAAATTAGTGGTATCATTGCCAGGTGATCCTGGCTTTAGGTGGGAGCTTTTTCACTGCCCTCCTGAGCAGTGTAAATCTCTCCCTTGTGACAGCAAGGGAGTGCTTGTGCTACAGACCTGTCCCCAGTGTCTTTCTCACCTATAAGGAGGAGAGAGAGGAGAAAGAATGAAAGGTGACTGGCCAAACAGCAAACATGAACCTAAGGAAGTGTTTGAAACAGAAACAGTATCCATCATTGCCCCAGTGTGAGGTGATTATGTACTGTGCTATTTGTGTCACAATTTAGTGTTAGGTTCCTGGGTATATGCAGGGCAAGGGTTTCATGAAGAAAAAGAATAAATGTGGATACAAAATACTATAATGTTCTGTGCTTGTTGTCTGTAGATTTCAGAGAACCGGCTAACATTGCTGAATGGGCAAGGAAAGGAATACATGTACACAAGAACACAAACGCTTCCTTCTTGTCTTTCATACTTAGTCCATAAGTAGATACCTGCTTATACAGGAAAGACAATAGAATCAAATAAATGTGGCTGTGTAGGGTGATGTCAGTGTAAGCCTGAAATAACTGGCACAGTTATTGCTTGTTCCAGATCTGATGGTTTTATCACAACAGACCCAAGATAAGGATATATGTCTTTAAGTTTGTACAGATTAATAACCTAAGTGCATAAAATTCAGTCTACTCCTGCTGCCTATTGAAACAGTGAACTGTAAGGGCCCTTCCCAAAATCCCTAGGTCCTCACACACAGTTATACAGAATTCTAGTCACTGTGTTACTGCAATAAAGTACTTTTGCCTGTTTTGTTGGTGATACCTTATGATAAAAAAAAAAAAACCCAACAAACATTTTAAGACATTTTAGTAATCTCTAACTAAGAGATGTCTCTGTATAAACACACCTACTTAAATACTTCTATGAAGAGTAAAGAAAAGCCACCGTTTTACAGCAGGTAAAAAAATAAGTCTGTAATTAATGAAGTTTTGTTAAGTGTGATTACAAGGACCAAATCTTGTATGCAAATGTGCAGTGCCGGAAGTAACAGGGGATAAATCATGCAGAATATGATAGAAAAGAAGTCCTGATAGTAATCTGGCTCCCCTTATATTTTAACATAGTTTGTTCATTTTTCAAGTCTGTTGTTGTTAGAATTGCATTTATTATTGACTGCTTTTTGCTAAGTTAAAGAGAATATTTTGATTTCTATGAAGCAGATATACTAAAGTTGGCTTGATAAACCCCCGTTGGCATCTTCAGGGAACAAGTAGATTAAACAAGTAATTATACCATAAGGCTTTTAGAAGTTAGTAGATTTAAATACATTGTATGAATCTCATCTTAATGTAGCCTTTTGTCTATAGTGCTTCCTGCCAAAAAAACCTCCTGACAGGAAATAAACATTAAAATAATCTTTAATCCCTTGTCTGGTCTATTACCATTAACAATTGATGCACTTTAATTTTGTGGGATTTTAACTACAAAATGGAATGGCTAAGTAGTGATAATTGGGTTTGGAATTATACGGTCATTTATATCAACAGAAATGCAAGTGGCTGGGAGGGTGATTAATTATTTAACATTTCCTGGCTGTAGTTCCTATTATAGAATTTTCTGATATATTCTGCTGTGAACAATTATCACCAAATGAGGATAAACAAATCTGTGATGTGAAGTCTTATTTATAAATTAAACTATATTTAGAAAATGTCTATTTCATTTGCATTTCCCCTTTCTTCTTGACAGGACTGTCACAATCAGCTTGTTTTCAAGGTTTTCTGCCCTCTTGCTAATTCTTCAGGTTCACACCCCAGATTTTGTGCAAGCAAAATAGAGCTTCAGAACATCCTTAAAATAATTCCTATTCCAAATAAAGATGCAGTTTATACAGTCATGGTAATGTTTGCATGTTCTCTTCCCCTTTCATTCCCTAATAATAGAATTAGGGCATGCCAATGTATTAGAATTTAATCCAAGTACTGGCAGCAGAGTAGATAATTTAATCTGTCCAACTTGTGAGGATTTGGGAGAAGAATACTGGTGCTTCCCCTCTTAAACAGGGTTCTCTGGCAAGTGAACTCTCATCTTTGGTAGCATTGTCTAAGGGAGTTCACATTTCACATTCTCATAGGGAGTCTGACTGTCACTTTGGTGCATTATGCTTGTGTCCTTGTTGATACATATACAAGCACAATTTGCAATTTGTTTGTCTTTTATTTTCTTACAATATGTTTACTAAAAAAAAAACCAACAAACACCACCCATGTGTATTCTCCTTATCTGACAACATAACACAAAGAAATTCTAATTATTACTTTCCAAGGCATTTTTCCTGACAGTTACACTGAATTTTTCCCCATCCTTAATTTTCATTAAAAAACCCCAAATGGCTACAACCCTTAGTTTATTGAAAGTGCCTGAGTTTCTTCTTCAAGCAGAACTCCTAGCAATAATCCCTGGCAGTCTTACCCAGAAAACAAAATCTAGTTTACATACTTATACATCAACAAAGAAGGAACAACAAGATGATGATAATTATTGTTAGTGCAGTGACTAGATTGTTAGTCACAGATAAGGACCCAGCCATATTAATAAATATGCAAAATCAACCAAAAAGATTGTTCCAAGTCCATACTGCTCAAAATTTAAGTGTTAATCAAAAGTCAGGGATACAGACAGATAAAAAGAACAAGCGTATAATGAGATAATATTAATCAATATGGTAGGCCCTGTTTTTAGGCATGATATTTTTCTGATGCCAGAGAAAAGATTAGATGCCAAAGAAAAGGAGATTTTTAATGTGGATTATGAAAAGAGATAATGAGATAATATTGCAAATGCCTGTGGGCAGATCTGTAAGCAGAATAAAAGAAAGCATGAAAATGCTTGTTTGAAAATTTAGGAAGCCATCAATGAAAATTACTATCTTGAAGTCAATCTAGGGTGAGCGTTGACATGTTGATAGTGAATCAGGATAAACTGAATTAAACTGAAGATTTCGCTATAGACACGCTACAGTATTAGAGGAAGAAAGGAAGAATTTGTAGTGAAAAACTGAAGTTTTCTACCAAAAATGCTAAGCAGATGCTAAGGGGTGATCTATTTGTGGCTTGGACCTTCTTGTGGGTGTGTAGGGTAAAAGTCTTACAGTTAAAAGAAAGAATTGGCAGCAAACCAGACAGAAGGAGATTAAGAATAGAAATCTGAGCACAGATGAGAAATTCTGGTGAGCTGGGAGTGATGGCAAGCCCAGAGAGCTGGTGGGTAACACTGAAGAAGTTTACAGAGCAGAGTTGATCACCCACATTGTTAGAGAGACAGGACATGGCAAGAAGACAAAAAACTTATTTGCAAGATGAAGTAAATGAGGAAGAATATCTTCAAAACTGAGAGGCAGTAATCTCTTCCTTGTTCTTTACACAGCATCTGTGAAACCTGTGTTCATGCTTCCTATCTTAGTGGCCTTGTAAGTGGGAGAAAGCAGTTTGGAAGGGGCTATCCTGGCTGGGTCAGCTGGTAATTCAGTGTGGGAAACGGTGTTGTCAGTAACACTGAACAGCAAGGGAGCTGATGTGGGACACCACTGATCACCTTAAGGATGAATTGTTAATGACCAAAATTCTCAATCAGTTCAGCCCTCTCTACTCCAGCTGCAGGGCCAAAGCAGAACGTAGTTGTGCATGTTAACCTGTCCCTGTCTTTAATTAAAGAAAGATTTGTGCATTATCTCAGTAAGTCTCCAGTAGCCTGACGCGTGTGTGATGTTCTGGAGGGGAAGTGCAGCTGGGTAATGTAACCCAGGTTTAGGTGCGTAGTGCGTTAGCGGAGTTGGATTAAGATGGGCAGCAGTCCTGGGCAGGCGCCCAGTGCAGATGCAGCAGTATGCACAGCTCAGCTGAAAGATGAGGTACGGGGCTTAGTGAGGTTGTTGGAGCTGGTGACTCAATGTACAGTGCAGGACTACGAGAGAGCCACAGTATTAACATGTTCTTTGTTCGTGCCAGAAATAGATGTGCTCGTCAGCCTTTAGAAATTGAATCTAACTCAACAGTAAAGTGTTACGCATTCACAAACATTGAATTTTATTTTATTTAACACTCTGGTTAGGTTTCACACTCAGCTTTCTCATATTTTATGCTATAGCGTGGGCCTTGAGCTACATTTAAGCCTTCCTCATAAACTAAAGAATGAAGGTCTATGAGGAAAAACTGTGCAAAATCATAGGCTTCATTTTACTTTGGGCATACAGCGCAAGAACAGTGCAATGGAAATCAGCACTGCTGGTTTTGTATCATTGTCAAAATCTTGGTCTGAGCCAGTGGAGACAATTTGAGACTTTATTCATCCACAAGCATCAAGTATTTATCAGGTGATGGTCCATTAGTTAATGTGTCAAACTCAGCAGTATGTGAGGAAGTGGCAGTGTGTACAGCACATTAACATGTTTTTTTAGTTCACACTGATCTAAATGACCTGAAATCTAATTGTATGGATTGCTTATATCTTTTAGCACTTACTGCCATTTAGCAAGTGCTATACTTGCTGGAGATGTATCCAGGTATGCATAAATACAGTACAGCGGGAAACTTTTACTTCAGAAGATTAAAGTATTTTAACGCTGTGTGTAACTAATTAGTACATATAGCCAGTGAAGTGGATTTTACATTTTCAAATGCAATTTCTTTCAGCAGATGCTAATACATATTAGGACATCTGTTTATATTTTCCTTCAGTCTTTTTTTTTAACTGCATCTTATTTAAAATACTGTTGTCAGCTGAAATAGTATAGCCTTAAACAATACTACTTCTATATGTAGTTGTGAACTCATATGTCTGCTTTAGAGATGTCTTTCTGCATAAGCAGATTTTTGTTTTGTTATGTGTAAGTGAAAGATGTATAAAAAGTTGTTTTGCTTCATTTAAATTGGAGCAGGGATGAAAAAGGCAGAGAGAAGTCAGTGGGATAAAATGTAATGCTATCCCCACTAGGTAAAGTTGTCCAATTACGCCTGGTGTCAGAACTTTTCAGCGTTTGAATGGCTGGGAGGGGATACTAATTTCAACCTTAATGATCGCTGCTTTAGGAGTCAACATCACAACACTTCACTTATAATTTTAGCACATCTGTCAGCCTGTGCTAAAAAGGAGCCCTGGGCTAGTGGGTGACTGAAGATCCTTTTATCCCTAGAGAGGATTATGTATTCCCTTCAAGAGTGGGAAAATAAAAAGGTTATAAATACTCACCTACTTCACTGCTGCCCACATTTGCCCTGTTGACAAATAGTGACTTTCACATCCCGCTTTTACATTCATAAGCACAAAAATAAATAAAAACTATGCAACTTCTCATTGTATAACACTTATGGAAGCAGCTCATTTATAATGTCACATATTCTATAATACCATATAGTCCCCAAGCTGGACTTTTTTTCATTTCAATAGATCACATTGATTTCCTGTATGACTTTATCTGCCTAATACAAAGTGGGATTGAACAGTTATTTGTCTGGATTTAGCCATTCCTTATCAAACATTTATGATTTAGCTGTTGCTGCAACATCTTCTTGTAAGGTCTTTCTTATTTTTATCTTTTCAGGAAGGGTATGAATGTGATAACAGGGCTGTAATAAATCTGGCTCTTGAAAATGAACCATATTTTGGGAAGCTGTGTGCTATCGGCTGCCAGGGGAGGGGAAGTTGAAGGGGCAGGACAGTCATGCGAGTGGATTGTTTCTAGGACGCTGTGGGCACCCATTAATAAGAATGATTGACTCTTCTGGTGGAGGGTATCAGTGCATTGAGATTGCAGTCTCCTGGCTGCATGGTAGGCTGGTGTTCTTGAGATGAAAGACCCAATAGAAAAGAGAGTTTTGCCTAACCAGTTCAAATTGATACAGCCATCATGAGGCTTTAGGTTGAAGAAAAATAGCACAAGTCATAGAAAGGTCACCAGGTTTGTGTTTTCTCTGTATATAGAACTAGAAGAGTAAGACCTCAGTCTTATTATTTCTGTTCCTCTCTCTATTCTATATCTGGAGAGGAAAACAAAATATGTGAATACTTGTAATAATACTGACTGTGATTTAATTAAATGGGAGTAGAAAGTGCAAGTAAATAGGACCTTTTCTGTGTTACAGCTTATTTTAAAATTTAGTTTGAAAGAAAAAAGCATTGTAAATGTGTCCATTGTGTATCCCAGGTGTTTTAGTGTTTCTAACCCAGAGCATTTTACCTGAACGTTTTCCAAACAACCTCATCATACTGAAGTAATTTATTTTTCATTACATAATGCTTTTCATTCAATGATTTCAAAATGCTCTGCTAAGTGTGTTTTTTGAAGTGCCAAACTAAGTATCATATAACCCCAGGGAGATGTCTGCTGGTTTTATTGTACTATTTTTCAGGCAGGTAAATTCAAACACAGACAGATTAGTAGACACCCTGTGAATGAGTAAAGGAGGGAAGACAAAAACCCTAATTCCTGCTTGCTGGGTGCCAGCCCTAAGTACATGCCCCTTTGTTCAGTACCCAAAAGTGACATTATGTGTGTAGGGAAAGAAGAGGAAAAAAAACTTTGCAGAAACTATAAAAGTTAATAATTGCATTGTAAAGGCTACTTAACTGATAATGAACATTTAATACAGAACCATAAATTTGCATGACACTTAAAAAGAAAATGTTTTTTTTGTTTTTGTCTTCACTTCCCAAGTCTGTTTGTAGTTAATTTTTTTAACCTGCTTAACTGCGACTGCATTCTGTCCTGTCTTCTTTTTTATGTCTCTTCACTAGTGCTTTCAATGACCTCCCTGCAAGTTTCTTTATATAGAAACGTGCTATGCTGTCTTGAATGCACAAGGTCAATAATGATTACCCTCTAACTTTGAAGGGCATCCCCCTTCTCTGCTTGCAAAGAGTATCAAGCCACAAAGTCCCTGCATCCCATATTTGTACTTTCTCTTATAAAATGCGGTATTAAGAAAGGTATTTTTATTTCCCAAAAACTAGAGCTTTAGTCCCTAAGCATGTTAAGCCTGGTAAAATCAAGATATAATATTTTTTTCCATTGCAGAAAAGTAGACTTGATAGTTTAATTTAAAACAAATCCATATTAATGGAAACATTTTTGTAATATATTTCAAAAGAAGGAAACAATCTGTTCTTTTTGAATATGTGGATAGATAGCTGGATTTCTGTTGTTCAATATTTAAATGATGCAACATTTATTTTTTATTTCTTAAGAATGGTAGCATGATCTCTGCACACTGTAAAGGCTTCAGCATGATCTGTACAGAAAAGCTGTTATGACTGTGGACTGTAGAGATACTTATAATGAAATTATGCACATCTTTTGGAACCAATAGTCCTCTAATAATTATCAATAAACAAAGTCAGTTAAAAGAAACTGCAGAAAGGCATCTAGTGATGACAAAAATATGCTTAAATTGAATTGATGCTGTAGCAGGCATTGACTGTGTCATTGCAGAGCTTAATAGCTGGAGTCCTGGTTCAATACGATGAGCTTGGAAAGGTTTTCTTAATGAAAGAACTGATGTTTTCTGTCCAGTAGCAGCCATAGCTTAACTTTTTAAATTACCCACTTTAAAGTTTACATACCAGTAATTGTAGTGTCATATAAAAGGAGGGGCTACATTGGCTAATATCAGAACATGTGTCTCAGACATAAATGTGAAATAATGAGTGATTAAAAAAAATTAATGCAGATATTTTATTTAACGTTAATAAATGCATACACTGCAATTAATTTTACCTATAAGTAGCTCTGATTTCTATGCAAGTTTGTTCTCAGAAAGCTGCTTATTTGGTTTTCAGTATCTTTTCTATCAGCTATGCATTTTCAGGATCTGCTGGGAAATATTATTCCTGCCTCCTCCCCCCTCCCCATGCATTACTATACTAACAGCTCAGAAAAAGGCATATAAGTTGAGAGAAATGTGCATTCATGTAAATATCTAAACTCATATAAATTAGCTTTAAAAATTGAATTCACTGAACATGAATAGTCACTTAAAGTGTAACTGGAATTGACTGTGTCATGTATCAGCCTAATAGCTGGAGCGCTGGTTCAATACAATGAACTTGGGAAGGTTTTCTTAATGAAAGAACTGACGTTTTCCGTGCAGTGGTTGCATTCATCAGACCACATAGTGTTCATTACACTACAAAGGACTGCCAATGTGAATTGTTAGGATCATCTATTAGGTAAACGGGATGGGGACAAAAGATAGCAGTGGAATGAGAGACTTCAGTACCTCTGCAGGATATGGAAGTCCGACTGCTTTGATGACCTTTCACCACTGCATTAGCATCTATTCACTGAGAGATCCCAAGTTCATACCCTAATTCTGCTAACCCAAACTGGCAAGGAGTCAGCAGTAGGTGTGTTCATCTCCCTAGCTGATGTTAAAAACTAACTCTGTACTTTATAGGGCCACATTCTTTAATTTGCTTTGTTTAAATACTGTGGAAGTTATTGAACAATGGACACTCTCTGGCAATTCTAATTAGGCACTAAAACCCACCCTGGTTTGTGGTGCTAATTTGGAGAGGTGCCACATACCGGGGTTGATTTCTTCAGAGAGAAGATGAGCCCTGTGCCATTGGGAAATGGGAAAAACCAGACATGCTGATTGGCAAGGTCGAGGCTGGAAGGCCCATCGCTGACTCAGGAGCAGGCAGGCTAATTCAGTGGGGATTTGCATCCACTCTGTCCCTTGCTTACCTAATAGGAGTATTGTTATGCTGTTTCATAGGGAGCTTAGTGACTGAAAAGAGAGATTTAATAGTAAAGATAAAAGTTTTGCTTCAATTCTCCCAACATCCAGTTATTAAGAAGCTTGTCTGCTCTATGAGGCAGCACACTACAAAAGCATTCCCAGTTCACAGACAGGGGCTATGTTAAAGCACATAATGGCTTAAATTCTTTCCTGTGGTTGTTTATAGTAGATGTGTTGGTATCATGCACTGTTTTTACTCTCACTTTCGGTGTTCAAGTTGAAGTTGTGTGAGGGTTACTAACCTAGAAGTCCATACCTCAAGGTCACTCCCCTAACCTTATTTCTCACGTGTTTAAATGTATTTATATAGATGGGTAAAATGTGGTAGCTGCTGCCACATAACCTTGTTTCCTTTGCTGACATCTCCAGTGGATGGAATTGAATATAAAGCTGTTATTTGGGATGGGGACATGTAATGTCAGTCCTGTTTTGAGCACAGGTGCCTGCCATGGCAGTCAGTCCACTACACTCTTTGCCCAAGCAGAGATGTCAGCTTTTCACCTCATCTGCTACAGCCACCACAAAATTGCAAAAATTGCTAAAGAAGGAATTTGTTTCTTTATTTGTTTGTTTTGGTTTGGGTTTTTTTTTTTGTTTTGTTTGTTTGTTTGTGTTTGTTTGGTTGGTTTGGTTTTTTCATTTTATTTTAAGCTTGTTGACAATGCTCTGTTATTTTCATTACAGCATCTGTGGTCTGTCTTTTATTCCTGTTTCTCTATGGACTGTAGTTAGTCCATCAGTGTTAAGTATTACATAGTTCTATGGTAACTTCAATACCACGTCAGAATTTTAGAGCACTTTATATTGTGATTTTCAGAGCACATATCAAGATTTTCAGAACAGATTGGTCAGTTCAGATTCACAGTCTGTAAGACCAGTATAATGAAAATGTATCTGTCTTGATATAAAATAGAAACTAAAGACTTTAAGGTAGTTTTGTTTCCTTCCCCCCCCCTTCTTTTCTTGTCTTTTTAATTACCTAATTAGAAAGAGGTTTCAACAGTACTTGAACTGAATTGTCAGCATTTGAACTTATATGCTATTTGCCAGAAAGATTAAGACTTATACAGATGTATTCTTGAAAACTTTGACTTTGTGGGACAAAAGAAATAGGATCTGGATAGGCTTTTGTGCTTTGGGAAACTGTGTGACATTAAAAGCTTTGGGAAGTGAGGCCTTGCTGTGCTGCAGTGGGACCTCTGAAGCACATACCCCGTACTGAGTGTATCTGTTTCTTGGCTCTGTGCACCAGGAGATGGGAATGTTCAAAGGAATTAAAGGCCCATGTGAAGTAGTGCCTCCCACTGCTGCTTGCTCTCCCAAAACGACAGCAGAAGACACAGGGCTGCTGGAAATGAAGATACTTCCCTTACATGGGAAGAAAAGCTGCATTAGAAATTTGGGATAGGGTAAGGAGAAAGAGATTTAAAGAACAGAAATTCAAGTGCCTTGTTTGTGCAATATCCCTTTTGTAAACAGCCCAGTTCTGAGGCAGTTGACAAAAAGAGCTAGAGGAGAACGAGAAGGCTCATTTGCAAAAAACAGGTGACATCTGAAATTTTGCTGAGGACAAATTAGTCCTTGCTGGTGTAGTTGAACAACACATATCCAACTCTTCAGATGTCCCCTCTGCAATAGCAGAGTTCAAATGAAGAAAATAAAGAGGAAACCACTCTGCATAACTGTGATCCTTTGGAGTCCCCTGGCTCAGTTCACACTCCAAATTGGGAGCAAGGTGACTAATGTCTTTTAGTTTATCCTGCAAATCAGTGAGCAATACAGAAGTTTTTCAGTATATGCATTATAAGTATATTTTTAAGCTGCTACATCTTTTTGGCTGTCCACTGAAACAGAGGAGGAAATCAGGTATTTGCCCAAGATATTTCACTGCTGAAAATACGTCATATCCCAGCTTTTATTATGTTGTATGTTCTCCCCTGAGCATGCACAGGTGACTACAGCTAAGAGTCTGTGAATTGTTACTTGCTACATGTAAAATATCCACAGAAATGATCATAATTTTTTTTTTTAGACTGAAGGTTAAGATGTAGTTTTCTCATTAAAGAAAATTTTAAATCTAAAGCTTCTCAAAATTATATTTGTTTTAATGTTTATAAAAAGAGATTTGAAGATTTAACACCAGCCTATTTAAGGTTTTCTGCTTCTTGAAGCGCAGAGCACAGGGGTTGATCCTCCATTACACTAGAGCTTATTAATGCCACTCTGCAGGAGTGCTAAAGGGGCTCCTCCAGAGTTTGTGCACAGCCTTCACCGTGCCCTGTTTCAGATCTCTGGCAACACTGATGGGTAAAAACAGAGAGGAACTACAGAACTGTATTTCTTGTGGCTTTGCCTGGAAACTTTTTTCAGGCAAAATATGAAATATTTGTTTATATTAGATAACCAGATGCACAGAGATCTCTTGCATGACTCCCACTCTCATGGCTGACATGTTTAGGGAACAGTAGAGCATTACATTAAAGTGTGCTTTTGGTAGTACTCTGGCTACTCTAAGAAGCCAGGTAAGAGGGAAACATGCCTTGAGTCCATCTTGCTCTAGTTTATTTTCTTTTTTTCAATTTTGCACTTTACCAGAAGCTGAAACCATGCCAGAAAGCCATGACTGGAGAGGCCACTCTGGCCTCATGGATGTGACAGTGGCAGGTGACTTAAATCTGCCAGGTTAACTGGCAGACTTTGACTATTCTCTTTATAAGGTGCTATGTGTACTTTATTATAATAGTAATAATAAAGGTATACTGTTCTTCATCGTTCAGTGGAAATTATTTTCCTTTGTCCCTTTGCTACCTCCTGAAATCTTGTATGGCTTGAGGTACTTCTTGTTCAAAATGTGTTGTTCTGGCTTCATAAGAGGAGTTCAAAACCTGAGATCTAAACATAGGTTTAAACAACAAAAAGCTCTGCGTAGCTTAGGACATTCCTACATAACAATCCTGTCTTTCTTTTGCCATATTCTGTAGGTGTGGTGAAGAAGGGGGTGTTCATCGTGAGGATTTGCTAGTACTTGTGAAGATGAATATATTTGCTTTGAATAAGCTCTGTAAATCATCTGTCTGGGAAGTGGGTTTGTGTGGGAAGTGAAGAGGGTTGGTTTCGTTTCTTACTTTCAAAAATTGGATGGCAATTATTTAATTATGGGATTTCAGTGGGAAAGTAGCAGTTTTGTGGAGTGGCTTGTTTATGGAGCAAAGTTGTCATCTGTTGCTATTTTTCTCTTAATTAGAGAGGCATTTTTAATTATCTGTCAAGGTCCCCTAGAACCTGGGATAGCTGGTCTTTCTTATGTGATTCACTCAAAACAAGCAAGTGGAAGGTGAGTCTGTCACAACTGATAGGAAGTAGAATGAAGCCCAAGGATGATAATAATTAGCATGTTTTGGACTGCAGGGAGGAAAAGCTCTCTGGCAGGTATGATGGCTCTGCTCCCTTCTTCTTTGCACTCTCCTGTACTCTGTTTCTTATGCAATTCAAACACATTTATAATTATACTGAGTAACATCTATTAATTTCATATCTGTGTAGTTTTTGAGTTCCTTTAAATATGGTCGAGATCTCAATTTTTTTCCTAAACTATAATACTCATGAAGCAATTTGTGATTTTGAAAGAGAAAGAGAAATGAAGTTTGACTTGCTTTCCCCTTTCCCTGCGGACACACAGCTACTTCTCACAGGAGTAGGTCTGGATCAAGAAAGCTTTACCAAAGCTCACTCACAAAATACAAAGCAATATTGAGACAGAAGTTCTGAAAAAATTACAGTGTTGTTTCCTATAAGTGGAAAGTGTATCACAAAAGATGACCAGAACCAGTATAGCTTTGTATGGGTGGTCCAGACGTGTGTGCGCAGGGGAGAGGGCACACTGGTAGACAACATTTAATTGCACAATGGCTGTCAGATCATCTATAATTGAAACAACTGTGCTCGTGTAACAAAATCTTAGAGATTTCAAACTGAGAACACTTAAGTAAAATGATTTTGTGGTGTTTAAAAAGCAACAGAAAAAAATTCACTAAAGACCATTAAGCGGCCTCAAGCCCCACGTTTCAGTGTTCATTTGTACCGATTATGATGTGACAGCTCTTGAGTTTCCAATGATAACAGCCATCTGACTTGATCTGAGTTCAATGGATTTTCACTAAAATAGAATCATCGCCTTTGTGATGGATAGAAAAAGCAAAGCAATACATCCTGATAAATGCTCTGGCTTTTTTTTCCCCTTCCCTTATTGTGACCTTGTACAATCTATAAGTGAGCAAAGCTGAGCCCTGGCCACTGCTGCAACGCATCAGGACTTTGAAATTTAAGTAGCTCTGAAACCCATCAATGGGGTGAAGGGAGAATGGCCTGAGAAAGCGATGGATCATGCTTAGAGGGCTCACAGGGAAACAGGGTAAGCTGAAGGTCAATACGCAGACATGTCCTGAAGGAACGGCTCAGACACTCATTCACATTCACATCTCAAAGCCACTGCTGCTGTAGCACTGCGAGGAGAGATCAGGAGGAGAGTAAAATAAAGCAAGAATTTCAGAGCATATAATTTCTTCACAGAAGCAAATGGCACAAGGGTACAGTGTAAAATAGCTGTAACCTGTAGTGGTGGTGCAGTGCCCTAATCATCCCGTCCTAGCAGTAAGGAGCACAACACCATGGAAATGCATTCTTCCCAGTGCACTCCACTTGTTTTCAAACTTTCTCAGTCCTGGTAATTGTGAAGAACATTTAACATTTTTAATGTGTCATTGGTGGTTCGTAACACATTATTCAGCATGACATGAAAGCGAACTAAACTAGAAAGGATGCAATCTGAAGCCATACATGTGCAGGCACGTAATTAAGGGTCTTTACACTTTGTGCTTTGTGTGCCAGGGTGGATAGGAATGTGTACAAAACTTTTACATGAGTTTATGTTCTGATTTCATTGGAGTTTTGTTTTGAAAAAGATTTGGATCCAAGTACAGACTGGCCTGGCTGTAGAGCGCTTAAAAAATAGGGGGAGAAAAAGGAAGAAAAAGAAAATACTAAAATAAAATCAGTATACAAATTTGAACCCACAGTTACCATGCCTAAAGCAGAAATTGCCGAACAAGTCAAGAGGCTTATTAGCATTTTATGTAAATCAGTTATTACTGTTCTCCACTTCCTTAATTATCCATGTTATTTCAATACAACCCTTTCTTTGATGTCCCAATTCTATATTTAAATAGTGCAAGATTTCTATCATATCCTCCCGCTGAGGTTTGTTCCATGCAAAAAACATGCCAAGAGCAGCTATTTTAGAGACTACTGGGAAATGTTTAATTGGTTAATCCCATTTGAGTTATAGGGAGTATTGCCACGCACAGAAAACAGAAACATGTAAAGTACTGGCTTGGAGAAGTTTACTAAAACCTGCAAGACTTCCCCTGAAATTTAGCCCTGAAGATGTTTTGTTTCCTAGGTACCCCATGGGAAATGATTCAAAGGAAAATCCTTCAAACTTCTTTGAAATACACTAAATGATTGATTCATAGTAGAAATATTTTTGAATTGAAATGCAAAGTCATTTTTTTGGTTGTTCTTGCAGTGTAGAAGGAGTCTCTATATTTCACCTCGCACTGCAGTGCAAAGAACAGCATATTTCAGCCAAAATAAAGCTCACAAGACTTTAGCAAGTTGTAAATTGTTACTTTCTATGGAGGCAAAAGATTGCTCCTCAGATTTCCACATTGTAATGTGATCAGAATCTTCTGTGTATTAATTCAAATGGAGAAATGGACATTCTCTGCCATGCATTAGGATCAGTTCTGCACAAAAGGATGCTTAAAAAAAATGAACATTTCTATCCAGCTTCCAATTTCCAACTTTGGACGGGAAAGACTTCAGAACAAAGCATTGACAAATATTCCTTTCCCTACTTCAAACATTTGATAGTTTTTAACCTTTTTAAAAACTTCTTTGGAAACAGTGTAAGAGTTTTAGCACAAGCAATGAAGAAAAAAAGTGTAGGTACCCAATTGGGAGATAAAGAGAAGAAGCAGAATGCTACAGCACGGTCAGATCTAGGAGTTCTTCTTCACAGAATTTAATGAAGTAAAAAAGTAAAATTGAAGACTTTTTTTTTTTACTTTTTTTTTCTCTTTAATTTATTGTAAGGGATAGTATTAATTTTCACATTTGTTGCAAATGTGTAGAACATTATAGCAGCTGATAGAAGTACAGGTGAAGTGCATTAAGCTTGGTAAATAAGAGAGGAATTAGTTGATTAAAAAAGAAGACACCCGTTGTGGTATTCTATAAATAACATGTCTCTTTTGGTACTGCTTCCCAGACTAAGGTTTGGATTGCCCAGTTGAGAGGGTTTAGTGACAAGTTTCTCCATATTTGCAATTCTTGTAAACAGATGTCTCCCTTGTGCAGAAATAGGTTAACTTATTAAAAAATCCACACTGGAACTGTGGATTGCTGAGTTTCCATCACTGGGAAGTACATTGTTCCAACTCTGAAATTATACAGTCTAAAATCATCATCATGTATTTTCATCAGGATGAAATATCGGGAGCTCTGCTTAGTGCAAGGTTTTATTAATGATGTGCTGTCAGAAGCTGGATGCTCTGCATATTTGCATATTAAACAGCTGAGTGAAGAAACATTCCTTTTATTGCTGCAGGGAATAAATCAGTTTAAAGCAAGTTCTCATCATTTATACTCCTTTCAGCTAAGTCTTCTTTTATTGAAATAAATTGTTGAAGTGCTTTGCTCATTCTTTGAATACTGATGAAATTTACCTTGATAGGGCCTCAGGAAAAATAACATTTTCTTAAAGGTGCAGTGTTGTTCTTTATCTAAATACAGCCTAACTTTTAGAAATTGTCTGTAATAAAATTTATGCATCTCCAGCCATGTAAAATCTTGTTTTAGTTATAGACTTTCTATAGGTATTTTGAGATGTTTGTGTACTTTTTGTGGTGCTGTCCACCCAGAAATCTAAATGGGAACTTTGCACAGCATGTAAGATTACATTGGTTTTATGCTACATACATTCATTAGTCGCTGTTTAGTGAAGGGGCCTTTCTGCTGCCTCACATTGTGCATTGCAGATGAGCATCACCTTCTCTTGTCTGTGTGCTGTCTGTTGGTGGCAGCCTGAGTTTAGAAGTGTGATGTCTGGGAGAACTAGAACAAAGTCAGTACCAAAGAAAAAAGTTTGTATTTTATTTTGTGTTCTTTCATCATGCTTGAAGTGAAGCACGCAGGCGTGTCATGAGACCCTGTTTTTCCCAAATTTACGTAAATAAATTATTTTGAAACCATAGTTGTTTAAAAGATGAGTTTTATCGTCTGTCATTTTCCGAGGTATGAACTAGAAGAGAGCAGTGGAAGTAAAATAATTTAAAATGAAGTGAATGTATTTTATGTACAGAAGTCAGGTGGAGTTTGGACATTTTGTTTATTGCTACTGTGTTACACTGGCTAGCACTGATATGTTGTCTGCTGCAATAAGCAGCAAAATGGTACCTCAGTATCAAAAGAAAATTATATTGAGTATATACTTGTATTTTGTTTTAAAAGGTTACAGCAGCAAGCCATTATATGTCTTTCTTATGTCATACAAAGTATTTTAAAATATAAATAATTTGTGACAGGATCTTCTTGTTTTTAAGTGGAAAATGTGCATTTAATAACATGAAAATAATGTCAAAACATCCTCTCCTAGACGGTTGCCAAGTGAACTGTTGCTTTTTATTTATGTTTTATTTTTGGAGGTTGGGCTTTGCAGGAGTATTTTCAGATACTTAGAAAAATAGTGATCCATTGCAGCTGTAGTTTATTTTAATTGGACAGCAATAAGTGAACTGACTTTATGATAAACACTGCAGCCAGCGGCTAGTGACTGCACTTCCACTTTAAAGATTATACAGAAAATGAAATCCTTCAAGCTAAAGCCTTAAAGAACCAAGCTGGAATTCCTTTTGGAACATATGTCTATGTTTGTCTCAGTATGTGTTATAAGGGATACCTGATCCTAAAGGCGTAATAGTCTATAAAAGTATATTTGCCTCACCACCTAACCCGCAACAAAATCTTGATATTAATGAGATTTTGGTTTATTTTAATTATTTAGATTGTCATTATGAATTCATAGGTGTAATATTTTATGTATAGTGTCAGAGAATTCTCAAGTACACTCTATGATTCTGCAATTGGAAATCCTGATAATACTTCTTACCTCTTCAAAGATTTATCTACTAATGTTCTGAGGTGTTATCCCTGTAAAAGGCTGTCATACCTTTGATTTCTTTATTACTATTCAAAAATATAAGCGAGAGGTTTACTTAATGTAAAGAGCTTTTTTTTGAAGCTATATGATTATTTTTCCCCCCTGTAATTCAATAGTAAATCTGACATAAATTCACTTGCTGACATTTGGATGTTTATAAGGATGATTTGGTTTAGTGGTTAGACCTATTGTATTTCACAGGGGTGTTGTCAGGCTTAATTAATTATGCTGCAGCAATATGCAGTGCAGATTTTTGTGCCAGTATCTCCACAGCGCTTCACAGGGAACTTACAGTCCAGGATGGTTATTACCAGGCTGGCTGATGCACTGAGCACATCTTTAGTAAAGATATATCTGTCTGCAAGAGGACATGTGTCTTTTTGTAGCTGAGAGGAAGGGGAACCAAATAACCACTACTGACTCAATTGCTTAAAAAACCAAACAAACAAAACAAAACAAAACAAAAAAAAAAAAAAAAACAAAAAACAAAAAACAACAAAAAAAAAAAACCAAAACCAAAACCAAAAAAACCACTGCAAGAAAAATCCCATCCCAGTTTGCCTGCCATCTGCTGCTCTTGCTTTTAAGGATGGTTCAGGTGGAAAATTCATGATGACTGGTCATATTTTCTATTTTCTTCTGGTTGTCATAGGCATCATAGGTGGAAATGTCACATAGATCATTTTGCCAAACTGCCCCTTGTGAGGTTAAGATAACTTCCAAGTATATTGTTATATGTCTTTTGTTTGTTTGTTCCTGGAGAAGTTATAAATGACTCATGCTTGGGGCATTTACTACCACCATAAGGAAACTGTCCGACAGTGTAAGAGGCTTCAGCGCTTGGATTTTTTTTTTTTCCCCAGATCTTCAGCCTGAGGCTGTATAGGAAAAGAGAGAGTTGCACTCTTTTTAGTGATGAGTCCACACTGAGATGTTTTTGTGGTATTGAACCACGAACTATAAATCATCTGTGTGAGTTAAATATAAGGAAAAGACTGCATCACGTATTTGTAATTTCCAAAGAGTAAATAAAGATGAATAATAACAAGTTACAAACTTGTAAAAATGTGTTTAAATCAGCATCTTTAAAATTTGTTTTTATTTTTGTAAGACAGGAAAAATACCTGGTTTTAGAAAGAATCCCTAGAAAGAGTATTAAAGATTATTTTGAGACCCAGATTGTTTTATAAGAAATGCCAGTGGTTTTATTTTGTTTTGTAGCCACCAGGAAAGTTTCTGTAATCTCCTTTCCTTGGGGACTTTTCAGGAATAACAGGAATATTTTGGGATCAAGTATACCAAGGGAATCATGTCTTAAATCTTCTGGTCTTTGCTGTTCAGACCTCTTTGTTACCTTTTTTATGAGCTATTAGGTTGTTTCGAGAATTTTTGTGCAGAGGGTAGATGGTGTCTCTGTGCCAGCCATGTACTTCCCAGTCACAATTCCAGGGATGCAGCTTCCCTGAGAAACATGGGACTCAGAGGGACAGTGAACTAATCTGTCCTGCTAAAAGGTTTAGTTCTATCTCTCTAACAATCCAGCAGTGTAATTCTTTTTGTTGTTGTTTTTAACCTACTCTGATTTACCCATCCCTCCAAATGACTGAGAAGAAAAAATACTCTTCATGTTGCAGAATGAGTGACAAGAGTTAATTGCTTTACTGCTGAGAACTCTGTAGGGAAGGGTGTAGGAGGGGAAGAATTTTGGCTGCAAAAAAATGGTATCTCTTGAGAAGCCCTGCCTATCTGTC
>VXBX01006169.1:308888-336836 GCA_013400415.1 Scytalopus superciliaris
GAGTAGCAGAGGATGGTAGGTGAGTAAACATGAAACATTGGGACATATAGCCAATTAGCAGAGAAGGCAGTTCTCAGATGTAAAAGATATAATTTTAAAGTCAAGGGAGTTTTCAGCGTAATTTATAATCCTCTCTTCACTTCTGAGAAAAATTCCACATAGCTTTCTTTTTACTTCTTTCAGTATGGTTGGAAAGACACACATGGGGGAAGGCCAAACTACCACTAGTACTAAACTACTCTCCAAACCCAGACCAATCTTCATCTTCCCAGTGGAAAACACAAAATCAGGAGACTCTATTCCTTCTTTTTCATGTGCTGTAAAACTGGACTACTGCCATAAAGAAAACTAGAAGATGTTACTTGGGATGAATGTACAGCTACCACATTATTGATATTTTCATAGAAATTGTTTATGTTCAACATGATCAGTGCTTGGTTGAGGGAATTCAAATAGTCTTTAGTCTGAACAGGAGAGATATTTGTGTTTATAAAGTTTATTAGATTTCTTTTTTTAAAGGAAAAAAAGGAGAGGTTCTGCTTTTGCTTTGGGTTTCTGTTTTGTTGCTGTGCTCAAAATTGCAAAAGAGAAATCAAATTGGACATGTGAGCCACTGTATCCTTCAGCTCTCTTAAATAATGTCAAAGCACTCATTCAGTTAGTATATAAACTATTAATGTAGCTGGAATTAAGCTAACAAGTATTCAGAGATAGGTATGTTTTTATGGTTTTGTAGTTGTATTTTTGTTTCTGCATTTTATTAGGAAACTTGTATTTGACCTTTATGAGATTGGATGATGGAAGACAATCCAATAAATGCCTTCTGGATGGGTAACTGTTATCTGTGGATCAGCATTCCTGGCTTATGTGGTCTTTTTTTGGGTGATAGGGGACAGTGATTTAGAACTGCATGAGAGTACTGTGTCTTGAGTTGTGATATAGCATACTATATGATATGATAATTAAGGCCATCTTCCTTGTTTTTTATAGATATAATTCCTGAATGAGAGCAGAATTTAATTTTAAAAAAGAAATGCCTGCAATACAATCCCAGGTCAGCTGTGAGTCAGAGCAGAGGGGTGAGGGGTGGAGGGAATATCCAACTGAACACTTTAAAAACTGTGGTGTTGAAATACACAGAGGATTCAGCAAGTGAAGTCACATGCATTACAGAAATAGGGATCTATTTGTTATTACTGTAAAACTTCTTATTGACTTCCTTCACTTGTTCACTCATGACTGTGTCATACCTTGGAGAAGACTCTCCTTTTGTTTTATATATCTGACATTAGATATCCTGAATTTTATCAGATCTCCTTATGCCTTTCTCTCCTTAAAGCATACATTACAGAGCTCTTGCTGCTTGCAGATACACTGTGCACAGCATATTATCTTATTTAGGAAATACACCTTTGAATATACTGCTGATACTAAATTAGCTGATTTTGGTTCTGCTAATTTGAGTGTGGAAAAAATATGGTGAAAATTAACCTAACAAAATACCTTGGATTTGGCTTTGCAATTGAGTGTAGCTTTATTTTTGAAGTGTATGCCTGAGTATTAGTGAAAACATGCTATTGTGAAAATGATAAAAAAGTATCTGGAACAAAGGTACTTCTTTCTTGGAGTTACTGTTCTGGAACTGCTGCAAGAGCCATTGAACATTCTTTACTCTCTGAAAGTTTTGTTTGTTTCTTGGGGTAATACTAAAGTTCAAGCAGCTGGTAAAAAAGGACTCAGATCAGGCACAGGTTAAGCACACTCAATTCCTTGGCGTTACAACTTTATTTGCACTTCTTGTTTTAATTGAAGACACACAAACTAGCAAGCTTTCTGGCTTCAACCTATTTACTTAGCTCAAAAAACTAAATCTAAGCAAACATGAAACTAACCCTATATAGGAGATTCCTTCTGTCTTCAAGGTATGTTTTGCTCTGTGCTTGGTCAGAGTAACAAACTCCTCCTGATGCTGGGGGTGCAGTGCAGCCCCAGGGTGAGAGCCACAGGGAAGATTTCCTGGCTCAGTCAGGGACAGTCTGTGTTGATTCCACTGAAATATGTTGCCATTCCATTATCCAAAGTATGTATGAGTGTATACATGCACACTTCTGTGTGTATATGTACACACCCACTCTCTTCTGGATATATAGACAATTTTATATATACATAGAAATAGCATGTATAGCATGCATATATACATATAGTGCACTTCTGTGCACTATATACGTGTGCTTCTCTGTATATATTTCTATGTACTATATATATGCAAAGTGTATCTATATATACACATCTGTATGTGTGTATATATATATATATATATATACACACACACACATGTATTATGAGTAATGTGTATGACAGGGCTTACCTACGTCATGTAGAATGTGACTACATATGCATTTTATCACATTTCTCGGACTCTGAAGTGATATTCTTGATATTCCTCAGGTCTAGGAGGGTGAGGCTGTTAGCCCTTAACAAACACATTTGCTTTACCCATAGGCAACAATTTTTTACTCCACGCTAGTCTTGTGTTTTCTTCTTTTATACTGTTACATTAGCTATGCTTATTTGTGGGGTAATAGCTACAGTAGGTGTTAAGTCATGGAATTATTAGGTAATTACAAATAACGAAGTTGGGTTTTAGGCTCTGGATAGGTGCATAGCTGATTAATAATTGCACAGTTTCTGGTATCATAAGCAGTATAATATTACACAGTGTGTACTTCATTAAGCAATATCTACTTTTCAGATATTCAAATTTTCAAATACTCAGATTTTCAAACCTTAATCTAGAAATTTAAAGTTGGTTCTTGGACTTAGATGACTACCAGTGCAGGGCACAGATACAAAGCTGTTTTCTGTTCGAGTCCTGCTCCATAAAATATATTAATGTTAAAATATGTAGATGTTTTAGTCTTATTTTGGAAAGGAAGAAGACCCCTGTTGTTAATTTATTGCTCTGGAACATCCTTAAAGTGAACTCAAAGGAACAATTATTTCCTGGACCATTTTTTAAGAAGGCAAAAAAATCCCCTAAACCTCCCTTTACCCTCTTCTCCTTCAAGACCTCCCCTTTCTTCCAAACCAGCAGTTAAACCACAAAGCTGATCAGTAAAACTTACTTTATTGTGCATTAGAAGGAGCAGACATTATTAACCGATTATACCTAGATCAGTTTTTATAAATATGGAAATGTAGATGGTGGTATAACTACTGTATAGTTACTCTTTTATGAGACTGAATGGTATTTAAGCAGATCATTTTCTCACTAGACTCAGCTTTCTTCAAGTATCAGTTCATTCTTTCAGACGTAAGAACTCCAAGAAACCATAAAATCTGTGTAAATTAATAAAACTGTGAACCTGATGCAAGTATATAACGCTTCTATAAAAGTTTTATAGTAAATTGGTTAGACTGTTATTGAATCCACTCAGCACAGATGCTGATGGAAGGCTTCCTTTGGTTGCTAATATGTTTGACAATCTGTGGTGTATTTATGAGCAAAGAACTCAAACAATATAACTTTAATGTTCTGGGTTTGGTGGTAAATATTATTTGCAGTATATTAGTGAAAACACAGGACTGTAAGTTTGGTGGGATTTTTCTTTTCTTCCATGTGCCACTAAATCATCTTTCCTAAAATTATGTGCTCTTTGAAAGGCAAACATCCGTGTGATCTTACCACTCTGATATACCTTGTGTATGTGAGATAAGGCCACATGAGAGCTCAAAAAATGTATAAGCATTTTAACAAAAATAAATATTCACTTTCTAGGCCCACATCATATATGCCATGATAGCTTGCACTAAGAGACTACTTTAAAAAAAGTAGAAAACACCAACAGTTTTTGTTGGATATGCTTGAAGATAAATAGAGCTGTTGAAAAAGACACTTAGACATTTAAGTGCAAGAAGCCACACTTGAGCTTTTAGCATACATGTATGTCTAAACTGTGAAAATGTGAAAGCAAAGGTTATGATTCATAGGGCAATGGCTTTTTTTCATACCAATTTTTTATTAGCATATGAAGTACAGGAGCTTACTCCAGGTATTCCCCTTGAACTTGATTTAAACCACTGGTGGCTCTCTAACACTAGGAGCTGTGGTATTTTGCCATGTATCATACACCTCTACTTGTTATTGCTAAATTGCTTGCTTATACCTTATGATGGGTCCTTCAGTTTCTCATAAATTAATAAGGCATCTGTGAATATTTGCAGGCAGGTTTTAGAGCTCTGAATCTGCTCCAATACAGAGACTAAAAAAAAAAAAGAGAGCAGATGAAGCAAGATTTCTTTTCCTTAGAATGCTCTTCCAGTATGAAGCAAAATATTATTAATCTAGACTGCCTGCTACTTTCATTTACCATGTAGCTGCTCATGGGATTACAGGCACAAAGGTTTCATAAATTTCAAATGAAATATGAACATTTGTTGTCAAAATACTGTTAAGCTATAAAAGCTCTGCTAGTAGTCGTCCTGCTCTTTTATTGTAACATTTATATCCGTGGGCGTTCGTGTGTTCTTGGGTCTGAAGGAGAATTTTTTTTCCCCTTCTTTATTTTTTTCTTTCCACATGATTTTCATCCAGGTGACAGATAACAAGGCAAGGGATTGGAAAAGACATACTTCTCATTTTTCAGACTATGGCAGATCCTTTCTGTAATTATGTGGCATTGCAAGGACCTTATCTAAGTAAGCATAGCACCTTAGATGCAATTTAGCATATAGATGCTTGGAGAAGCAGGCATAACCTATTTTTTTCCCAAAAGTGAAGCAATGTGTCTGTCCTGTCTGCTTCCTTCCTTTCTTTGTGTACTATTCAGCCCAGTGGTGCTATTTGACATGGCACTTGTACAGCATGGGAGAAATAAAAGACAGAAAGATAAGGGACACGTGTATCTCTCTGCTGCTTAATGGATGGGTGTTTGGAGTTAGAGAGCTGTGGCACTAAAGCTTTTACCTATGTGAGCAAAACCTGTCCAACTTAATAGTCAGTCGGGTTTTTTTTATGGGAATCATACTGTGCATAAAGTGTGGTGTTCAACGCTACCTGAAATTACAGGGAGCTTGTTCAATGTATAGATATTTACAGAAATGTTAAGTGAATCTCTTCAGAAATCCAAATGCAGAAGTCTCTGCTTTTAGATATCCAAATTAGAAATTTTGTTCATAATGTAGCATTAAAAATAGGCTAAGGGCTTCAGATTCTACTTTAATAACACCACTTACAATACTATAGTCAATACAGTTTGCTTGGAATTTCTATTAGAAGATATGTATATGGTGCTAAAATAGTCATTCATTCTTTGTCCAAGGTATAAGGAGGGTTTCTATACTGTGAAAAACGATTATGACATGTTAAAACTGTGTAATAGTAAGCAGACACTTTTCAGTGCTGATGGGTGAATTCTGGAAATGCTCTATTTATTTTCTCTCTATTGACTAGTTGCATTCAGGCAAGACTGCCAGTGCATTGACTTGGAAAACAACTGAGACTGAACAATTTCAAACCATTGACATTATACTGCTTCATTTGTGAACTGCATTGCTTCTGCATGCACCAGTTACTTTTTTATGGAGTGCTTGCATGTTTAGGAAGCTTTCAAAAAAGGAGAGATGTAAGCTGGGCTAGAAAGAAAGCTGTCCATTTTATCAATTTTATGTTTATAAGACCATGGAATAAAACAGACTGGCAATTTAAAAAATAAAGCCATGTAGCAATTCATAGATCTGCTCTGCATGCACATTGAAGCACTATTAAAAAAAAAATTAAGAAAAGGAAAAGTTTATGGGTTTAAAATTTCTCCACAGAGAATATTTTCAGCTTTTGAAACAATAAATTTCCAGCTGTTACCTTCAATGCAACTTTTGCAAAGTGTTTTGTAGCACTGGTGTAAAGGAAAATGAATGAGAAATTAATTTGCGTCTGAGATTTAATTTGTGTCTCTGACTGTCTGTCTCCATCACGCTGATTAAGCTTCTTTGTTACCAATTCACATCACTTCTTACTAGCATCATTTCTGCTACACCAGTGTTGGCTTTGTCTGAGAAAAGACTGTTATTTTCAGGAGGACCAATGTTTTCTTCCATTGAGATCTGAAATAGGACTATTCACCGGTATTCACTCAGAATTTCTGTGTAACCAGCAGAATGTCAGGGCTGTGTCCTGCACAAAAAAACAGAGCCAGGGTGTGAGCAGTCCTGGTTACAGCTGTGCTGGGAGCTTAATCCCTTGTGTGGCTGCGTATAGACTCATCACGGGTTAGTCTAAGTGACCAGTCTCTAAATGACACCGCCTGATGTTTATTCATATTATTTCCCACATCAGATCTGTTAATTAAGCAAGAAAAAGGGGAAAAAGTCCTCCTACTGAGAATATACCTCAGGGAACCTATGGCCTCTGAGATCTCTACTGAGGCCTACCCTTTCCTAGACTAAGTTGAGAGAAGCAGTGCAATCAAAACAGTTGTAAAAAGGACAGAAAAATACCTTTCCTTCTTTCTTCAGACAAAGACAAGGCAAAGTCACACCAGCCTCCTGCTCCTGCAGCAACAGCAGCAACATTGACTAGAGCTGCTAAAAGCTCACATCTTTGTGCCCACACTGTGCCCACAGTGTCCCCTGCTCCCCTCAGTGATTTGTTATAGCTGTAGATGTTTGTAATTTAGGAAATAATTCCACTTATCTTGTTTATGATGATGCATAGGAGCCCTTCACACTCTCCTAGCTGCATCACTTGTCTCCTGCTAAGCAGAATAAAATGCAGTGCTGGGTGGAGAAGAAGACTGGAATATGCTTTTTGTAGCCCAGCAAGCAGTGTGATTCCTTATACACCTGAGGAAAACTCCTACTGTGTAAAAACCATCTTTTCTGCTCACCTTCTTGAGTGAAGACATGTTTTTACTGTAATGTCATTTTTACACCCTAAGCAGGTGGTTGGCTGTTTGCTTACACTGTATGGATGTTTTGCATTCTGTTGTATGCAGTGCATAATCCTAAAGCTTGTTTTCATAAGAGAATGTGAAACGTTAGGTTATCATCTACTCATTTTGAAGAGTATGAGGGACCTTTAATGATGGATTATGAGCGTGGTTCCCAGTATAGAGGCTGAACTTACTGTCTCTGGACGGAAATGAGGATGCTGCCAACCTGATGGAAATGGAAGTCAGTGATGTGATGGCAGCAGTTTCAGCTGCACAGACTTTTCACTTCATTATGATACAGAAATATTTAAACTCTGTAAAATAGAAACTCCAGGATGTAGTATCTTTTCATTAATTTACCTGGCTATCTGTGAATGATTTTCATATCCGCTGATGTCAGTTATTCTTTGTATAAGAAAGAGGGAGCCCAAATATTTGTGTAGTGACTGATATTCCTCAGATTCGCTTTTCAATTCAGTCACGGCCTCTCCTTTCCTGCAGAAGGAAATGTGGGCACAGGAGCATAAAGGAAGCTGTGATGTGCTTTGCTAGGCCCTCAGCTCTGCAAAACTGGGGGCCCAGGACTTGAATGGTCTGCTCGGCTACAAACCTGTGCCACAGAGGTGGGATACAACCGGTGTCCTTCAGATGCACATCATGGACCAAGGTTCATTCATACTTTGTTGAAGACATTGGCTTTTTGCAGTCAAAGGTTGTGGCTTTCTGTCAGGAAGCTTTCTTAAGCTTATCGACTGCATTTCGTGGGCAGTGTTTGATACGTTGCCAGTGATCGGATGTTGTATCTTGTTTCTGAATTGTTGACATAACCCACCTCAGGAGTAACTCAGATGTACGTACTGGGAGAGCCACTGGAGAAATGCACTGCATTCAGAGATCTAATTTTATTTACCTTTTGGCACTAGTTACTAAAATAACACACAGTTTTGTGTTTTTTCTATATGAATGAAAATGCACGAGCCACGCAGACTTGATACAAGTCAGTGAAGTTCTGCTACTGTTTGTGGGTCTGAATTTGCCTGAATGGGGTGAATATGTGAGTCATGCTTGACCATGAAGGGGTTGTACTCGTGGTCAAAGGACAACTGGATAATTATGCTTATGTTTCTTCCACTTTAAGCCCCCTACGAAGTGTACTTTTTAAGAATTAACATTAGAGTTGGGTTTTTTCTTTTTAACATCTTGTAGAGAAAAGGAAATGAAGAATCTTGCTGCTGTCATTGAGAAAATACATTATCTCAGAAAAATGTGCTGTAGACTATAACTCTCACCATATGGCTCTTGCTTCATCAGTTGAAGAGAACTGTTTGTGAAATCATGGGCTTGTTTTTTCTCTTCTTCTTTTCTGATACTGTCCAGATAGATTTCAGTGCTTCCAAATATTTATATTCTGATAACCTCTCTTGTGAACTTCTCAAGCACATTATAATAGCTTAAGAAACAAAGGCCATTAGAGAAAGAAAGGGCAAGCATGAACTGAAAGGCAAATAACATCTTAAAATATGTAGAGGTAGGCTGTAAATGAGATTGGTTCACCAGGATGCTCTTTTGAAATATGAAGATAAACTGCCCCTTTGACCTCTGATGAAGTTACGTAATTATTTGGGAAGGTTTATCTCTGTGTCATTTCACACTTTTCTCCTGTTAGTGCCACTCTCTTACTTCACATTAGGGAAAAAAAAAAAGAAAAGCAAGCAGGCGAAAGCCTCTCTGGCTGGTTATCTGAATGTGGAATCCGCTGCTGAAAAGACCCTGGCCCTCCTGTTAACACAATACTTTTATCCGGTAATCACAGCCTGCGGGAGACAAAATAACAATTCATCTGGAAAACGAGATTAACTCATTTAAGTTAGGCAGTGATCACAGAGAGAAACACGTTGGTGTTATCTGTCTGAACGAAAGCATACAGATTGGAGGGCCATTCCGGTTCAGAGGGTCCATGTAGCAGGCCCAGCTTGTTGAAAGTAATTGGACCCTGTCAGAGTATGCCTTTGTGAGATATGGATATTACAATGGAATTCTATTAATCTCTGACAAATCCCCTCTCATCTGATAAAGGCTGTATACCTCTGCTCTTCATTACAACAACTCGCTCGTCACTGTTATGTGCAGACTGGTGGGCGCTGAGCCTCTGTGGCTGTGTCACAGGTGAAAGGCGGCATTGCCCTTTCTGGGGGTCTTTTAATCCATGTAGTGCCATGACTGCTGTGCTGCTGCTCAGGGATTTGGTCACGTTTTTATGACGTTTTGGTTTATTTTCAGGGGAGAAAGGACTTATTTTTTCTGCTTAGGTATCCTAAATACTTTTGTCTTCTTGTGTTATCAGTTACCATTGGTACATAGACTGCATTAACACATTTTTTACAGCCTTTTTAATTGTTATCTAATCTATTTCTGGTGCAGAAAGTTACAGGGGTACTATAATTTTTATAAATGCATTTGTGTTTTAAATCTGTGTATATTCAAATCATAGGAAGAACAGAAAATACACTGGTAACCACTGTATTTAGGGATGTCCCAGAGCACTTAACATTTTTTGTCAGTGTTTGTGGAGCTAGTAGCACATTGGTGCCCTGATTCATGGTTTAACCCCCTTCAGTAGTAGCATTAACCATAATAAGACATGGAGCAAAAACTATAGGTTAACTGAGACAAGTTAGAGATGAAGAAGTTTCATTGCTCAATGTTCCTTCATTTACGTCACTCTATTCTTAGGGACAATTCTTTAACATTTTAGTTGTAATTGTTTCCACTTCCTAATTTTGTTGTTAGCATCCTGGCTTAATTTTGCCTTATTTCTCCTGAATGTCACAACAAATTATGTGGAATATCTGTATTCTGAACATATACAAAATTCCAAAAGGCTTTTTTCCCGGGGCAAGCCTGAAAAAGTCCTGTATAAATAAGGTAAAAGAGAATGCTTGTTCTTCTAGGCGATAAAATAAAGGAATAGGGAATTTGATCAGGAGGACTGAAGAATCCAGGTCTGTTTCTTTCTCCATGGTGTCAACTGTTGTTAAAGGGAAAGGCAGCTCCTGGCTGGAGGTGCCTTAAGGGAACTGGGAACTTGTGAATTGCAAGAATCTTCCTTTTTCTGATAGGCTTTTGTCTTAAAGGTTTTGCCTTTGTCACTAGAAAAGATAGACAGTAAGGCCTCATTTCTGTTTGTAAATGCCTATTGAGCAAAAGATACCTTTTTTCTCCCTACAGAACTGCAGTTCTTTCCTTTCATATCTGTTCCCTAAGAAAGGACACAAAACCACAGTCCAGCTGTACATGCCTTGGGAAGAGTAATTTGTAATAATGTTAATGGGGAGATTTTGACAGTATTATCTTAAGAAATCAAGCTAAGTGTTAACACAGAGTTGTTTTATTAGCAAGTTGAACTGCATGTTTTCCGCTTATACACACAAGTGAAATATGTACAAGAATGTACAAGAATGATTTCTAGAGTTGAAAGCGCTTTTAGCATTTAAGGCTCCTGTCATTAGATACATCATTTTACTCAGGGGGGAAAAATATTATTTTTTTGGATATAAACACAAATGGATTTCTGGTTGGTTATGTTTCCTGAAATGTTAAGCAATATTGCTTTTAATAAATATTCAAAAATTCATAAGTCATTTTTCATGCTAAAAATATCCATCTGCTTTCATGAAAAGATATGTTGCAGCAAAACCACGTGCATATCTGATTTCTTTTCTGAAGTAGAGTGAGAAAGATTTAAAAAGTCAAATGCAGCCATCCCATATCATCTTAAAATATAACCTTTGCAATATACCTGAGTCTCCTTCATGGTATTGTACACACATTTAGCAATAGAGATGGAGAAACAGTGCAAAAGCATTCGGATAAGTTAGATGGAGTTCAGCATTAATAGTTGAAATATCGGTTAGCCAGGGATATAATAACATTTTAGTTTTTGACTTATAATTAAGTAATACCATCTTTCAAAATTCTACTCGTTCACTCACTCCAGGTGAGTACTTTTCTTTGATAACTGAGGAAACATCACCAGGTTGTTTTTTTGGCTTGGGCTTTTCATTCTTGTCAATCTTTGTTGCAAATGCAGGTGAGGAGATCTCTCACTAAGGGAACTGTATATTGCACTTAGAGTTTACTTAGCCCCAAATTTATTTTTAATATCTTTTGTCTTAATCTTTTTAGTTAGAATTAGTTTTGCTAGTCTTATTCTAAGATGATGCGAGGAAGATCTCTATTTAGTTTACAAAGTCCAGCAGGATCAGTCTCTTTTTACTTAAATTTACCTGCTGTCCTCACAAACTCATAAATTAAGGACCAAGTTTTGCTACAGGATAAATACCTCCCTAGCTCTGACAGTAAATGGTAGCCATGTTCAAATCCAAAGGGAGAATTAACCTATAAGCATCAGATAAAATCAGCTTTCTCTATTCATCCAGGAGGAAGCAAATTCGAAATAATGTTACTAAGGGCTCAGCCTTACAAAGAGATTATTCCTTTGCTACTATGGGGTGAGAGTTAGCTCTTACTTATTTGCAAGTACCTCAATAAGCCACCTCATCCCCCTTTATCAGCCAGTCAGTGAAATGCAACCAGACAATTCTGTTTGTACATGGCCTTGATACAGCAGTTGAGTGAAACATCATCACAGAGAATCAAATAGAAACAACTAGTTTCATCCAAGTAGTTAAATTACTAAGAATTTATACCAGAAACAAAAATATGGAGCTGGCATGCCAATATTGTGATCTGTTCCTTTGGCATTTCCAGGCAGGACATCAAAACCTGAAGATAAATACATCTGCAAACTGGTAAAAACAGCAGATATGACAATTGCTTTGTATAGAACTTTTAAAATCCAGATGAACTTTGCAGATATACTTTCCAGTCTACAGTGCCTTTAGGGAGTATCCAGCATGATGGTTTGGTACAGAACAGTTGTTCAGGTTTCACCATCAGATACGAATGGATTATTTTAAGGGATGTTGGCAAGTTAAAACTACAGTGATGAAATCATACAAATTTTATTTCAAAAGCCAAAGGAAAATTGCACTGTAGTATGTTAGCAAAGGGAATTTTTAAATGTGGTAATGTGATTGTTTGTATAATGTAGTTCTATTGTAGTGGTTTTAATCATTCATGTAACACAGTTATGTATTTGGTGGCAACACACATAGTTTAACAAATATAATCAGTTTCAATGAAAAAGGAAAAGTAAGTGCATGTATTAAGAGGATATCTAAATATATTTGAAACCAATTTTTTATCCCTTTTGGTTAGTAGTGCATCAATCAAATATTTATTTACAGCAATTCTCTTTTCCCCAGTGTGTGTGCCTTAGTTGTTCTTGATTTTGTTCATTTTAAGCACGTTTTCACTAAAGTGTTCTTCTTCAAGCTATTCTCAATTCAATTTGAAGTGAAAGGTTTCTGAGTTTGGGTAATTTACATATAAAAGCTTTACTGTACATTTTATAAAATGACTGTGTTCAGAAAACAACCAGTTCTATTTAACAATATTGTTATTCCACAAGCTGAGGTGCTTTCCTCACTGTCTTTTGCTTTTACTAACAATATTTGTTCTTGTCTTAATTTTAAATTGTTGGTGCCTGAAAATGTGTAACTTCCCCCTTTTCTCTCCTACTGTACTGAAGTGACTAGAGACCTCCTGTGATATGTGATGTAAGAAGATTAAAAATATGTTTCTTTTGTCAAGGTAGGAGTGACATGCACACAATTCTTTTGAGACTCTCCTCCTTTGTTTTATTTAAATAAGTGATAATTAGCGATGGCAATTTTGAACTTAAAATCATTGCATTCTGTACTGAATTTTAAAATGAGTCTTTGCATTTTATTGTTATCTGCAAATCCCTAGCAACCAGTTCTGAGCCTCTGACTAGTCTATCATCTCTTGTTTTAAAGGAATATAGGAACATATGCAATATTTATGAATAACATGCTGTAAAGAGAGGCCACTGAGAGTATTTCAGATTGGACCTTGGATCAAAAAGAGATCTGGCCATATGAAAGTACACAGAGTAGCTTAGTGATATTAAAAGGTGATGCTCCACCAGAAAGCTGTGCATTTTAATTATTCAGAAATTAGTGTAAAAAGTTTCTCCAGTTGCTAATTTTTAATGGTTTTCTCTTCAATACAGTAATTAATTCCTTTTGAGGACAATAAACATCTACTTTAAAGAAGAGCCATACAACAACTTTAGATTTAATATTCTGTTCTCAGGAAACATTGAGTATAAAGCTTTATTCTTACATTAAGACTACTCATCGATGATTTTTTTTTTTTCTAGAGCAATAAGCAAATGCCAAATAATGTTTGCTGACCAAGTTGGCTTATCACCACTGCATTTATGCAAATCTTATGACAAAAATTGAGCTGCAGGTGACCAGTGCTCAGGTGGATTCAGCATGTTCAAGTGCAGTTTATACTGGGATAATCAGAAATGCTCCTTTGTAGCTGCGTATCACAAGTGGCAATCGCTGTAAATGTTGTGTGGATCATACACAGCTGCCAAAATGCTATTAAATATGATGATTTTTGAGTTTAAAAGGACTTTAATAGGGTTTGGACAGATCTTTTAGAGGCTTTAGAGTGATTTATTTGTTTGTTTTGGTTTGTAGAATTGCAAGTGTATGAGATCGATTTTGCACTTTTTTATCAGAGCCAGGATTCTGTGTTTATACATTTGAAGATGAGCTAAGTATAGCTATCAGATGGAGCGAGGATGTTTCCCTTAAACAAGGAACAGCAATTTTCTGCATTAAAATCTCTTTACATGTAGGTTTTCTCATAAAGTGGAAACTGCCTTTGTATGTTTATAATCTATTCAGTTACAGAACCTCCAGTTTTAAAGAGGGGAATGGGGTTTGAACTCAAGAGAAGTATGCTGAGAAGTGAAGGTTGATGTAATCTTAGCATTCTGCAACTTGTATCAGTGCCTCCAAACTCACCAGCCATTCCTTCCTGTGTGATGATAACCTGCTGCCCCAAAGAATCACAAACTTTCTGCTCCCTGTAATTCTGTTTTCTTAGTTGCTGAAACAGCACCTATATATTTTATTTTTTCAGAGGTACTTGAGTAGGGTAACAGAGGGCCTCATTAAGGGCATCTGTTATCTTAGTTCATATTTTATTCTGAATTTTAAGAGTGCTTCAACAGGAGGCATTAAGTGAGAAAAGAACAGGCCATCTTTTTTTACTGCTCTTCTGTACCAATTGCTCCCACTGTCCGTCCTACCCTGTGATTACTGCTGTGCAAAGCTTTGCAATATGGTTGGTGCAACCACATTTGGCAATGATTCACAAGTCATTGCAAATACCATTTCACAGCAAATCCTAATGTAGCCCAAAGAGAAAAAACATTGTAAACACTGCACGGGTTGAGACTGCCTTTGTGCTGATAAATATTTCCTGAACATTTAGATGAAGATTCTGTGCTTACTTTATTTAGATACAGTTGTATCTGTAATGCCAGCCAACATACCAAGGGTGAGGAGACTGGCCAGGTCTGTACAAAGGTCAAAAACTTGGATGTTTTGGTAGGAGTAGAGAAACATTTTGCTTCTCTGAGCCTACCTCAGGTTTGCTATGATGATGTGTCTGGGACTTGGGTTACTCTGGCCCTGGGAGACTGGTGTGTTTGTGTAATTTTTATCATGATGTATGTGTCCTACCAGGATATTGCAAGCTACAACCAGGAATGTTATGGCTTAAACATTCTCAGAACAAGTGCTTTGCTTTTTAACATTGTACTGCTGCAAAAGAGTGTTCTTCCTTATTACCCCTGAAACCATTCTGTATTTGCAGGATCATCGTTGGATCAGGTATTAATGTAAATAGTGCTGTAAATAGACTGACTGTGCACTGCACTGCAGGGATCTGAGATAAAACTGGCTCTGTGGAAGCTATGGAGGAGCCAAACATGAACTGCATTTTTGGTCATGAGGTTTCTCTCTCACAAGTGCAAATTTTGGTGTATCTCCAGGGCTCAAGAACTGTAGGCCACGCTGCTCCTTGGAGGAGCTGATGAGTAAAGATATATTTGGAGCTCAGAAGCTGCGATGTTGCAGAGTGGCTTACCCTAAATACAGAGTTGTTGAGATTTTGGCATTTTTTTCCCCTCACTCTGTCCTCCCATTGCAGAGAAAGGAAGTTTTACATCTGATTGAAGGATGGTGGGAGGGAATGAAATGAAGAGAAGAGAGACAAATCACTATCTATAGCAGTACAAAGATAAGTGAGTCATCTCTGTTTTAGTGCTAATTTAAGAAAATGTTGCAATTGTCTGGTATTATTGGTAACAAGTCACTTTTTAATGAAACCCACTTGATTGGGATGTGCAAGCCTCAGGAGTACTCTCTCTTATCGGGCAGTTAATGCTGGCCTAATATTTTACTGTCAACATTAATTAGAGATTTGGGAGGGGAACTGGCACAGTGATCTGGTGCCCTCCTGTTCTCAAGGATAACAGATTAAAGCAGTGAACAACATAAGGGCAAAATGTCCCCCTCCATGGGCCAACTCAAATACCTTAGATAGAGGCACAGAGAGAAAGAAACTCCAACAAATCTTTGTATGTTGAGAGTAATACAGTGCAAGCTTTCTCCAGCAGTGGGGCTTGGATTGTATCTAGCTGGCTTATGTAAAAAGTGAGAATTTAAAATGTGCCTGTAGGATGAAAATTTGACTGATTCTATGGAATTTTCTTTCATATTTCCTATATACTGTTCCAACTAAAGCCACTTTTTGTTTCCAGTAGCCAATCCAAACCATCAGAATACCCTCTGCTATGACCTGTCAGAAACACCAGTGACCACGGTAGCGTTGCCAAGGGCTTCTTATTGGTGCATCTTAGGAATAAGAAGTGGAGGGATGAAAATTAATTGCCATATAGGTATTTCTTACTTTTGGAAACTCTTAGGACAGGACATCACTGGGGATATTGGGAGACAAACAGTCCCAAAGCTGGACTACTCAGTACTTTCTTACTAACACTAAGGAATGGGGTAGTTGTACTTTTTCCCCTGTATTTGCTACCCATACAGTGGTGAATAGAACAATCAGCTCATCTCCACATCTTTTTTCTTGTTTATAGCGGGAGACAGCAACGTGAAACTCTTTTTGAAAGTACTGTACGCTAAAACCTCCACATATAGTTAAGATTGTGTTGTTAATGATAATTCTAAGTATAGACGATATAGAAATTTTTAACTGTTGTCAGGATTTTCAGGTAGAATTTTTGCCTAATTCCTTCTTTAGTAACTAAAAATGTCCCATTTGTACTCTGAAGTCATTGCTGTGGGGAGGTTTCAGAAAATGCAGGTGGTCTTATTCCAGTCCCTAGGGTTTAATTGTGTCTATTCATTTTAATCTACAGATAAATAGTAGTTAGGAATTGCTCAATTCAGATTTGTTTCACATTTCCATCACACTGCAACTGTGCTGCAGCAGTGCTGCAACTGCTCTTGATGTTCCTTCCCTGTCCAAATCTCATTTTGTAAATTTTAACTAAAATGATGAGGTAGTAAATCTTGGCTACCAGGCACATGAGCATGCTAAATTACCCAGTGGAGAAGTTGCTTATTTGAATCATGTCCAGGACATGAGGAGCCTGATCTGAAAGTATTCAAGGCCAAGAAACACTAATTTTAATATATAGCAGGGTATCTATGCGTTTTTAATCCTGGAGGGCGCGTTAGAAAAGAAGCTCTTTTTTAGAGTTATTGCTATGGACAAGGCCATACAGGGATGGTTTCTTTTAAAATGTCACTGCTGCTTGTAGTTTTTTACTAGCCCTAGCTTTGTAACCTCATTCTCTGGGTCTAAAGGGCTGCTGATCCTTTATCACAAGTGATGTGGCTGTTTGGGAATGCGCACTGTGTTGCTGTTGCCTGCTGCTATCAGTCCATAGATCTTATTTCTGTCAAACTGTATTCAGTACAATGTGCAAAGTGCAGAAGGAACTTGAATGAGGGCTTCCAAATTTGGGAAAAACTAAAGAGAATCCAAAATTTTTTCCCCCTTGATTTGCTTTAGAACCAGGATATCTTCATCTTCATTTTCCTGATGTTTAATGTAATTGACTTCCTTGTCACAGCCCTAATATGAACTAATAAAACTAATAAAATGTTTAAAGTCCTCATCTGTTTTCAGCAGATATTCTGCAGTAGGAATAGCTCATCTACAGAGGAGCAGCTTATATATTTGGCTTGTTAGAAAAATGATTAATCATGATTATGGACAAATTAATTATGGATACACAAAGGCTGAAGGAAGAGCTGAGCGCAGAGAGTGGAAAAAAATCTCGTCATGCAAATGTTGAGTGTATTGTGATAAATACATGAAGAGCATCTTGGAAATAATCTAAATTCATGTTCTTAAATGTGTTCACTTTCTAAGCAGGCATGAGATCCCTTCAAGAAAAAACACGGTTACAATTGGATGTTCTCTGGACCCATTTCCACTGGGATGGATTTGGGCAAAAATTCTGTATAGTTTTTCTAGAAAAGGTCCTTGGAAACTCTCAAGATCTTTACAGTAAAAATTTTATACATTTTCTACAGAAACTTCTTCAAATGTTTACCTGCTATGTGCATATATACATTTTATAAGCACATACACACATTTTTAAAAGTTTTCCCTCGTCATTGTAGAGAGGAACATTAAGAACTCCAGTTTGCAGTGCTTTAAGTTTTGGTAACTTTTATCAGAAGGGAAAATGCTGTTTTCAAAATCATTCAGCTCCTAAGTTTTACATCATTGACAAGAATTGGAAAGACTTGACTCTAGAAGCTGTGTGTATGCTTTCTACAAACAACTCTGCCAATTATTCTCCCAAGGTACTAACCAGGCAGGATTGGCCTTTTCTAAGGTCACCTTTGGTTGTGTTTAGTGGAACAACTGACTTAAAGTATAGGAAGGTGAAACCAGTGCTATCACTTACAGTGAATTTTAATTCACTTACCCAGATGAACATTGAAGCTTGTATGTTCTTGTTTATACTGTCTTTAATTCTTCTGAGTTATGTGTATTTTAAAAACATAGTTGACATGAGAACATTTTTCTGCAAACAAATAAGAAGGGTTTGGCAGGTTTTTTTCTGTATCCAGAGATGCAGGAAAAAAGCTATTCACAATTTTAAATGCTGTGCAGTTATTTTTTTTTAACAGCCTCTAACCAAGAAAGTTACAATATTGCTCTTGCATCCCTTATTTTGAAATTAAGTAAAGGCTGACAGATTAATTTATGAAGCTAGCACTGTGGATAAGAGTTAAAACTATTTGCATAGGATCTGTGTATGGAAGAAGAAATTGAAAAAGATAACTCTTAATTCTCAGACTTTGGGGGATGATGTGGCTTTATGTATTTTTATGTTGTCCTCTTGTAATTACTTTGACAGGGGTTTTGAAAATAATTTCAAGTTGTGAGACAGGTTTATATCTGATTCAGCCTAAATATATTTGGGCTTAGTCAGTCTTCCTACAGTGGGACCTGTGAAACAAAACTGGGCTGCAAATGGAAAAAGGGGTGGTGATGATTCAGCATGTGGGGTTACTTTGACTGGGTCACTAAGGAAATGATGCCCAGGAGTGTGAGGGTGGACAGGGAATGTAGGATAGCAAGGCTTTAAAAGTCTGCTGGGGTATGGACTTGGCTCTCTCTGGTGTTCACTTATAGCTGAATTTCAGTATAGGTAACTGAGTTTACTTGTGCTCACAGTTTGTCTTCCCCAGACTGTGTCACAAGTATTTCAGCAGAGAAATGGCTAAAATGCTTTTCAGACTGAGAGCACTTTGAAACAGTGAGACTTCTCCATATCTGAGAAGGAAACAGGAATAAAAGAAGTAAAGAAACCCACAGTCAAGAAAGCATGTGAGTGTAGAACCTAATTATACTCCCATTGAATCCAATAACAAGAATTCCTATTGATTTTAATAGGAGTGTGATTTGGCAATGTTTCATCTCTTCACTCTGCACTAGCAAGTGCATAATGGTCTCTTTTAAACCTATTCATTTGTTTCAACCTTTATTGGAGGAGAGAGTACTTATAGCTCGTAGAAAAGGGAGAGGAGAGAAGCTGTTTTATTTATAACACAATTCAGATAAAAAGGTAAACCAGACCATCACAAATACATTCAGAATTGCAGAAAAACCTGTTATTAAGAAATTACGAGGTTTGTGCCTTCACATTCTAACCAGCTCTTTTCTGTAGCTTTGACATTGCTAAGGTGGTTTTTTTGTAGAGCAAGACATGAAAACTTAGAAAATCTACAAAAAAGTCTTATTTGCCATTTGGTGTGTTGAAGCTGAGCTTCATGGGAGTGTTATTGTTTGCTTTAGTTTTGCTTGTATTTAGCATGTAGCTTTTAAAAGCCCTTCATGGCTGGAGAGTTTTTATTGTAAACATAAACCATTAATTTAAACATTAAAAATTTTACAGCTGCTTTTTAGTACATAAATTTTCACAGACACTCAAAGACAGTGATTTTTGTTTTAATATTGTCTTTTTCCTAGCTGCTCTGAAGTTGCATAGAGAGGGGAGAAAAACAGAATACTGATAAAATACTTCATGCTTAGATCTTTGAGCTGTAAAACTGACATTCTTAGCACAGGGGAGAATTCCTATTAAGTACGAGATAAATATTAGTGCTGCCAAAAAAAGCCAACATTCCCACAGTTGGGATTTTTGGGGAGATACTTGTTTTTTCTCCCTTAAACAGTTTTTCAGTAAATCAAAAACATAAAAAAGGAACGGGAAAGGAAGAAGAAAAGCAAGTTAATCTGCTCATGGACTACAGAAGCATAATTGTTACTCTTGGTGTGATATGTTCTTCAGAACAGGGCCTTTAGAAATACTCATTCCAAGACCCAAGGCAACAAAGAAATAAATAGAAATTGTATAGCAGTGTTAATGTTTGGAGTTTTGTGGCAGGACAGAACAGAGCTGTTGAAGGTTCAAAGGCAGTGACTACCTTGTTCCCCTGCTCTGACAGGGAGTGTTGGTTTCTGAAGGGACTGTGCTTAATCCTTGGCCATGTAAATTAGAGAAACTTCATTGATTTGAGTGGATCTAAATGATAGCAGAAAATCAGTTGTATGCAGAAAGAACCTTTGAAAATTTATTCTGTGTCAATACCTGCAGGAATTTAAACTCAGCAGAGAACTGCTTTGGGAGAGTGGCAGTCAAGTGGCATTTGACATTATTTTGAACTTTCATAGTAAGTAGCGGAAGAAGAGAGTTGGGAGGTGGGGCTCTGCATGCAGCAGTGTTTCCTAAAGTAGAGTGGATCAGTAGTTTTTGTTTTATGTCAATGGTATCACATCTTTATAATAAGAAGTAGCTAGAGGTGCTCAGAAGATTGCAGGTACTGCTCTCTGGTTATCATAAATGCTGAGAATGGAAGCACTTAAAGAGAGGCTCTGTTGTTATAAGCAGTGTTGAAAAATAAACATACAGTTTCTGTGTCCAACTTGCTAAACTAGAAAGCCAGTGTTTTTTGTGTTCAAAGTACCTGAGCTGGAGAGACAAGATGGGCAAAGCAGCTCTGGTGGTGAGGAGAAGCAGTAACAGAGGGCTCTGTGTGAATGAAGTGGCAGTGGGTCTTGTGTAGAAACAGACACCAGGCAAACTCCTGTCCCATCACCTCTCAAACAGCAGGTTTGATGTATTGGAATACTGGTGAATTGTTGATTTTTTTTTTCTGGTCTTTTCTAAACTTCTGGCTTTTTCTTTGATGGAATAATTTAGAGGGTGATTGATACTACTCTTACAAATCTCCTAACTAACTCAATTCCATCAGCAGTCACCTTGAATTAAAAAATGTAACCATACATGTTCAATGCATATAAGAATACATTATATGTATGCTTAACGTCCATTTGAATTTCATTTAAGGGTGTTACTAAGTCTCCATGCAGATAACTTTTAGTGACAGAGCAGATAAGCACCATCTTCAATATGCTATAACATTAACAGATTTATCTTTGTGTATAACAGAGTTGGCTGGATAAGGTGTTGAAAAAATGAATTCTGTTTTTCTGCCTGTCACTGGATTGGTCTTTGCAGGTCTGGAGGAAAACCAAAATCAACAAATTAAGGAGACAACAATATTGTTTACTTGTTTCAACTTCAAACACAGAAAAAACACATTTTGAAGTTTCCAGAGGCCATTGTAATGTGTGTTTCTTTAATGTTGTTTGTTATTATGCGTCTGTGTTGCAGAATTGAACAAATCAATCCAGCACTGTTTGGCAAAAACGGTAGCAAAAGCTCCCCAGCCATCAGTTTGCTTGGTTCAGGAGGATCTGTTCATGGAAATGACTGGCAAAGGCATTCAGTGTGTATTCACCAATGTTCTTTTATAAATAATACTAACTCAAAAAGCTAAGAAATATACAAACCCATCTACTTAAATTTTTCTGGTTTTAAAATTAACAGTAATTTAGAAAATGTGGTGCTGGTGCTGTATTGGATCAGGATGGGGGTACTGTTGGTTCAGTTTCCTTCAGCTACCAAATAATGCATGTAATCCTGCACTCACTGGTTTTTAAGTCTCTGCCTCTCTCTTTTTCAGAAGTTTGAAGTAAAATTATAATCAGCATTCACTTACCCAAAATTAAGCCAAAATGCAGTTGTGGTACTGCTCACCTGTCTGTCCATGTTAATGCTGATGCAGGTCTTCTGATACTCACAAATCCCTTTTCAATGTTGCTTAAAAGCCACGGCAGTGAATTCCTCCTTCCCTATTTAGCCCCTGTGCCACCTAAGGAGCATGTGCACCAGTTATTAATTTCTCTACTTGTCTTTCAAGCTTGAGTAGCTAACTCCAATATCTGGAAATGGCTACACAGGAAACGTTATTCATTAGGACAGGTGGCTCGAGCATGGAATAATCACCATTGCAGATTTATTCCATGGAGGCAAAGGCAGAACTGTACAGGCTCCCGGCAGCAGCACAGGTCAGGGAGGTGGCACGTGCCCTGCAGAAGTACCGAGTCAAACATGCCGGGCAGATTCTCTCTGCAAGAGTGCTGAGGTCCTGGCAGCATCCCTTGCAGTATCTCTTACATTAGAAGCAGTGGACAATATTTCAACAATAAAGAATCACGAGATAAACAGAAGTTTTTCCTGTCTGGAATGGCTCTGGAGTTAATATGGAGAAATATCTCATGAAACACGTTAAAATAAAGGGAGTAAAGTGTCCACAGGCTTCAAACAGAGCAAAAAAAATGAAAATCTTCAAACTTTGAAGGAGTTTCTTTAGGGTAGTGTTTTTTAGTGGCTATGGAACACAGATGGATACGTACATAGGAAATTTGTACATGTAAACACAGATGCCAGCCTAGCAGAAAATCTTTTCAGTGAGGGGAGGTGATACAGAGACAGGAAAGTACGGTGATAGAAAATCCCACAAGCACAAAATGAAGCTTCTCTGTGCTCAAGAAGTCAAGAAGTCTTATAACAAAGTTGTAGAAAACCTTATTTTTTATTCACTTTCCTATGAAATTTATTTGTATACTTACATGTGCCTGTGTATGTGTCCATGCATATATGCTGTGTGTACACATGGGTCAAGGGTATAACACATGCATATATGATGTGCATATACTTATTTTAAGTAAGCACTGTTGCATTAATTTAGTAAAGGACTGATTGCAGGTGGATAATATAACTGCTTCACAGCACAAGTGACAATGTTATTTTACATCTGCTATTACAGAAAGTGTGCTGCTACAGAGCATTGGAATCACAGGCTTTTTATGACTTGTATGCACACGCTATATAACCACATCATAAATACATGTGCACAATGGAAATTGCATGTGAGTTATCAGGACTTGCTATTAGTACTTAATAACTAAAACATTAAGTAGATCCCCAGCATTTTCCCTGGCTTTAGACAGGTGCCAGACACTGCCCGTGCTCTGCTCTAAACTCGCTGTGCAGACAGAGATTTTTTTTTTTTGACACTGTTTTCTTTGCTGCTTTAAGAGTAATGTCTGCTGTCTGTATTTCTTTGTCACCATAAGATGAAACTGTCTGTATTTCCCCTAAGCAGTTTGTAGTAGACCATTAATACTCTAAGTCAGGAAGTATTAAGAACTCTTTAAAGAAAAGCACTGCAACTCCAGTAACTCTGATCAGCTGTTTTTTATTAATCTCCCTGAATTTTCTTGGCTCCTCTTCTCTAGTAGTTTCCTGGAGCCACTGAGTTTTCTTGGAGTATTTGTTGTGTTTACTTGAGCAGCACCTTTTGACTTGCAGACAGCCAGCACGTCCCTTCGTGCCAGAACTCGTTCTGTCTTGGTCAAACTTGTGGTCTATGTGAAAAGTCTTTTTTTCTTCTACTAAAACCAGGATCCTGTCTTTGTGGTTTGTGGTAGGTGACGTTTTCTAACCTCATAAACTTTGCTGCTCTGTCCATATGTGGTGGGTTTAACAGCTAATACACTTTGAGAAGGCTGAGGTCCCAAAATGTCCTTGTGCAACAAAACAAAGGACAAAATCATGGGTCTTCCATTGATTGAGCTGCTGCTTTGCTTATTGTTTGGATTTTAAATTTGTTTTACTGACAATAAAAAAATCTGAATTCTTTTAGTAATTTATATCAGAGTGAGTAGTTAAATTAAGATGCAGGATGCAGGTGGTGAGCTTTGATGTTTTAATATAAACCTGTAGCTTCACAGATGCTTCCCATCAACTATTATCCTGTCCAAAGTGAACTGACTTCCCAGATACCAATCAACAGTAATAAATAAATGAATAAAAGAATGAATAAATAAATAAATCCTTTGGTAGAAAATAACAGTGCAAAGGGAAGAAAGGAATAAAGTTAAATTAACAGTAATAAACACTCAACAGTGTTGGTTGTAGTACATATTAAGCCATGTGATTTTGGCTTACTTATTGCTCTGAGTTACATTGCATGGTCCTAGTTTGGAATGCTCTGAGGCTGGCAATTTTAAATGCAACGTAACATATATCTTTGTCTATATATCTCTATTAACCTGCTGAAAGTTCAAAGGAAAAAAAAACTTCATGGATGGCTTATTGGTTCATAACACCCTTTAGATTTTTAAAAAATGGGTATTTCCATATTCTTTTGTATTTCCTCTATGGTTGGGCTCAGACCTTGTAATTCTTGGCGTTCATTTTTCGTGTGTCCTTTGTTTATTTTACATGAAGGTAAATACTGCAGCATTCTCTTACCTTTGTTGTGTTTCTATTGTGCCTTTATTATTACATATAATAAGTGAAAGCACAGCTATGTTGAATTTTATCCAGTTGAACAGTAAGGCAGATATGTGAAGGTAAAATTATCCTGCGTTTTCTAGTCTTGAACTTCCTCCAGTCTATTCTGTGGCAGTGGAGCTAATTCATTTACTTAGGTTGTGTTCAGTTGCTGTGTAAGTGATAAGTGTTTTAATACTTAAGTAGATTTTTTTTTTTTTACACTGACATCTTAGTGAGTTTCTCAGTTTTACAGAATGCTGATAGATCTGTTGTAAAAGTGGACTAGTAAATCATAACGTACTAAACTGAATTTATTATACTTTATGTCTATTTCAAGGGAAAAATAATTTAGATCACTTTCAATGTTTTACGTATTTAGGGGATGAAAAGCTAGCTTACCATGTCCACAGCAAAATCCTTCTGGATGCAAAAGAGCCATGATATCACCTCTGGGGTTTTTGACTTCTGGTTAACCATTAGGATGTAGTTTGTAGCTGAGCAATGTTAATTTTCTCCTAACAGAAATAGTTATGATGGAAGCTAGTAGAACTGCTTCAGCACGGAAGATCTTTGCGAGGTGTTCAGGTAGAACAGAGCTTATAACTTGTTTTCTGTTTTCTCCAAAATAAATTTTTCAGTTATTGTCATGAACAATAATTTACTACTTATATGAGCGAAACAACAGAGATTTATCAAGTTTAAGAAAAATGTAATAGCCTGAGTTGTTTGACCAGTTTTTATCAGTTGTATTCAGGAAGTGATAAAATCTTTGGTCTTATAAACAACAAAATTACCAGTGTGACAAAATTGGGTATGCAGGCAAATCATAAATTCCATGCCTCTTTTCTGGGGAATGTGGTTGGCACACTACTGAAATCAGATGATCTTCATCCAGTCAAGATTTAGCCCATTAGGAGCATCTCAGATAACAGGTATGGTGTTGGACTATTCCCAGTCAAAGAAGGAAACAGAAACTTGTTTGCCCACAATCAAAAAATGTAAAAATATTTTCTTAAAGATTTTAGTATTATCTGTTTGCCAGTATTTTTAGAGGATAGAAAGCCACAAACCCACTTTATTTCTCTCTTTGAATCTTCTTGTTTTCATTTACTTATAACTTACAGGCTGTGTGGGTGGGTTCAGAATTTATAATAGTTTGCAGGTGTTTCTCACTGTTTTTCTTTCCTTTACTGTCTTTTTGTTTGTTTAAAGGAAATCACCATGGTATGAGTTGAGTTGAGACTTGTGAGTGTAACAGAATGGTTTATCCTGGCAAGGTAGGAAGGAAAGACAAAGGAAGAGAAACAAAATGACAGAGATGGAGTAGAGGTTCTATTAATTAAGGATAGCAAGTAATTTATATGTGAATTCAGTTATGCAATTCTAGTGAGAACAGTGTTGAAAACTTACATATGGGAAAATATTTTCTTAGGTAAGACTGAAGTTTTAGTTCCAAGATAAACTTAATTTTGACCTTAGTTTTGTGTGAAAATCTATTTTCTCCATCACATTTGCATTAGAGAAATGTGTCCAATAGAGTTTGCCCAAATTTTATGCATATAAGTCATTCCGATTTTGATGGGTGGGATTTATTATTTTTTTAAATGATCGTCCAGCCAAGATTCATTGAGCTGATAAAGATTCTGTTTTTTCTGACAAGTTGTTGTTTCTGTTAACTCTGGGCTTTCTGTATTCTAGTGGTTATTTCTCATGAGTCAATCATGTCTATATGTAAGTCAATCAATGTGTGTGTTCTTTCCATCTTAGAAATATTCCAGAACTTGAATTTAATTCCAGGCCTACAGAAATGTTAAGCCACAGCCCCTTCTGAGATTTTGAGTTTTCTAGCTCCAGCCTAGGGAGCAGAATTACTGTGCAGAAACCTTCCCCCAGTTCTGTGTTGCTGTGTCTCTACTTACAGATGTTTTTTACTCAGTTTCATTTTCAGTAGATATTTTCATTTGCATTTTAATTTTTTTTAACCCAGTTATCAGTGAATCTTCACGTCAGTGCAGAGATGGTTTGTATTGGGGGGAAAAAACCCCATCACTGAAGTGGATAGCCAAGTGAAGTTCTCTGAACCTTTCTTGTATTTTTTCCTTTTCCCTGTTTTATTTCCACTAACTTTCTGGGCTTTGGAACACAACTGGATGAACTGGATTTGACTACTGACTGCTGTTGTGCAATCTTGGCTCCCAACAAGTCCCATCTGTGTTGCTCCTTGATTTAACAGGAGGGTTCACTTAAGAGCAGGGCAAAGTATTTTTCCCATTCTTCAACCCAATGACTCAAATACATCCATGTTTCATGTTTTATCATGTTACATAAATAATCTTATCTATCCCTGCAGTATTTCTGTTAGCTACATCATAGCCAAATTTTGTAACAATATGCCCTTTGCAGTAAAATGTCACCAAAAAGTTATATACTGTAATAATTTTCATCTGTTTCATAAAGACAGACAATTTTTAAGATTCATGTTCATTTCATCATTGAAATCCTAGTCTTCATACATTAATTTATAATGAAACCTCATGCTCCCTTCTACATTGATCACTGATTTTCTGTCTCCTTGATATGTGTTAAAATAAACTATAGATATAAAGGGCACGTTAAATGCCTGACACTGTTGAGTTAAACAGAACATACTTCTGTAACTCATCCCTGTAGTCTGCCCTGGCCTTTGTTTCACAGTAAAAATCCTCAAAACCCAGTTGCAGAAGGTGGGCTGCATTTGCCACAGAGATGATTCGATGTGTTTCTTCATTTCTGTCTCCAGACAACCTGCACAGCAAATTTTCAAAGGCTGGCCTGCAGCCCATGAGGCTTTTGAATGCAGGCTGCAAAAAACCCCATTTTTTGAAGCTGAATATAAAAATATTGCACTGCAGTTGAATATTTTTGTGTGCCCTCCAAATCAAAATCAATGTTGAAAAAGAAAGGATGGTACAGGTTAAGAACATAACATGAAAACCGATACAAGGGATGTGAACTGAGGTGTACCTCGTTTATTATCCTACCTGACAACACTGAGTACCAGCTGCATTTACAAACAGTAAGGCTCCATCAGAGGCTCACAGGGAGATAATCTGTCCTGGAGCACTGGCTTGCATCTCTAATATAGTTAGATTTAAGTCATGAAACAAGATCTTCAGTGTATTTCCAATTGTTTTCATTAACAATGATAAACCTATTGAGCTGACTGCTACAGTACAGTTTTACTGGGAAAATGTCACGTTTGTGAGCCTTCCAAATAGTGGGTGACATTTTCTGCTCCGGGGCAGTCTGGAGGAGATAGCCCTGATACACTTGGAATAGAAGGGAATTACATCTGAATGTTGCCCAGTGCAAATAGCAGTGGGGAAGAAGGTAAAGCTTCAGAGGTCCCTTGGTAAATTAATTTTCCCTAATTACATTTCATGGCAGGAAACACAGATATTAGAAGTGCCTGTTGAAACAATACAGTATTTAAATTCTGATTAATCTGTAGGTCAGGCAAGAACTGTTCAATACATGTCTCTAGAAGGAAAGCTCTCCTTTGAAAGATTAAGATACAAACATCTACCCTTAAATAGACATGTTGAATTATTTCAAATGCTAGTTGGAATTTGGTGGCAGACCATAGATAAGTTAAGGCAGTAACTATAAAATTACCAAAAGTGTAAAACATCATCATGGACACATCTTCCAGAGATCTGAGACACACTGGTTTATTAACTTAGTTTTCTTCCCTCCTCCTTCTTAGGAATGCTGATTTTTTTTTTTTTT
>VXBX01006169.1:336873-558134 GCA_013400415.1 Scytalopus superciliaris
TTTTTTTAATTTTTTCTTTCTCCCCAGAAATACTTTGGTAAATGCATATTAATAATTCATCAGGACAAATGATTACCAATAGTATGGGTGGCAGTAAAATATTTGTTTCCTGGGGGGGGTGTAATAGTTCAGGCTAAAATAAGACTAGTCAGAAAGCTGCTATTTGATTCAATTTTTGCCAATAACTATTTGTAAAGCATTTTAATTTCACTGTGCTCTCCTTTCTTAAGTCATATTTCCTTTTGCTCTTTGATAAACCCCACCAGCTTCTACAGGGAGTCCCAAGAATGCCGAGATGCCCAATTACTCATTCAATTTCTACCTAAGTAATATTTTATGATCTTCCCTGTTTGTTGGATTGTAGTGCTGAGAGCTGGATCAGCGTGCTGGGGAAGGGATGTGCAATCCAATCCCTTCATGTACTAGGAGTTTCAGCCTCTGGAACATCTGGAGGAATAGATGGGAAAGGCTCCCTCAGTTTAGCCAGTAGCCCCTCTCATCATTCAAATCCCCTCAAACAAATATCTTGTTTTCCACATGGACTGTAAATAGACATCCACCAGATAAGTCCCAATAATATCTAAAACTCATATCCAAGCTTTTGAAGCAAACACCTCAGTGCTTGAAGCTTTCAAAGGTGGGTTTCTTTGTCTGCTGGCACAATTTGCCCGAGGTGTTCATACACGTCATCCTTGTTACAGCCTAAAAGCAACTTCAGTGCCTGGAGTTCTGAGCTCTGTAAAGTTTTGTGGCATTTGCAGCTGAGTTTAGTTTTCGGTTTTCTTCTCACATTAATTTAGAGTAATATACAGCAGCAATCATATTGTATAAAGGGATAATTGTGAATATATCAAGACTAGCTGTTTCTGGAAAATATGCCTTAGTCAAATGTGAGTGATTGCACTGGATACAGAATAAACTGGATAAAATTCAGTGATCTGTGTTATATAGCTTAAATTTAGAAAATTGAATGCTCCCTTTCAGTCTCGTAATCTGGTGAGAAGGCATTTTATTTTCCATAAGCCAATATAAGTTTTTTGCAGCAAAGATTTTGTACAGAATTTTTCTGAAGCCACATTTCAAACTGCAAATCACTTTGGAACCTGAATTCAACTGCACACACTTTAGTTTACTGTGCCTGATGTGTTTTTTTAAAAAGATGTAAGTAATGGATAAAGCAAAAGGATGAAGGAAAGGAAGCTAAATAGTTTGCTGTGACCTCTGGGTGACTTCACCAATGTAAATAAGTTTGTTGGGATTTACATCATTACAGATGAGAACAGAGCTTCCCCCTGGGGTATGGGAAAGGAGCTGTGTGCCTTTTTCCTGGACACCAACAAGCTGAGGTTGGAGGCAAACAGCTACTGCACTGATGAGAAAATATGCATGGGAGAATTTCAGTGATAGGTAAATGTGCAGATTATTTTTCTGGTAGGAATGGTAGAAGTATTTTACTGTTTTCAAAGCTGAGAAGAAATTTTATTATAAAGCTTAAGAATATGGGCTTGGAAAAAGCGTCTCAAGAGCTTTGATAGATGCTGATTAATGACCTAATTAAAGAAACATAGTTGGTGTACTTAAAAATTGGCTCCCTGTCCCCATCCAGTAGAGAAGATGCTCTGAAATTAGGAGATCATTTTCCTTTTTGTTATACAAATTGGCACCATCTGACAAAGGAAAAATACTTTGTAAAAGTATTTTGCAGCACCCAAATCCCCTCACTCAAGCACCTGTTGTGCAATCCACGTGACAGGGGGTGGGAAAGACTTCCAGTTGGGACTGAAGGACTCTTACAAACCCCTTGGAAATAACGATAAAAGGTGCTTCTTGAAAAAGACAATGTCGTATTACTGACGTGTTCTTGGCTTTGTAGAATAGCTACCCTATGCTGCCTTGGCTTTATTTGTTCACTGTTAATAAAACCTGCATTATGAAGAATATAGGGGAGAAAAAGTTCTGTGTATTTGTGTTTTTTAATTTAATTCTGCATATTTGTGTATTTTAGCCCAGAAGTTGAATCTTCTCACAGAATCCTATCTTGAAATACATCTTTCTTCATATTGCACAGGTTTGATTATGTAAACAGGGAAACCTCTTTGACCTATATAAACTAGGAATTATATTTCAAATGTATTTGAATAATATCTCAGACTGACATCCATCTGCCCTTATTATTGAATGAACAGCCCTGAAATGATTTTCACTTCTGAGTACTTGAATAAATTGCTAAGCAGTTAAGATTACCTCCCATGTTGAGTACAGTGGCTTATTTTCCATGTGGTAATAAATGTAGGTGATTTAATAATAATCAGTAAATGACCTGCAAAATTTCATTTTGCAGTGAAGCTTTTTTAATCTACTGAAATGTAAAAGTATGTTTAAAGTAGGTAAACCTTTCTCCTCATTGAAGACTACTTGAATGGGCTGAAATCTTGCTTTCCTGAGTCTCTGTTTAGAGATCTATTGACATCTTAGTTCTAAAACTACTTTAAAATGTGGGTTTTAATGTAAACACTAAAAATAAAGCGTTAGAAGTGTACACACACTTCTTAGTCTGATGAACCCAGAGCTGATACCCTGGGGGCACGCTTCAGGGAGCAAAAATCAAGGGAAACCTCTGATTTGTTCTGCAACATGAACATGCTTGTTGCAGGCTTGGAATTGCTTATGCTGAATAAAACTAGATGAAAGAGGGTGAGGAAGGAATAAGTGTAGTGTGGCACTTACACAAATACCTGCACTCAGAAGTGGGTGGTCATACCTGTCCATTTGATCTAATCTGGAATTTCTGGCTGTGGTGAAATGGCAGAGAGAAGCAACCTGCTGTCAACTGGCAGACCAAAAATGGTCTGCCAAATTCTACCCCAGTTGCAGTTTGGGTGGCAAAGAGTGGTTTCTTCTCTGTCCTGGTGCAATACCAGCTGCACGCAGCCCTCGGGGCTGCAGGACGCAGGCTCCCTAATGACAGCCATTTGTTTTCCTTATTTTAGGGGGTTTTATGGCTCATAAGGAAAGATGAAACTGGGCAGTGATCTCCAAATATTTGCTGTCCACTTCTCCAGCTTTGTCAATATATTTGAGCTGTATTTTTTCAGCATGTCTGATAGTGCAGGTCTATTTCCTCCAGTTTGTTATTCCCAGAAGACCCTAAAGCCATGTGTAGAAAATACATCCAAATAAAGATGGACAGTTATATTCTAGTGCTTGGACTACAAATGCTACATGTAAGAATTCAGAGACATTAAATTAATTGTTCTTGTTTTCTGGCACCCTGGTAGTGTGCCTCAGCCCAGCCCTATGTGTAGGTATTTTAATAAAACATGATTGCAGCTTTTCAGCCTTTTGACTAACATGAAGTGTCATATCGGCTTAACAGCTGAAGCATCTTCAGTCTGAAAAACATATCATGCAGGAGGAATTCATTCAGATTTTAATGGGTCTTTTGCATCCCTGAGGTCTATTCTCTTGCAATCTTATTTTATGCTGTTTTATTTGGGTGGAATCTTTCAGTTCAGTAATTTAATCACCTAGTTTCTCTTAATTAAGGCATCTTAACCAATTTGATAGCTTATGAATTCTAAATCAGAAATGCCTAGGCAGGCAGTCTTTTTGTTATCCTTATCAATAATACGATACTTAAGCTTTTGTGGCAATAACACGATGTGCAGAGCTTTTCATTCCCCTCTGTCTTCTGTTAGCGCTCCATATGGTAACATTTAAGTGTGTTTCTCAGGCAAAGACTGTTGTTGCTCACCAGACTGGTCCCTTCAGGTGCTGGTCTCCATCTGTGGATTAATTCAGTTCCATCAGTCTTACCACTGATACTGGAAACAGCTGTTACCTTTTCCTTAGTGGCAGGCGGGTCAGGAGATGACCTTAATGAACGAGCAAGCAGGAACATCTATCTACCAGCCTGTCTGTCTGTCTGCCTGCATTTTGCTGGAGCACCACAGTACAAACCGACCAATTCTTCTACATATCTTTTGTCCTGGTAGAGGGTACATTTTTTTCATATTATAATGCCTTAATACAAATAATAAATGAACACCACCAGTGGGAAGTTGGTTATGTCCGTGAATATAAGCGAGTGCAGTTGTGATAACATTTATATTCAAACTTTCCTCTTTAATGTTTAAATTATTATTTTTTTTTTTTTGTGAGCAGACCTTATCCAGTGACACTTGGTCACTTAAGTAATAGCTAAAGTTATTTTTTTAACTCCAAGAAAATTTCAAACCCTCTTAAGCATGAACATGTCCCTTCACTTTAAAATAGATATAAGATATTGTTGGATGGAATATATTCTTTTGTTGCTGCCCTACAAATTCTAAGGTCAAATATTGAATTTATTACTCTGTTCTTACTTGGGAAAAACTGCTGTGAAATGGAAATTGTGACTGTTTAAGGATCTGATCCTCCTTTTGTTTTATGGCATAAGAGGTTTGTTCGTAACCTGCTCTCCTTGCCACAAGGAAGCCGTGGTCATGATTTCTTGACAAATGCTGCAGTATTCAACAGGATGTCAGAATCTGAACTCAGTTTGTACCTGGGAGATGTTTGAGTATTCTTGCTCCGTAAAGCTATCTGAAACCATCTGACCTGAGAAAAAGTCTCATTGAATATTCGTAGAGAGGTTTGGTTGTTTTTCTCATTGTTTTCCGTGCAGTTTAGCAGAAAAAAAATAAATTAATTATTGTTAAGTAGTAAAACCAAAGTGTGTCCACCATCCAAAGATACTCTACTGCTGTCAGTCATTCTACTTAATTTCCATTTAATCTGGAGTAATTGCTCTAAAACCAGTCAGACTTTGACAAGTTATTCTACAACACTGAAACATGATGGAGGAAGTTTGGGTGGAAAAAGATCCAAAGGCTGGGTGATGAAGTTGCACAAACTCAGGTTGAAAATAGGATGGATTTGTATAATAGGAAGGGTACTAACTTTTGGGAAAAAAATGTATTTGTACCTTTGTGTTACATTTTTCATTACTTCAACCTTTAAATTAAGATTAACATTTCTGTATGAAACGAAATAAAACCAGTCCCTATTAGCAAATAAAAAATTCTGAGTTTTATGGAGGAATTATTACTTGAAATTCAGTGTGATTGGAGGATTGTAGATAATTACCCTTTCTGAAAAATAGATCCATCATTAATAAGCTTTTTGACACCTTAGATTTTAAAACCTAAAGTCAAAGTAATATACATTTAATAGAGTATAGATTTCTCTCTCTCTCTATCTCTTCTTCATCATTATTGTCTGTTTTCTTTTCTGGATAGCCCAGGCAAGCAGCACACATCACTGACTGCAGGAGTGTTTTTAAACAGACTAATTGAAATTTAGATGTATTGAGATGTAGATTGTGATCCATAAAAAAAATCAAATCCTAGTTCTTTGTTGATTCATGAACTGCCTTTTTTTTTTTTTTTCACTTTAAAGGGGACTGAGCTTGTCTACCTGAGCTGTAGGTAAATAATGTAAGGGCGGATAGATGAGGGAGAAGGAGGATGTGAAAACAGAACTACAGAGCTGCTGCCTGTGTTGGAACTGGGGGGGAAAAAAAAAAAAAAAAAAAAAAAAAAGACAGGAAACAAACAAGGAAAAAAAAAACACTCTACAAAAATCCCAGCANTTATTATTAAGATGCAATATTATGTTATGTACTAATTCTGTAAATTTATAACAGAAATAAAGTGCTCTTTTAATATTAAAGCAATGTGATCACTTGTGAGATTTTATCTACAATTAAAACACTTTTTAAAGGGGGATGTCCCTTCTGCAGCTCTGCACTGATTCTGGCACTGTAAGTTTATCTTTAAATTTATATAGATTTAGAGATATATATTTAAATTTCTGTACCTCTTAGGAGTAAATAAATATATTAAAATAAGCTATGGCTTGTATAGTGCAGTATAACAATGATAAATGATGTTGTGTGTAATTTTTCTACTATTAACATAAAGTAATATAAACTGAAGGACACTAGTCTATTGAGAGAGTTAGTAGCTAATGTTCCATATCAGATGTGGACAATGTCAGGACTGAATACAGATTAGGCAGTGTCCTTTTCTCCCCAGGGGAATTAAACTTTGAGACACCACTGGCTGCCAATGGTTTTACTGCATTTTGTTGGTGCCTGTGGTGCCTTTCTTGGTCTATTAATTCAGAAGCTGTAAATGACAATGTGAGCAAAAAAAAGCTTTTCCAGTGGGTTGCATTTCATTTATGTATTGTATCTACAATACCTTTTCAATCTGTTTTGTCACAATAACTGTTTAAAAAAATGGGTGAATTATCTGTACTTTTGGCATGAACCTTACCAGGATATTTCTTTTTTTTTCTTTTGTTTGTTTGTTTTGTTTTGTTTTTGTTATCTGGAGAAGACAAATTGATATGTTAGGGAGACCTGGGAACTTTAAGTATTGAAATGGATTTTTCCTACCCCCTCATTTTAATGATTTATTTAAAAAATATGATATTGTATTGTGAAACACCAAGGAAACTCTGAAAATATACACACACACTCAAATACACAGCATGTCTCATTAGGAAATATTTAGTTTAAATATTAGAATTTAGTAGATTTTAGGAGTTCTCATACATGTGCTTTAGTCGTTGCATGTTGAAATGTGTTTCTAATCAATAATATGAAATAGGTCTTGTGCAGCAAGAGCTGTAAGGTAATTAGACATCACATTTAGTACATGAAAAGCACAATGATAAAATCAGTAAAATCTGCACATGAATTAAATTTTTTTTTGAATTCTAAATCTCATTACAACTAAACTTGTCAACACAGCATGTTTGTAAGAAAATTTCTTTTACACCACCACATTTCATTTTGCTTAGAAAAAAAAAATTGTGATATTGTTACCATTTCACTGTTAACAAGGGAATACTATCCTAAGTATTTATCACCCCTCCACTCCCAATCCTAAATTGCTATGAAGCAGAAGCCTAAGTTTCTTCTATTGACGTGCACATTGTTATTCTTCGGGTGGTCTTTGGTATGATACGTTTGTCATGGTTCATAAATTTTATTGTTGCACTAAAAACAGAGTTAGAATATCCTCAATGCAATTATAAAAATGTATTAAAACTGAGAAGGATAAAAATATGGTGCAAGATGAGCTTTTAATGATTGTATGAATGTTCACTGTTCCATGGGAAAGAATGGGCCTTTTCAACATAGGCATAACAGTGAAATGCAAGTATAGGGCCAAATTTTTTGCTCCTAGAATTATGTGGGTTTTCAGCAGAGAAAAAGTGGTTTAATTCCTCCTTGGAAAGCTAGAAATGTTAAAGGTTTGAGAAGAAGAAAAACTCATGCCCTCCTTTTGATTTGTAATGATATAAGGATATATCCCTTTTCAGTGTTGAGAGGCTGGAAGTCATCTGGAATAATATGTTGCACTTTACTTGTTCCTTCGTTTAGTATAGATGGGAAATAAATGTTATTGTGAACTAGACTGCACAATCCAAATTAGCGTCCTTGGGAAGATACAGCAGTGGACAGACGCTGTTGGAATGATTTGCTGTTCTGTACTCCACTTTCTCTGCTAAATGGTGTGCACAAGTATCTGAAGTCTATTGACAACACTTAAAGTGAGAGGAAGGAAAACTGAAAATAGTGCTGTGAAAAATTGAAATGCTTGGTCTGACCTGACTATGACAATTTTGGAAGGTGTTTTATGTGGTGATAGAATTGCAGAGGAGATCTATCCTCACTAATACATGGTGCAAGAGACTCTTCTATTATATGTGATGACATACACAACGCTGTAGTACATTATTCATTCACGGCCCTTTTTGAAAAGGTCTTATGTCCTATATAAAACAGGCTATTATGTGATGCATACGCAAAAGAGGATGGATGTGACATTCCTCTCAAACTATACAAACCCTTTTATCTGGTACCACCAAATACATATTACGCATTATTTTTGGCAGTAAAATAATTTGAATTTAAAATTCAAAGTACACTTAAGCATATAGTTTCTTAAAAGAGGCTTGTTTGCAAAATTTAAGAGATTTAGTGTGAACATATAGACTGAGATAATCTGTTTGGAAGGATTTATCAGCATCATAAAATATTTTTAATTTGATTAAGTTTTCATTTCTCTTCTTACTGTGTTTTTGAGTACCTTTTAAAGTCAGAACTTCTCTATTTGCTCTTACGTATGCTGTCCACTTGTGCTGTGTCTTGTAGCTCGATCTCCATAGTGGATTCTGGTGCTGGTGATCCAGTGTTCCAATTCGTTTACATTTAAACTTCAATTACCTGAATATAATGCTTGTCAATAATACTGAATACAGAGGAGTTGAATATATTCCCAGTAAGTTATACTAAATCGTGTGATTTTCTACCCATTTATTAATGTCTTCATACCATTCTTCCTTGTTCTTTTATGCCATATTGAATGATGTGGTGCAAAGTTTTCTTGTCCTCTTAATATTGTTGTCTTCTTAAAATACATTTCAGTCTCTCCCTCTGAATATGGACAATACTTTGTCTGGGAGTTCAAGTACTTCTCTTTGCCTATTTTTCTTGGCACTTTACACAAAAAGGATGTGTAAGTATTTTTTTCAATACATACATGACCACAATTTCTGTAATAGGTAAAACCTACAAATTTTATACTAGGTAAAATCTTTTTAGTAAAGGCAGTGAACATGTTTTGTGTAATGTTAGAAGGCTGGAACACAGTAACGCCAGCATTGAACCAGAAGTTTGTGTAATTTGGAGGTGGTTATAGGCATTAAACCAAATGACATCAAGCCAAACAAAGCTTTGCATTTATAATTGATAACTCTTCCTCATTCCCTGTATAAGTAGTGATGCATAAAAAAGTAGCATAAAATATCACAGAACCAGAGTTTTTTATGGGTATGTAACTAGAAGAAAGCTACGTGAAGTGTGTGTAAATAGGACATGGAGTATTGGGTGCAATGTGTGAAACTCTAAATGAGGGTTCAGATCATTCTGAATAAGGATTAATAAATTCCTGGTACTGTTGGTCTCATCCACTGCCTTCCTATGTTGCATTCTCTTTTGGGACTACTCTTTCAGGCAGTGTTTGAAAGTCTTACAGGACTATTCTTCACCAGTCTACCCATGAAGCCTAACTTCCTTCATAACGTGAACTCAAATACAGGCTCCCAGGAAAAAGAAAGAATTGTAGTTATAAATATACAGATCTTCTGTTGAGAATCTTTCCTGGGTTTAGAAGCCTTAATTGTAGCTTTATTGCTTGTTTTTGAAGGAATAGAGCAGCTAAATCAGCTTCCAGCTGTAATTTTCAATCAGATATTCGGTGAAGATCCAGCAATAGGATTCATGATCTGTAAGAGCGTTTGTAGGAAACAAAAGCCCCAATGGATTAAAACATGAAACAGAAAAATTAAGAAGCACATAGTTTATGCACAGGTTAGTGAAATACAGTCAAGTGTACACTTGAAGAGACAACTGGGAAAACTTCTTCATAAGCCCTGTAACAGCGGGTGAAGTGTGACAGTCTCCCAAGCATCGGCATTAGCCGAAGAGGTGAAAGATAACCCTTCTTGTGCAGCCTATGAAAACTGTCACTAAGGACTCACAAAATTATCAGTGACTCCTTATCAGTACTAAGCACTCTTACCCCCAGTTTCCTCGTGACTTTAAGGTATTTAGCAAAGTATTAATCACTTTTGTGGAGCAGGACTTAAAACTTGAGCACTAAGTGGCTGCCAAATAAAGTTACTGCAACATAGTCTGCTACCAATCTAACTGCACGGTTAATTGAGCTGCATTGCATTGATTTCTGAGTGTTTATCTGTGTTGTCAAGGTATTTACATAAGTAATACAGACTTTGTTAAAGACTTAATGCAAAACTGACGGAATTCTCAGCCCCTCCTCTATGTATTTTCTACCGAACGTGTTGCTACCTCAATAATAAATTCTGAGGGCTGACAGTGTCTAAGTCTGCTGCTCCTTTGCCCTCAATTTCAGTGAGATGGGCCATTGAAAACTCATTACAAGCTGTTTAGACTCTGACTTTGACTTTTGCTCAGCAGTGAACAAAATTAACAGCTCTTGGAGGTAGCAAAAGAGGCACTGAGCCAAAAAAAAAAAAAAAAGGGATAAGAAAAGACATTCAATATTATCTCTATTAGTCATGCAAACAAGCTTAAGTCCAAAGTACATGTGTTCTGCACATGGCTTTAATTGTGCAGCCTTTGGTGCTTTCATCCTTTCTCCCACCTTTTAATACCGTGTAAAGAAGTTCACCTGCATGACAAATATACACCCTGGAATTTGCTTGCATGCCAAGCAACAAGCCTCTGAGTGCAGCAGAATTGCTTCATAAATTTAACTATCACTTTCAAAATTCTGTTTTTTTCTAATTTAGTGCTTGATAGTGTTTTATGTGATAATTTTAAAATGCTCTTTATAGCAAAAGTTACCTTGATAGGTAGATTTGTCAGGAAAAAAGGTCTGCATCTATGTATCTGTCTATCTATCTATCACTTACCTATCTATCTATCTATCAGTAAATTGTCAATACTGAAATTGCTTTTCAGTATTTCAGCAAGTTATTCATTTACACTCAAAAGAAACAATTTGGCTCTTTTCTCATGATAAAAATCAAATTGCTTTAGAGTATGAGTGACAGAAGTCTTTATTATCTACCTTATAGTGGCAGTAAAAACTTTGGGAAAGAAGCGACTCAAACAGTTCAGGAAACAAAGTTCTCTTTAGCTGGTGCACTACGGTTCCAAGCTGATGAGCAGTTGAGAGAAAGGCATTATATATACTAGAAAATAGTGAAAATTAATGGGTACTTTATGTACCAAGTTAAGCTTCACTCACATGCTACATTTGCTTTAAATGAAGTTGCTTTCTGCTCCCAGTTTTCCAGGTTGTGCAGCTAAAGTCAAACCTGATCAAGTCCCTTTATTTAGGGCAGTCAGAAAGTCAGTTCTAAGACAGTAAGATGGAATCTGAAACCTTCCAAGTTTCCAGTTGTGTTATTCTGATCCTTAAACCACAGAATGTCTGACCTTCACATCAGATAAAGTTAAAAATAGATAAAATAATATTTTTTTTTCTGCTTATCTGTCATTATTTGGTCTAGTTTGATATCCTGCTGCTGTATCCAGTGATAACTGCACATACTTTAATTCCAGTGTAATCACAACTCCTGGCATCCAGTGTGATTGTACTGCTGAATATTTAGGGGAGTGGTTGTGTTTGTTTTTTGTTGAATAGTAGTGATTACTTCATCTTGTTGGCCTTCCAGAAACATACTCTGCATACTTGATCTTGCTTCAAAAGTGCAGCATTTTTGTTCTGAAAGGTTCCTATCTCACTAGTCCTCTAACCCCTGGCATTACACCTTACGTCCATTAATGGATAAAGTAAAATGTTGTAGTTGGAAAAAAAAGAGATACAGGAGAGGCTTTTGTGAACGTTATTGTAAAGTGAAGCCTAAATATTCCAAATATCATTATGGTTTTATTATTCAGTGTTTGTGCATACAGATGTAGGGTCTGTAGTCTATACATCTTTTTCATGAGTTTGCTTGTTTTGTTTTTTCTGTGAATCGCAATGTGCGGAGCTGGTGAAGGTCAGGCAGGAAACAGATTAGCAGAATCTTGTACCACAATGTCAAAATACTTAAAAGTGTTTACAGTGCCCACTGACACACAATGAATTTAAGACTGGCACACTGAAGCAGAAATAAAACTATTCTTACTCTTCTAAACCTGAACAGGGGCCTCAGTGGTTTATGGTTGTTTTAAGGTCCATTAATCCTTGAATCATGAGGCCGTGTAAAAAATGACAGCTTTAACATTCAGTCCCTGGGTTTATTTAAAATGTTTTTACTTCGACACTGTTTCTAATTAATAACAGTGACTATATGACCTGATTTAAATGTATCAAATACTTAGGGATGTGGATTTACATTCCTTCCTAGGACATTCTATCATTTACGGCAGCAATGTGCAGCCTGAATTGAATGGTGCCAACTCTTCCCAGGGAAGAGCTTACTCTAACAGAGAGAAAATCAGATACTGGACTTTAATGTCTTTTACTCTTTCTATTTATGGATTTATTTGGGGGTCTGGGCAGAAGGAGTATGGCTTAGAAGCCAAATGACAGAGTAATTATAGAAGTGTGCATGTGTGTGTGCTCTAGCATATGTTCATGCTCAAGTTTTCTACCAACATTTTCCTTTCAAGCTGATCCCTGAAATGCAAGTCCCTGGAAGAAAACAGCTAGAGAAACATATAAAATTATACATTAAAAGCTAATTTGAATTGACTGATTTTACAGAACATGGCAGATATGTTCTTTAATGCAAACTGCACTCTTATAGGAATGCTTTTGATAAAATTGTAGCATGTTATAACATTGGGATATATATTACTGGAATCCACAGGCTTCTCTTTGACCTGTGGTCAGAATCAACAGAACAGTGTTGATAAAAGTTTTAGGTTTATCTATTCATCATTATTTTCAAAAATACCAGCTTATGTGATACACTGAAAGAGGAGACATTTTCTGTGTGCCAGGGTAATAGTCTCTCTCAGTGTTCTGCTTTTAAACAGATGTTCACAGTGGCAGACATGTACTCTTAACCAGAACATATTTTTAAAATAATCATTTGAAAGCTCTAAACTAAGCAGTGTTAAATTGGCAGGAACAGAACTAATATTTGGCACTGAGTAGTTCATAGTTCAACTAAAAGGTCTGGAGAAATCATTAAAAAAAGAAAATAAAAGAAAAGAAAAAAAAAGAAGAAAACCACCCAATCTTAACAGGCTGAAAGGTATCTGATTTCTCAGTGTAACTATATTGTGATGTAGATTCCTGTGGTTGCAATAGGCTGTGTTAGAAGAGGCCACTGATCTGAGACCCCCAACAAGAAGGACATTCTACTTTCTTCAAATAGAGGGCAAATGCAAGCAGCCCAAATGAAAAGAGTGGAATATAATCCTGCATTTGGGCACAGTAAGATTTTATGTAGGGTTCAGACTAAACAGTCACTCTACCTCTTAGGAATTTTGAACAGATTAGGGTTTGTAGATACTTTCCAAGGAGTATGTAAATCTTGCAAGATACTGAAGGCACTTACTGTCCTCAGTTATGACTATTTATCTCCTCCTCATTGATACCAAGGCTGTGGTCAGCAATGTCTTTTCCCCTAGTATTTTTTGCCTTACCTCCTGCTCTTCTTGCCATTTAATATAGGAATGTCTTAGCTGGCTGGAAGTCATAAAAGAAACTTGTATGCCAATAGAATGTTTTGGTAGCTTACAATTATTCTAAAATTACAAGAAACACCATGTTTGGGTTTTTTTAGTCCTCTTTTTGGGGCCCAAAATAAACTATTCAGAACTGTTTCTCGTGTCAGTTAACAATACCAATTAGCAGAGGTATTGCTAAATTCCTCTTATCTGTCCTTTAGCGTTTATACTTAGGCATGTGGAAAAACCCTTGTCATAGAACAGCTCAGTTTCAAAGATGACAAACAGTGCATTTTTCAGTAAGATAGTTTCTGTGACATTACTATCTGTTGTTGTACGATTGAATTCTGGACATTAATTTCTGTATAGTCCTTATATTCTTGTGTGTTCTGTAAAAATGTATTTTCTATAGCTAAATTACTCAGTCACCCTTAGCCTCTACAAACTTCTTTAGGATTCGGATGTTCTTTTTGAGAAATGGGAATGAACAAAAAAATGAGAGCATGTGGGTATTTATTCCATGAATAAGTCATCTTTGCCACTGGGATGCCACAAAGATGAGAATTAAATATTTTTTTCTAGAAAAGAAGTATTTGGAAACACTCAGAAATTTTACTGGGGTATGTGCATGAGCAAGTCTTTATTTGATGAACGTTATGAAATGTCCTCTTGATATTTGGAATCTTTTTAATTAATGAAGTTTATTTTTTTCAGTGTAGTCAGTATAAAAGTTGGTTGAGGTACCCCAAATCTTGCTTGAGAAATATAAAAAAAATCAACTAAACCAAATTCAAGACAAAGTTAAGAATAAAATCAGACAGCTTGGAATAAGTCACATATGGAAGGCGAAATACTTCTAGTCTTCAGCCAGTGTTGTATATGACCAAGGAGGCAATAGTATGCTATGCAAAATGATGGTACTGCACTGCCTGTGGATGTCAATCTGTGCAAGTACCTGGCTACTGCAAGAGGGGACACTCTCCTGGATCCTTATTATTGTGTATGTGGTCTCTTTCCACCATTGGGAATGGCATAACATCTGTATCATGTGGGCCTAAATGAGGCCATGGCACAGTTTTCATCAAACATTACATATATTGTAAGCTAAGGAAAGAAAAGCATGAGATATAATTGGCATTTTTCTGCAGAGCAACTGACAGTGCTTTACAACTTATTTTCAGCAAGTGTTATGTGGATACTTTTGTTTCTGGGAAGTGACAGTACCTCGTAAAGGAGGACAGTGTAAAGTAGATTAGCTTTTCTAGCAGGAGTAATGCCATTATGACATTCTCTTGGACACTTTTCGTAGTATGCAGGAAAACCTGAGTCCATTTTTTTTAAAGATAAATTACAGCACAAGAACAAAAAAAGACAAGTACTCTGTCATCTTGGCATAATGCTGGGGATTTGTGACCATCCATGCGTACTGCCTATACTGTGCTGTACATTTACACGAAGAAGAAATATTACTGGTCTATACTGCTGCACCTTGTTCAGAATACCATAGTTAATGTAGTGTCCATTAAAGTGTCTTTATTTTCAGTGGCTTTATAACTCTGATAAAAAGTCTTTGTAAGCTTTAATGGGATAGCAGACCAGCGCAGCAGAGTTGTTTTGCAAAAGCTTTAAAAAGAAATATCAACTTAAAAACAAGATGCTTTTTTTTGTTATTAGGATAAAAAATTTATACAAATGTTAGTGTGCACGTGTTCCTGACTCCTGCACACTTATAGAAACTTTTTATTAATTGTGGGAGGAAAACGGACCCAGAATCAGAAGGCTGTTTGTCTTCATAAACCTTGACTGCATGACACGTTTTTAATTTTCCATACACTCGTGATACTTACTTAGAAGCCAACTGTGTATTGTACTCCAGACACTAAAAAGTTCTTGCAAGTATCGTAATTTCAGCCAGGAATATCTCTGTTCTTTTTATCTGTTCACTTTTAAGAGTTATAAACCATTCAGAAAAAACTCTGTAGACATGTGAGCACTGATGGTCATGAAAGCTGCTGCAACCTCTTTGCCATTGAAATGTGGGGTCTATTTACTGACGTCAAATGGTCCAGCCCTGCTGATTTCCCTGAGACTTCACAATCTCACAGTGATACTAAACTTGGACTGTGATTGGAATGGAAAAGGGGGGAGTTACTTTTTCTGTCTGATTTCTGCAGGTTTGCTGTAAAATCTCTGTACAAGAGTGCTGCTATGTTGTGTTAGGGTAATTTCCCTTAAGGCTTAAATCCACAGCAGATTGTTCAGTTTTTCCTGTTCCTGTGGCTTCCATTCCTTCCTGTTTTGCCCTTTTTCCCTTGACTTTTAAGAAGAGACACTCCTCCTGCTTTTGTCCCATTTTTCACCTCCAGGAGGTGGTAATTCTATTGCTCAAATGGATTCCTGCTGGTTGCCAACACAACCATGTAATTCTGAGGGGAGAAAAATGCCTTATCTGCAGTTTTGATTTAAAGCAATTTCTTGAAAACATAATAAAGTTTCTCACCAATGGCATTAAAGTTAATAATCCTTAATGTTGAAAAGTGGTGGTTAAAAGAAATGAACGAGCACTTGAAGGTTGCACTCTTTTATTTTAGCAGATAGGGACTCACTTTGGGTTAGATTATAGCTGTACCTAGTGCTGACAAGGAGGCAAAGGGAGGGAAGAGTTTCTGGGCCTGCCTTGGTACCCTTCTGAATTGTGTCCCATAGCTGAGGGTGAAGACAAGGTGGTACCCAGGAAAATCCTGTCAAGACATTTGGTCCCAGAAGGAGACAGTAGTAAGAATGAGAGGAAGAAAAGAGATGTCTGGCTCCTCTCCGCCCCCAGCATTAATCAGCAGTGCAAAACACAGAGAGCTGCAGCTTCCCTGAAGTGCAGGAGCTCTCTGAGCTCCTCCCAGCACAACTGGACACTTCTGGGCTTTGCTTAATTACTATTTCCATCTAATTTTTTTTTCTTCTGCCTTTTGCATGAAAGAGCATATGACCTAGATTCAGTCACTAGAAATTACCTCTCTCCCTGTCCTTGACAAGTGCTAATGTGAGACTTCATTTGACTAAGGAAGGGGTTTTTTTTGTTATTCAATATTCTTTATGACAGTTTATTTTAAATGTGTATCTTCTTTAGCCTTTATTATTGTCCCTAATGTATTGTCTTAAAAAGGCAAGTGCAACTGGCTTCTTTTACTTCAAAAGTTTCTGTTATATATATGTGTGTGTATATATATATGATCTTCAAATTTCTGTTTAAATATCTGCTTTCTAAGCTATGTGAACTTAGGTCCTATAAGCTCATACTTTTTAGTCCATGAATCAGCTACTTTGCTTTTCCTAATACCTTTTCAAGTGCTATATTAATATCATTTTATAAGGTGGTGACACAATATTCTGGCTGGGCTTTGCTAGAGAATTAAATAATCCTGTTCTAACTTCACTGGACATGCATTCCCATTCTAGGCAACTGTGGATATAAGTATGTGAAATAGAAGACGTGTGTTGGCTCTCGCTGTTTTTCCCTGTCGCTTCACTTTTTGTTTCTAAATGATGAGTTTACTGTTATACAAGGGTATTTTTTGAATACTTTTGCTCTAAATCAATCAGATGTATCTGGTATTTGTTTACTAATGTGCAGTACTTTACACATGTCAACATTCATTCTCTGTGTCGTGCCAGCCAAGTCAGGGAGGAAGCCCAAACCCTCGCATTGTGTTTGGATTTGGTTTGGTTTTATTGTTTCTTCTCCTTTTTTTTTTTTTGCCTCCTCCGCATTTGACTCTCCCTGCCAGTTGTGCAATGTCAGCAAGCACGGCCCGTTTACAGTTGCTTTTTTTGACTAGGTCATTTGTCTAGATTAGTTACTGCAGGGGTCTGAAGTGCAACCTTTGGAGAAGAGCACTTGCTAGGACCCTGTAAGCACTGCTTATTCCATGTGTGTGCATGAATGTGAGTCCCTGTCCTGGAGCTTCCTAATCCCAAGGCCTGGGTTAGCTCAGAGCTGACCTGCTGCTGGACCTTCAGCCATCGCTGATACAAGAAGCTTTGGGCTTAGGGCTCACAGTTTAAAAGGATTGCTTGATATGTTTGGTCAAGGCAAAAATGCTCATTTTGGGAAGAAATTCAATGCTATATTTAAAGAATACACATTTGCACTAATAACCTTGAAAGCTGCAACACTGTGAGCTGCCACTGATCTGAGTGATGTGTTTGAAGCAGTGAGCTCCTTTGGGAAAGTGTCTGCAGGTGTGTGCAGAGCGCTGGATGCACACATTTGTTCAGGAATAGATCCACACAAACCATTTCCCTGTAAATTTATAGTGAAACAAAGCTCCATCACTTGAGACTTTAGCTAAAAGTGTTCTGATATCCTGAGAAAATTATGCTTTCGTTTGTGAAGCAGGCAATTTTGGCAACAACCTCCCAAAACAGTTGGTCGGGCTGAGTTGGTTGGAGTCTTGTATTTCTTAAAATCTTGCTGGTTGCTGTCTACCAGATTACTACTGCATTAATTCTTATACAGGCTGTCTGTAAAGAGAATAGAGATTATTTTAGATGTTACGCATTAAGGTTTAAGTGGACAGATTTAACAGCTATTTATCTCTAGGGGAAGTGGTCTTTCTAACTTTTTGAGTTAGCAAAGGCACCCTGCTGATATCCATTGCTCTTTTACATGTGTGCCAGGCCCCCTGGAAGTAATTAGCAGCAGGATAAATACCTGGAAGATTATAAGGTTTACATTTTATTAAACATTTTTGAATTTCAATACTTTCCTTGTCATGAAAGCCCTTCTGATAGTGAGCATACATCTTCTAATAATGACACAAATCATATTACTCTCAGACATTTATCAGCATTCATACCATTTTGCCCCTGCAAAATTATTCTGTGATTTATTTTTAAAAGTAATAATCTGAAGGATGCAGCAATACTTAACACAGTGGAGATAAGCTGAGGCAAAATCAGTGAACAATTAATGAAGAAGGTTTTGTTTAGTTCTTCAGTTGAATTTGTGTAAAAAGTATTCATTTGTTATAGTGTACTTTGCATAAAGTGCAGCTAATTAATCTGTAATTCAGTCCTCCAAGTAATGCTGCTTTTGAAGAGGCAAATGGGTGAGTTTCTTAAGATTGAGATTTACCACATTGGTAATCACCAAGTATTTTAAATAGAAATAGGCTTTTATGTGAATGTACCATAACCCATCCATGTTATTCTTTCAGGTTTCTCTACAGGTCCTCCTTAAGATTGCCAAACCCTCTGGCAGGTCCTGTTTTCCCTGCAGGTCCTGGGGAATGTATTAGAGCCAGCTGTGCTTTTCCATGGATGTTTGAAGGGACAATTACCAGTGAGGGTGATGGGCTTGTTAGGTGCAGGAGGGGAGCAGAGTTTTACTGTTACACAGAGTAATATAAGAAATAGAACAAAGCAAATGTGAAAAATATATTTTGCATTTATAACAGTTAATGTACACAAAGCTGTGAGAATCCCAAAAGACTGCATCAAGAGTTTCTAAATCTCAGGAAAACAAAAGCAACCTTTACTTCTCAAGAGGATTTTTAAAAAATATCGTACTTTTCTTGATAGGGAACACCAAATGTGACACCACATGTAGTTGTGTGGGATATAAGTAAAAAACCTGTGTGATTTACCTCCTGCCGGAATCTGTTTGGTCTCTGTGACCTGTACATCACTTAGTTTAAATAATACTTCCAGGGACTGCTTGCTGGGATGGATAGAGTTCTCAGGCAATCAGTGTTGATTCGATTTAACAACTTTTTAATTTGATTTGTTTCAAGTTATAGTATTTTATTTATTTTTCTTGTTACTTAGAAAGAAATTTAAGTGAAAGTGAATACACACATTCTTCTTTTGGACATTTGTCTTCTCCTGCCTGAAATGTAGTTCAGAGTTTATTAAATAAGCCAGAAAATTGCATGCTATCTCAAGAATGTGACTATTTGCTGTTCTCCCTGAGATATGCCATATGCTTAGTTACGTTGTCTTAGTAGAGGAAAGGTCTGCTGTTAAGGACTGCAATTAATGCTATCATATAATTTTTATTGGGTGTTTCTCTTATCAGACAGTATGAATGCATGTTATGTTTGGTCAGTGCCTAATATTCTTGGTGGGAGGAGGAAAATCTACAGACCTTTATGAAAATGATGTATTATTTGTAATGCAGAAGTCTGTGTTTTGGTGTTACTTCAGGCACACAAAACACAAAAAATGGTAACATTTGCTAGGGTTTCGTAACAGCAGTGTGAATTCTGCATCTGCTTAATTTTCGCAGTTGCAGTGCATAAGACAAACCCAATGCAGAAATCATGAGGCAGTGTAGTTGAGTATAATATCAAAATGACCATTTTCAAGAGAATTCTGGTCATTAAACAGGAAAACACTTAAAATGTATTTGCCTGTTACTAATCAAGAGGCAGATGCTGAAGCACACATTTTATAAAAGAGCTTAATGTTGACATAACATTAAAATCTGGTCTTTTCTCACACAGATCTTGAAAATATATACATAATTATATACATATATATATATACAATGTTTTGCATAGGGAAACACATGCACATATGCATAATTAGCATATGCATTCTACCTGAAAGTATACAAAGATTCCTGTCCCTGCATTAAGTGTTTTTTTCCTGATGGTTTGCTTTGACTGTGCAGTGTTTTGGTAAGTGCTGGGCTTGAGTCAGGCTTTGTGTCCATCAGTGGGAAGGCATCTTTTCAGTAGTGTTTGGGGGCAGATCTGCAGCAGGGATAAGAAAGTAGAAAATGAGGCCCTCAAAGAAAGCCATTTTCAAAATAACACCAGAAAAGTGGGAGCAAAACTGGGATTTTTAGAAAGATTTTCACTTTGAAGGTTTTTCTGGGTTTCCGTTATGTCTTATGTGCAGCATGAAAACATTTACCCAGTTAAAAATAGAAAAGAAAAAAAACATATCTTTGATTAAAAACTGGCCTTTTCTCTCCTGCCTGGAATGTGTTAATATTTGCAACAGTTGTAAGCATGTTTTAGTAAAACCATTATTAACTACTGTGTGGAATAGGATCCCCCATTATGTCACTGATAAAAGGGAAACAATTGAATATGACCCAAGGGTGGATTATTGCCACCAAGCAATGTAACAGAATGTGCATTACAGTTAGCATAATTGCACAGCTAACTGATTTCCGTCTCTTTAAATTAAAATTGCACTATGAAGCTACATTATCTAATTTTGCTTACCGAGACATTTAGGAACTGTTTGCAAAGTAGAGCAGACTCGAAGTAATGTGAGGAAATTGAGAAAAAAAAAAAAAGCCCTTCTTGCACAAATTATTTTCTGTGAGCAACTAAAAGTTCTGGACTGCAGAAATCTGGCAAACTACAACAAACTTTGCACAGAAGGCAAATAAACATTCATTGTCCCACGATCCAAACAGAATTATATGAAACTGCAGAAGTCAAATTGGTTACAATTTTTTTCAGCATTTAATTAAACTAAAGAAGAAAAGAAATTATATAAAAATGGTTTCTTTAGACTCGTTGCTTTTGTTTGGGATAATTTTGTCTCTGTCTGGATAGAGGAAGACTCAAGGGACAACAGATTCAAAGCCTTGTGCTCTGTGCAGAAAGTCTGCTGTTGAGATAGCAGCAAGCCAAGACTCATTAATTAATCTTATTCCTGTATTTTTTCTCGTGATTTTATAATCTCTATCTCATTCTAGTGTATTACACTTCCCTAAAAACGTTTGTGTATTTAAAAAGCCAATATCCTCTTAAGATACCAACTACCACAAAACTGAAAAGCTACCAGGATATTTTGGCTCTTTTTCCCAAGTTGGGAAACACATAAGACACAAAACAAAATAGATACAGAACTTGGCTGAAGTTTACTTGAATTTTGCCAATGAAAGCTTGCAAAATACAGCCAACTTGGCTATTAAAAAGATCCCGTGAGCCAGCACTAATTATGTCAACAAGTAGTTTGTGCTCAGTCCTCACTGAGTCCTGCACTTTTATAGGATGGGAGGATGAATGTCTTATATGGAGGGAGCTGAGCAGCTGCTTCGTTTACCATTACTCCATTTAAGGGTGTGCTAACCTTGCAACAACCTAGTGACATCATCATTTTTCACCTTATTCCTTTCTCATGGGGTATGTCTTCACAATAAGCCTGAGGTGAAAAGGTTTCCTCGGCAGGCAGACAGCCTGCATGACAAATGTGCTGAGGAGTCAAAGAAAATTTTAACCTGCCCTACCTAGCCATAGTCACTTTTTGCACCTAGGAGCAAAGTGATAAATGTTTTTCTTCAAAAATAGGGAGGGGTGTAAGGGTGAAGACAAGGGAAAAGAAAAAGTAGGATATGCTAATATGATATTGTGCTAAACACCCGCTTTCCTTTCCCCCTCAGGTAAGCAGGCAGCGTGCCTGACCCCTTACGTCTTGATTATGGGGTTCATACAAGGGGATGCTCTTTGTCTGAAAAATCTGTGCACAGTTTCTGTGTTAGACCTGTATTAGATTCACCTTGGCAACAGTGGGGAGCTGGGATTTTGGCTGTATTTTTGCTCCATATGTATTGTGTCCTAATCATTTAGAAAGCATTTTCACACAAAACTAGTAAGTCACAAAACTAGTAAGTTTCCCATAGGTGATTTCAAATCTCCTAATGTACATTGCACTCTATTCTGTTGTGTCCTAGACTAGAATCCAGGTGTAAGTAAGGCTCAGCAGGCTGTGCTGTTGCTCATCCACAAAATGCTTGGGTTAACAACATCATTTTAAAATATGATATAAAATTAATTTTGAGGGCAGTGTAGACATAGCTATGTCATTTCAGTAGCTACTTTTAGCTATGAAATAAGTAATCATGTGATCCAAGAGTTTATATAACATTTTTCTATACTGAACTCAGAGATCACAGGCAGGTGGCAAACCAGTGAAAGTTGAAGTCTTCATTTTGCACTGTTGTGCAGTGGCAAAGTCCAGCCAGAGCTCCTCAGCTGAACCAGGTTTACTGGTGGAAGGTGTTTGTGTCTTCCTGATGAACATGGGAGTGATCTCTTATCCGGGGAGGGTATGTCATTGTGTGCCTGGCTCCTGGCATTTTCCCCAGAGCAGTGTCTTGCCACAATGGGAATGAGCACCACCACATCACCCACGACTCCAGCAGTCATGACTGATGTGCTTATCCTGCACCCAGGCCAGTGAGCTGATTCATGTATAATCTCTGCACCACCATTTCCCAGCACAAGGGAGAGCTCATGTAATAAGCAGGGTAATTTAAACCTGGAAAAAAAAAAAAAAAGCAGATGAATGGAACAGATTTAGGATTAGGATATCAGGATGAATCTTGAGGAGATGTGTCAGGGTCAGAGAGCAGGTGACATGAAACTGCACTGACAGGTCCTGGCACACAGCTCTGCACTTAGACTGCCTCTCTTTGTCTCATTTGTAAAGTTTTGTGGACATAGTAATAAGTGTGTGTGCGTGTACCTGCACAACATGCTTGTACAGCCTGCACTGTAAAATGTACCAAAGAACCAGATGAAGACAGATCTTCAACACTGTATAAATTATTATGCACTGTATAGAAGACTTTTCAGATATTTTAATTGTCACATTAAGATTTTTAGATGTAAAAACATCTTGATTGAGCAAACAGGCTTTTAGCTAATTTAAGTTGGAATAAAAGTGAGCGTTTCAAAGCTGTGTGGTGGGAATAGCTCATAAATGAAGCATTTTCCCCCTTAGGGATATAATCAGAATGCAGAAAAATCCCTGTAGGAAAGAAATTCATAAATTAGAAAAAAAATTGCTAAACAGAAGCATCATATTCCCAGATATTAAGCTGAAGGTATGCTAAGAGAACCCTGGCCTTGTTTGTAAAGTTGTGAATAAATCTGTTAAAAATAATTGAATTTATATTTAACTTGAAAAACAGGGTAAGATCTTTTATTCCTCACTTATAAGTTTGAATACACCTTCAGCTGCTCTTAGTTATCTCAAATTAAATCTTAAATTGAGCTTGTGGTTCTGTGAATTAATACTCTGGCCTTTCAGCTCTTTTGCTGAGGTCATTCAAATCTAATGGTAGAAATGGTCACAGGGTCAAGTCTGGGTATGTAGAGTATAGAAATGGTTTAATGATGCCAGCAGATGTTTGCATTCTGCATGTTGGAGTTGTAATGCACTGGTGGGCTCTGTGAAGGCACTCGATTATCACATTATTATATCTTCATTCTATCTGAATTGTGAGGTAGGGAATAAGAATGCATTAAAATAAGGTGACAGTTCTGCCTTCAATCAACAAAAATAAGCAAAATCAGAGTTAATTTTCTACCTATGCCCTTCTTAACTGTCCCTATTGTGCTTAGTCATTGTCAGGGCCCTGGGAGGTTGCATAAACGTAAATAAATAGGCTGCAGTTGGCTTGAAAAATTGAGACACATTAGAATGACTTTGAAATGCTTTGGGTTACCCATTATAAGTCAAACTTCAGTATTACATGTATAGACTTCATATCTAATTCTCTATTAATGTCATAATTCTACAAAAGCTTGAAAATATCCATGAATATGAAAATATTAATAACTAAGGAACCAATAAAGAATTATAAAGTGCCAAGTAGGTTCTGTCATATGGACTCAATGCTGTTCATATAAATAAGTGTAGATTTTATATAAATACTTTTAGGAGAACAGGACATGCATTACACAGTAGCCAGTTTTAATAATTTGTTGATTATAAAGATATTAAAAATCATATAAACATACAGAATTTCAAACTGCACTGGAAACAAACGCTTATAAATATAAAATTACACTCTTAATGCTTTTTTATTCTTTTTGTTTGTTTGTTTGAATTTGACCTCTATTCCACCTCCTTCTAAAACACATTGTTCTAAAAGGGCTTGTGTTTTTCACCCAGAATCACAACACAGCCAACATCACTAAACAGAAGGAATCCCAGGACAGCTACATTCCAGGAGTTTATTTTAATGACATTTTTCAAAACCATATTCCTAGGCTTAAAGTCACGTGTGAAGTTTCATCCTTTCATTTGTAACAATTTTAAAACTAATTTTGTAGTACTTTTAAAAGCAAATAAATGAAACATGACCGAATGCTGACAAGCCTTTTGTTTAGCCATTCTGTGTAACACCAGGATGGGATATTTACTGCTGTTGTGAGTTTTATTTGTCATCTCTCCTATTTCTTCACTGCCGTCTTTCTCCTTGGTCTATACAGATAATTACAGCCAGCCGTGATGATTGTTATTAAGGCTATAGCTGTAATAGCTCTTCACAAATGTGCTGTGATTTGAACCTACTTCATTGTAAGTTTATCCAGTAATAATGTGTTTTGTGGACTCAAAGGGGATGAATATGTGGTGCTGCGTAGCTGTAAATTGTAATAACTTCTGAAGTCGACAAGGACTCAGTGTTGTGTCAGACAGGACACACATTCCATGTATTTCAAAGGCTACTTCCAAACTATCTGTCGTTTCTCCAAAGGTCTGTGCACATCAGTGTTACCCAGGCTTGCTGTAGAGGGCAAAGCGTGTCTGCTGGCTCTTTGCTGTTTGGAGCTAACAGACCGTAGTAAAGGGGAATGAGCAGCCGTCCTCTGGGTCTTCCATCACTATCATTGCAAATAAATAAATAACCTAAATTCTGATTCCAAAGCCAAAAGCTACCTTCAGGTTCACCTCTGCAGTCTTGTTGAAGACAATGTATGAACTAGCAGAGTGCCCTGTGGTGACTTTTAATTCCCTGGTGCATTTCCTGTGCTGCCATATGTGCTTGTGCAAGTGTCCGTGGAACACGGGAGGGGAAGAGGGAGCATCCTTTTTCCCTCTGAAAGTCATTGGCAAAACCTGCATGGGAAGTGGAGCAGTGCAAGCATGAAAAGATCACTCAGAAGGAAGCTGCACTCGAGGCTGCTGTATTGTTATGTCGTGCGTTAGTGTAGAGGGCTGTGGTGAAGTGTGATAAATTTGGTTCTTCTGCACTGTATTATCACTTTGTTGCTTAAGTGGCCTTGTGAAAAAAGGCGACAGCAGTACATAACCAACAATACGATTTAAGTCCATCAACAGCACGTTTTTTCTAATGTAAAATCTTGTTACCATTTGTCAGCCCGGAGATGTATTTTGACAATCAAGAGATATTGTGCAGGTGGTTGAAATAATTTTGATGTGTTGATTTTTTTTTTTTTTTTTTCCCAATGCATGCTGATTAATCCTAGGCCATATATCACACCAAATTGGAAAACACAGCCTACCTGTATGATGAATGTGCTTAGAAAGGTTTAAAGTTTTTTTCACTGTAACATCAGTGCCCTTGAAGGCTGTGGACTGCCTAGATCCAGGATTGTGAATACATTCCTCTCTCCCTCTCGAATGCCCCCTCCCTTACTGCCCTGCTCCCTCCTGGGGGGCTGAACCCAGTCATGCACTGCAGGTTGAAGGGAAAGCACTTCCTCTGAGTCAAAAAACCCAACGTGAATTAGATAATTTTTTTGTTTGTTTTTGCAAACTTCTCTGTTGGTGGACTGTGGGGGGCTGCCACCTGTGCTAGTGGGAAAGGCAGGAGGTCACTGATGAGCAACTGGAAGATATCCATCGTTCATGAGGATTAGTGAGTGGTAACCTTAGTCTTTATACAGATAAAGCTGGGCACCTGTAGTCTCAGAAGGAAGATCTTCAGACCTTGTAGATATGACTTGAGTGAAGCACAAGTATGCCAAAAGGTTCAAAGTAATACATAGAAATTACATTTGCATCCATTTCACCTGTGGACTTAGTTGTCAAGTTTTTTTGATGTCTTTGTGCAGGGAAATGGGCTGAGATTTATTGGCATTATGTCATTATCATTAAATTGTAAATGAGATTTTGCCTTTCTGACCCCCACATGAGTGCAGAAGAATCCCAAACAGTGATCCTGGTCATTATGAGCAAGAAGAAGGGATGATTGGAACAAAGGCATCATGTTGTACAGGCTAGTTTTTATCTTCAGTCAGCTGGATTGCAAATAAAGGAATAAATATGCATTGCCAAAAATGGATTATTCTTTTCTTTTCTTCAAATTCTGTGGGATGTCTCCCTTGTTCTACCAGAGGACCTACAAGGTCACCAAATTAAACCTTTATACAATCCAAAAATTGAATCTTAGTACATCCATTTTCCTAATACAATTTCTGCAGTACCTATTGGTGCTGACAGTTTTGGTCACATATCTCTATTGTGCTGTTCAGTTTTATTTGACAGTGCAGGATGGCATCAGCATGTATTGGAGGTAACATCTGAGCTGCGGCTGCTCTCTTGGGACTGCTGTACTACTTTACCTCCTTGCCATCATAAATGGATGTTTCTGTCATTCCCTAAGATTTCCTCCTGGGTTAGGAATCTTTCTTTAATTATTAATCAAAAGCAATGTAACAATCATTGCAAACAAATGTATCACTGTACTGAAGCAAGTATGTTAGATGGGATGTTAGAAGTATTAGTCGAACGGGGTTTGGATGTAAAGGTTGTGATCTTGTCTTTTTCACATCTGCTTGATACATAAATTATTATGCTCGCCTGAGTATTGTATTTCCCTGCTGCAAAAAGAGAAAAATAAATGCAGTGGGCTGGCTTTTTCTGCAGCGTTCAAACTGAACAAAGGCCAAGTGACTTATGCAAAGCCGTTCCTGAAATCTGTGACATAGCTAGGACAAAAATGTCCCGAGTTTGAATGCAACCATATGCTTACCACAGGGAAAAAAGACAGCATGGCTACAGATAGGCAAAATCCCATTGCTTTTGTTCCAGTTGAGACTAGTTTCTGAACTTCTATTGTCTGTTGAGTTAAGACGAGTTTCTGAACTTTGTATATCCATAGTGTTGACTAATATTTTCTTTCAACTTTCAGGCTTTCAGAAGCAAATCTGCATTTGATACTTTTTTTTTTCCAGACACAAATGCACGTGTCACTGCTGGTTCCATGTTTGCATGCACTCACACAGGTCTCACTTCAGGCATGGGATCCTTGACAGTACCTGGGAAAAGTCTGCTTTAAATTAAATACCTCTTGCTAGAGGTCAGTCTAAAGAGAAAACTCAAACTTCTGTAGTTGGCATTTTGTGTTTTGCCCTGCAGAGCTGGAGGTAAAGGCCTGGGCAGTGCCGTCAGTATGTGAGTGAGTGCTGTGTGAGGCTTGGGCACACACCTCTCCTTGAGCATAATGCTCCAGCTCCATCCCCACTTTGGATTTCCCTCTGATTGCACAGAGACATCCCAGAGAGCTCTGGGCTTTGTAGGGGGCTGCAGTGTCTGGTGTCTGTGTAGCTCCCCATCGCCTGCCTCCTCCTCCTGCACATCCACCAGTTCAGCCATAGAAGATGGGGTTTCATCACTAAAAACTGCTACTCATTGTCTCAGAAATAGAATATCAATATAAAAGACTTGCATTTCCACAGAAACAAAGCAATGGGTTCATTCAGTTTCCATTCACAGCATTAGCTTAATCCTGCTGCTGAATACGCACATGGACAAAGCTGTGGATCTACCTAATAAAATACGTGTGATCAAATCTGAACTGCTCGTCTCTTTGAGACATTCATTTAATACATAAATTTAATATACTTTTCTTTGAAAAAGCTCTTATTAGGTGTTGAAGACATTGCCATGTTAAATATCAGACTAAGGATATTTATTGACTACTGCAAATCATTCTGTTGAAGATATTAAGCTCCAAAATAAATTATCCATAATTCATTGTGCAATATATAAGGGTGCAGTATATTGTATTGTAGTGTTTAATTTTTTACGTATGGAATTTCTTCAAGTGTTAGTCTTAATTCAAGGACCTAAGGGAAGGGCCTGAAGTTGTGTCAGGGGAGGTTTAGGTTAGATATTCAAAAAAGGTTCTTCCCCCAGAGGGTGGTCGGGCACTGAACAGGCTCCCCAGGGCAGCGGGCACAGCACCAAACCTGACAGAGCTCAAGGAGTGTGTGGACAATGTTCTCAGGCACACTGTGTGACTCTTGGGGATGGTCCCATGCAGGGCCAGGAGTTGGACTCCATGATCCTTGTGGGTCCCTTCCAACTCAACATTTTCTGTGATTCTGTGAATTGTCAAGATCAAGAGTGAGAGTCCAAGAAATGCTAATAGAAAGCTCAGTTTCAAAGCTGGGAACTCAAAATTGGATGCCCAGTTTGTATTTAAGCAACTAACATGGAATTTAAATGTCAAAAATGCATATTTAGAAGTCTAAATAAACGCTTTGCTACTGATAGGAAGAGAATTTGGAGGAAAACATTCCTCCCAAATGCTGGGATTCACCTTTGCTGTTGCTGTGTGCAAAAGTTGGTGAGGGAGATTCCTTCCTCAGGTATGAAACTGAGTTTAAACATAAGGCTGAACACTAAGAACCTAATGATTTGCAGACTGTGTCTCTTTACTCTGAAAAAGAGTAAGGAACATGAGCAGTCTTGGACTCTATGTAAATTGTTTCATTGTACCTGCTAAATATAACATGAAAAACTTGAGACTTATAAAATGTCACCTACTCTTATCGAGCTTTGAAGAGATTACCTCTTAACAGAAGTTTCATTTTCATTTTCTCCAACATTTACTGAAGTGAACGAGGGCCATGACTCCTTTCTTTCCTAATCCTAGCCAGCAACTTGCTTTTTTCTGTGTTTTATGTCATTCCATATGACATTGCATCAAGGCAATTCAGTGCTGCATGCAGTTGAACCAAAAGCAATTTAAGTCAAAAAATGGACAAATATGGATGTCATTTATAAAGCTTGTTCAGAGGTCTTTGGCACAGCTCAAACCTGCACACTTTGGAGGTGCAGCAAGGTTTTTCACCTCCTATTTCTGAAGCCAAATTGTGGGGGTCTAATAGAGGTCCACTGAGTAAGTGGCAAACAACACTTTGTACTTAGAACAATCCTTTTGTAAACTGAAAGTGTTTTCGCTTTTATTATTTATAGAAACCTTTTTGAAGAAAAATATAGGACCCAATATAAAAACAAGTGTAGCAGTATCAGTGGAACAGCTTTTCAGACTAAACCCCAAACATCTTGTTGTACAGTCTGTTCAAATCTAAAGTCTTGTCCAGTGTACAGAGTCGAAGTATGATGGGGAAATAAATTATGAGCTTTTTGGTGGCTTCTCTGTTTTCACACCCATTTTAGTCATATCATAAATGCTGTTTGTTCTAAGGCTTTGCTTTCAGAGTATTTTATTGATATATCTATATACTATATATATATATATACACACTTACATATACAGATACATTTTTATATATTTTTAATATATATATAAAAAGAGACACTTTCCTGCCCAGTTAGGACACTGTGGCTTGCTCTTTCTTTTTCTTAGTCATTACCACCAAAATCCCAGATGTATCCAGGCATTCTAGTTGTAAGAGAAAGTTTATATGTAGGACTTAAAACGTCTGTGTAAGACCATAAATTCCAGTGTGGTTCTATACATTGGAAGAGATTTGTGAGAGTGCTATTTCTTCAACGGAGAATGGTCAGGGATTCTTAGAAATGCTTCTTTATTATGGGTCATGGTAAAATAGCAGCTTGAGAACTGTTTTCATTAAGAAGGTATAATGGCAAATAAAAATGCAGTTTGTAAATCAATTTATTACAATTAATTATCATATGTATTCTGTATTTTGAAAAAATACATGTGTCAAAATATTGATGTTGGTAAAAATGGCTTTAAGGATCCTTGTCAGTACGTTTGGCTGATTAATTAAGGAACTTATTTTAATATCAGAATAACATCATCATAGCTTCTTGAAGCAATTAAAGTAATGAATTACTTGCCTTCCCTACATTTTATCTTCATTCTGTATCTTTTGCACTCTTTTCCAAATAGTAAATATATTCAGTAATTATATCTGATAACATGTAAGTAGTTTATATTAGATAGTGAGATATATATGCAGATAAAAATAGTCTCGATTACATCTAGTGTATATTACATTTATTTTATAAATGTAGTATGTGATGCTTGATTGCTGCATATTTGAAAAGGGCTCTGAAAGTTTGATAAACTGATAGGCACCTTATACAGAGGATGTTATTTCAAACACCTCCTTAGCTCCTGCAGTTACTTCTGGAACAAAACATTAAGAGTGCATGGCAGCAGAACTAAAGACTTTAAGAAAAAAATGGGAGTATATCCAGTTAAAACTACCTCTGATATTTAAGGCATAGCCACTGTTTAGTATTTTAATAACAGAAGCCAAGAGTTTATATATAGCATTTGTGGAGTGTTAGATTCTTTAAAAAAAAACTAAAATCAGTCTACTGCTGTAGTATTTAAGACTTTACCCTGCATAGAAACAGACTGGTAACAGCAATTGAAATGCTACTACAAGATTGTTATTTTCAGATGTTCTTGAGATTAAAGCAAAGATGTCTAAAAATTTTTTATTAGAAGCTCACTTTTAATTTCCCAAGGTGTCTGTACCTCTGGTGCTGGTACCAAGTGATGATGGCAGGAGGCATGGGATGCCTCAAGGTGCTGAGAACATATGGCATTCACCCCAAGAGATGTATTTCTGGGCTCTGCTACTGAAACTTCTGGATAAGGAACTGGTTTGGCTGGTCGAGGGATGGGACAGTGAATCTGAATTCTCACACCCTGCTGTTCCTTAAGGGTTGACCCCGGTCACCCCCCAGTGGCTCATAACATCCTCTGTGTCATGGGGTCTCATCCCCTCCAAATGGCTGGAGGCTGCATTTGTGAGAGGAGCTTTTGCCTCTGTTTGACCTGCAAGAGGGAGCTTGATTTGGAAAGCTTTCATGCAGTGGCAGTAGACAATTCCCTGGCATGTTGGGAGCGGAGTCTAAGAGGAACCCTCTGCCTCACTGCTGAACCACCATCATTCCTCAGGACGGAATAAAGCTGACCTCGCAGTTGTCCCTACCATGAAGTTTTGGAGGGCAAAGCCCAGTGAAAGACTAAATGCCATATTATTAAAGTATACTTTGGTGAAATATTTCTCAGCACTGAACAAACATTACAAGTAACGCATATATTTAATGGAGTGTATTATTTTATTATAGCTGGTTGCTATAATAGGCAGTTAAAGCATGATAAACAAAAGCAGCAGAAATGTGATGTACTAGAAGACCAGATCTCTTTCCCTTATATCTGTTTTGTCAACTTGCATTCATCTACTTTCTGTTTTCTTTGGTGGGCAGTCATCAAGGCGTGAAATAGCTGCCTTCCCACGTTAGCAAGCCATGTAAATTTTGCTTTGGGAATGAGCTTATTTCAGACAGCATTCCTAATCATGGTGCCTTAGCACCACTTGCGTAGGGAGGAACGCATGAAGAAAATGTTTAAATTCTTCAAGATTACATAACTAAGCTAATTTACTAATCTGCAGCATGGATGAAGTTTAGCTTATGAAATAATGATAAAAAGTCATAAATACATTGGAAAGTTAGCATATCAAAGTAATTGAGTAAAAATGTGACACTCAGATTTTTGATGCAAATGAGCATGTCATTAAATGATGCTCTGAACAAAAAGACTGGAAAAATGCCTTTAAAAAATGTATTCTTCTATTGCCAAGAGCAAGATACTTTGGTATGTTTTTATGATAAGGTTTACTTGTCTTCCTATATTTTGTGTGTTTATATAGGTTGACTGTATTTTTTTTTATTTCAAGACCTGTAATCTACTGATGTTATTGCTGTCCACTACACTCCTTCCTAATGGCAGAGTAATGCTGAAAGCATAATTACATTTCCTAATTATGTGTAATTAAGCAAAACCCAGATGATGTATTCAGTGAGCTCTTGGTATAGCCAAGGGTCAAGGACTTCTGGAATTTTGTAGCATTTCTCTAAATAAGCACATTATACTGTTAAAGCCAAGATACAGTTTTGTGCAGTCTGCTCAGTAAACCTGCTTAACAGCTAAAATATATAGTATTCATTTATTTAGCTGAGTAAGGATATAGTTGAGATTTCCCCCCTCCCGTTTTTAGATTTGTCGTACTTAACCCAGGAAAGGGACTTTAAACTCAGCACCATAATGTTCTGCATGCTGACAAGCTAAGTGATATTTATTTTTTCAAACCTTAATCCTTTTGAAACATGGAGAAATAAATACATCCTCTTATCTAGCATATGCCTGAGACTGGAAATAAATTCTTATTTCCTTGTAGTCCTGTACCAATGGTCTACAATGAATAATTTGGGCAGTCTCACTGAATATAATAGAAAGAGCTTCTCTATTACCAGTGATAATTATAAGGCTCATAATGGGAAACCTCCAAAGCCCTACCATCAATCAAGGAAAATAAACAATGGAAAATGATAGGTATATAGAAGTGAAAATTGCAAAACCACATATGGAAATGCAGTAGTTTCTGCAAGGTTATAAATCATGGGGGAGTCATAATTTTAAATGTAATTAATATTCTCAGATTAAAACATAACTTTTTAAGGAATTTAGCAGACATTTTTACAGTCAGGAGCTGGATGAGTCAGAGCGTTAGTAATGGGATTAAGAAGACTTTCACTTCTAGATCATCAGGTCAAATATGACCCAAATCCGCAGTGCCTGAAAGTTATCATTTCACAGCTGTGCAGTGGCCTTTGTAAAAAGATTTGTTGGTTTTGGTCTAGACCCCAGCAGGCAAGGGTCTGTGGACCAAAGTCAGCCATGCTGTAGGCAGTTTTATTCTTGGTGAGAACAAAAGGAGTTGGCCTCCATCATCTCAAAGCTTGAATTTTGGAATATTAGAGCATCATTAAAAAACCTATGACATGAATCCTCCCAGTAGCAGAAGCCAAGAATGAAATGGCCTTGCAAGGCAGTCCCTGAAAGGTGAGGATGCAGATTTGTAAGTGAATGATACATTAGTTTTCCTAGTGGTTATGATAGGAGGGAGGAACCCACCTAGCCATAAGTATTGGTAACCAAATTAGGAAAACCATAATTTTGGGGTTTTTTTTTAATACCTTATTGGTAAATTTTGATTGGAGGTGGTTTTATATGGAAGAACTCAGGGGCACATTGTGCACGGTCTTAGGAAGGGTTCAGGCAGAAGCTGCATCTCCCAGTAGCAAGGCATTATGTGGGAACATGTCTGGGTTCTTTTCCATACATTGAAGTGAAGGTGAGACTCTTCTTCACTTAATTTCCAGCAAAACCAAATATATTTTTTCCAGTGCAGAAGCCTTTCTACATTATTTGTAATGTTTTTTCATGCATACACAATCTTAAATATTTCCCAGAAATATTTATTCCTGTGTTGGAAGGTTACAATGGGAAAGGACCAATGAATCTTTGGTGCAGCTCTAGGATTGCAGTTTGCTTGCAGGGCTTTGTTTCCTGTGGTGAATTTCATTTATTAGGTACCCGTGGCACAAAGCTTTATTAATTGCATGAAGAAATGACACAACTATTATTCCCAGTAACAAATGAGTCACTAAGTTTGCAACAACAGACGAAAGATAAATGCATGCCTGTGAGACTTGCAATAGTTGTAGGAGCTCTTCCTAAAAATACATTTCAACTGATTTGCAGCATTCTTGAATAGTTTAATGTGCTATACTATTTGTGATATATTCAGATTTTCAGAGTCCCAGTGCATTCCTGAAAAGAATGTCCAGTGTTGTTGTAAGGATTAAATGTCCCACAGGGAATAAAAGCACCAGAGAATGGAGGACAATGAAACATTAGATGTAAAAACAAACAGATGTAGCATAATAAGTAAGAGGTCAATATGTGCTGAGGACCAGCAGGCGTAAAATCAGAACAGGAATTTCAAATAGAGGCCAGGACGGCAGCAGAGCTCCCTCCAGTCCTGTCTGGGTAGAGGAGTCATTAGGAAGTCTGTGCTGCAGCGTGGGCTTGAGTGAAAGAGAAGATCCTTGATATCTTTACTTGCCTCTTTAAAAATTCATATGGTTAATATTTAAGTTTCAGAAACCTGTGGCCAGCAAGAGAAAGTTCTTCTAAATGACCCCATTTGTGCTAATGTAACAATCTAATGAAAACTTTAGTGCTTATCTTTGCATAATTTCCATTCATTTTTGCTGTTCTGATTATTAAAATTGCTCATTTAAGGACTATGTTTTGTTTTGTTTGATTTCAGCATTCCCTTTGGTAAGAATTGCAAAAAGTGTGAGGAAATGGATTTAATAGACACAGTCTCAGGAATGGTTAGTTAAATGGTGCTGCAATACTTCCAATTTTTCCCTTTGTTCTTCTACATATGTTTAAAGATATTTCTGTTAATTTACAATTTGAAAGGTGGGTGAGGAGCAGAGAGTTTGAAAAATAGATTACTGTCTTCATTAATACAGGTTTGACCTACAAAGTCTTCACGTACTTAATGATTAAAAACCAAAGTACTAAATAATAAATTATAAGAATTTATAGGAGTCATCATCTTGAAATTAGCTTACTGAATGTTCTTATCATAATAAATCTGAGTGGGTGTCTAATTTAGTGTTAGCTGACTAAAATTATATGTTGCAGTCAGATTAAAAAAAAAAAGAAAAAAAACTTTTCTTTCAAGACCAATGATATGAATTTAAACAGAAGTAACCTGAAAAGCTACCATATTTTGTTGTGTCTACTTCGCAGAAACTTTGGCAAAACTGGTAGTGGTAGAATGAAGATCGATTTCAATTTGTGAATCTGGCAGACAATAAAATTTCCTCTAGCAATTCAGTGATGTTTATGGTAACACTTCCCTCACTACTACAGCCAGTCTCAAACCCAGGGAACAAATGACAAAATATCTTCTGTATCCCTTATTTAATCTCAGTATAGCAGAATTGTTTGCCAGGATGTTTTCATGGGATGGTAGAACAATCTCTCTCTTCTCTCTTTATCTTTTGCTCTTATAAAATATGTTTCTCAGTTCAATTAAAATGTATTTCTCCTTTCACCTGAATATGAAATCTCACAGAGACTGGAATGTTTTCAGAGCTGATGAGCTGCTTCTAAAATTCCGCTCTGGGAAGCCTTGAAGGAAAAGAAAGAAAAGAAAACATTAATATAGGAAGCATATTAAAAGCAGTCCTGATCAATATTTTGTTTCAGTCCAGGCAGTAAAAGATACAATCCTGAGCTAATTCAGAGCCTTTCTACTATGCCAAAACATGTGGGTTTGGCCAGTCTAGAGCCAAACCTGCACACAGTCCCTGCTGCTGTTGACAGACTTTACTGAACGAAGGACTGGGACCCCAGTTTATAAACAGGTGCTAAAACCACATCAAAATAGATTTACAGGGGAAATTTCTCTCTGCAGTTCATAAAGAGCAGCCATAGCTGCAGAGAGCAGTCAGGTTCTGCTTCATCCTTTCACTTTGCCTCAGTCCCTTACCCTAATTAATTGGAGGGAAATATGCCTTCCAGAGAAGAAGAAAATACCTCTGGGATTTACATCAGGAAGTCATAGCTCCTGTGGTTAAAAGGGAAAAGATTTGTTGTTGTTGTTGTTTTAAATGTTAAAATTTTAAAATGTGATTCACTAGTACTTAGTTTTTATCATTAGTGCCAATTCTACAGTGCTAAATGCTGTTGATAATATTAAAGTTTCTTTATGTAAACATAATTTTTGATTACAGATTCCTAATCAGAACTAGAAAACCCATGTGCCTCAATCATTTTTCCCAAAGAGCTCCTAGAGATCAGATTCATCTCTGAAAATGCTGATTAATCAGGTTTCATTACACCCTTTCAGAGTATTCATATGTTTAGAAAAGGCAAAACAGAGGTGAAAGTATAAAAATTAGATGCATTATTAAATTAAAAGAGCTTTTATCTCTCATTTTCTGAAAAGCCTTTCTTTCCCTTAACAATCTTCTGCCATTGGACCCAGTGTGATCCCAAACTGGAGCAGTGTGCAAGTGTGAGGCTCCCTTTGAGCTCTACTCACTACAGATGCCCTAAAATGGAGAGTAGCTCAGGTAATTAATGTCACACTGTGTACTCTTTGTTAGATTGGGAATGAAGATGCATGTGAAATAATTTTTATTAGCCTAATCATCAACAGTCTGATCCAAACTCCCATTCTTTTTTAGGAGTGAAGATGAGCCCCATTTGCAGTTTTAATTTTATATAGACAGGGGTATTTTGTTGTATAATGTAATGTCCAAAGGCCCTTGTGATGAGTGTCTGCTCTGCTGGCAACTATGTAAAGGAACTTGCTAAGAGATATGACGGTCGTGCAGAACCCACGTGCTGAGACCACAGCTTAGGAGATCAGTCTCCTCAGCTGTCATCTACATATTCCAGTGCTTTTGGAGCCACTGGGATGACTGGAAATGTTCAAAAAAACAAGGAGGCATGACACTTCATGATGTGGTTTAGTGGGCTTGGTAGTATTAGGTCAAAGAGTGGACTTCATGATCTTAGAGGTCCTTTCCGACCTTAATGATTCTATGACTATTACTAGAAATTAATTCAACTGGGCAGTGCTGGTGAGCATGCTGAGGCTCTGTAGCTGTAACAGTGATTCCTGACTCTTTTGGAGACAAGACTCAATGGTGCTTTTATTTCCTCGATGAACAAATACCTATCAAAAGGCAAAAGTGTTAAAGTAAGTCTACTAGTACCACAAGCTGAATGATTGAACTTTAGCAAAAACAGAGGGAAAAGATCTGTTCATTTAGTCAGTATTCCTTCCTTCTGGTTTGCTCAGCAGGATCTTCAGGGGTGGACTGGATCATGTCCCCTTGGTGCCCTATACATTGTGCAGGTGTGGTACTGAGGCGCAGCCACCCTGAGCTTCCTGCAGGGATGAGAACTGGCAGTCCTGTTTCATCCCCAAAATCTACATGACCCCAAAATCTAATGCCCTGTAGAAACTGTTGTTGAAGACCCAGCCCAGGGTATATGCGGGGAGATATTTTGTGCTCTGTTCTGTATCCCTTTTCTTTCATGCAGTGTTAATCAGAGTACATGGTGATGTTTCAGTGAACAGTAAAATATAAACCATACATGAAGACTAATTTCGTGTTTAGTGAAAGAATACTCATTTTATAAGAGCTCCTGGTTTTGTAACGGAAGATTTGTAATGCACTGATTTTTATTTTTTTAAAAACACTTATTTTCAAGTATCATTAGCATTACTAATGTGTGTGTTACTTTTAAAGGCTTGACTCAGCAATTTCCATGTGTTCCAGATTTCTGGCCACCAATATGCAGCTGTGTTGCTGTGTAACAATGCAAGGTCATTTTTATGTCACATATGTAGAAATAACAGAAATTGCATTCTCTCTGAATTAACTTAACGTCCCCTAAGATTTCAGTGGGAAAAAAACAAACAAATCTCAGCATGATCCATTAACACCAGGATTCAGGGGACAACCTCCAGCATGGGCTCTAGAAATGTTTGATTACAGACCATGGTCAGTGAGAACTCTGTACTTGGATGCTGTAACCTGCTTTTCTAAGAATTCTGTCACAAATTAGTTATTTAATGCAAATGACCAGACAGGTTGTTTTTTTTTTCTGCTTTGTTTCAGTAGATGAGGTTTTTAAGATAAAACTGGACACAGATGCATCTGTGTGACACATACAGAGATAGAGGCAGGAAAAAGGAAATAGCATTAAGCCTTACCAAATTTCTTTGTAGTGAAGTAATGTTTGTTTGCTTTCTCCCTGCAACCTGTTGAGGTTTGCATTTCTATGTGACATTATGCATTACAGAATTTTCCTTAGGATGCAGCTGTCCTATTAAGAATAGGTTGTGAAAGAAGAAAAAGTGCATTTCCCAAATCCACTACATTTTGTACTCAGGTCTCCTGGCAGATGAACTAAAACTGCTGTGAAACTAGAGAAATGATATTTTTTTCAGCTTTTAATGAAATTAATGAGTGAGCAGATAAAGTAGGGAAGGGAAGATCAGTTGCTTTTCCAATTTAATAAAGACTTGTGGTTCAAAAATACAAACACACAGCCTGGTGGCCAGGTAGCTTGTTGTTATGTTGGGGGTTTTTTTTCCACATCAGTGATATTCTTCAGTCCTGCAAGTTAGTAAAACCAAGACCACTTGCCATAGCTATAAGCTATCAATAAAAATTAATGTACCAGAGGGAATTGAAAGGAAAAAAAGGTACTTAAGTGTTCAGGGCCATCGAGCCACCCATGCATCCTCTGCGAGTGTATTCCAGCGATAGAGCTGTTATTGTTGCCATGGGCTGCCATTTAATGTTATTTTCCTAAGTAAATGCTTCTGTGCTCTGATCAAGGACATTGGCAGTAAACCAAGACACAATCTTCAGAAAAAAATGGTGCTGAATGGTATTGAATACTGTTCAATTAGAGCTGGTATCAGAAGGTAACTAAAGCCCCTCTCTTGAAAGTCAGCTCAAATACATGTTTAAAATCCTTCCAAGAAACGAAGAGTTCTGTTTTCCTCTTTTTTAACAGAGGAGAATGGGAAGATCAATTCCAAAACCCCCAAATAAATATATTTCTGGGATCGGTTTTTGTGTTTGTCTGCCCTTCCAATTGGATGTTTGTTGTTAAACTGAGGATTCCCTCCATTACCTATATCTCTATAGTGTGTTTTTGGGGGAAGATGGTCTTGGCTTTATATTCTGCCCTGGATGTTTATGGCAATGGTGTAGTTCTGTTCAAAGGGAAGGGACGAGAACTGTATAGTCACCCCTGGCACAGCTGTATTGAAGAAAAGAGTTTCCACTGAGGAAGACTGGGATTTTGAACATCTGGTTGTTTTGGCTAAAATTGTAACTGTACTGTATTTGTCAACCAAGAGGGTGCTTTTGAAACAAGGAGTGTTGCTGTGTTGACCCCTGTAACAGCTGAACCCACATTTGCAAAAAGAAAAGAAAAAAAAGATGAAAAGGGTTTCCATTTGCAATGATCTGTGTGCAGAGCTGTAAAAAATGCATAAAAAAGGCCAGTATGATGGAAGTGATCCCCCAGGTTAATGTTGCTATCAGTCCACAATCTCTGTTTCTTTCTCGGGATGATTATTGTATTAAACTGTTACAATTGATTCATTTGTAGTTAAAGAAATAGAGCTACATTTATTCCAGTAAAGTAATGAAGGGCATAATCTGTGCCCCAGGGGCTTGCAACCATCATTTTGGGTATGGTACCCTCTTTGGTTTCAGGACAGAATGCTTTGGGGTATGTGATGAGAAATGGGATTTCACATCATCCTTTACCTGTAGGAAGAGTCTGTCCTAGTGAAACCATGTGCTTTCTGCGGCAGGTATAAGAAAACAGCCAGGTGCCATCCCTGGGGACATTTATTTTTTAAATCAAAATTTGTTAGTCCAGCACTTGGTGAAAAAGACAAGGAGGATATTACAAATGAAAAGGCTGACCTAGCTTTTTGGTATGTGTTATTGATAAAATATAGACAGTCATGCTTATTTATAAATCTTCAGAGGAAAAGAACTTGTTTGAGCCATTCTTCAGGGTTATTCAGCGTGTTTTCATCCTCACGCAGCTTTCAATCTAATAGCCCCCCTTTTCTTTTAGTGAAGCATTTCATGTGTGGCAGTTTTTCATAAAAATTGCCCATACAGAGTCAGACCAAAGTTCAAAACAGTCGGGTGCACTTGTTCTGACAAATGGCAACAACGGAAGCCACAGAAAGAGGCAGAGAATCAGCAAACAATGAAGAATTTTTTCAAGAAATCTCTCTCATCCTCTAATAGCTTACATTAGTCAGTTAATTTTTGACTTGTACACTTGTAGCATCCACAGTGTTTTGTGGGAGGTATTTAACATCTTGCGTTCATATTGCATGAAAAATTCAGTGAGGTTTTTTACTTGTTTGGAGTCTGGAAGCTGCTCTCTAACAGCATCCAGCCCCTGTCCCTCCTCACCCTCTCCAAGCTGCTCATAGTTTTGCAGACCACAAGTACAGTTCTACTCAGGTGCCTCTTTGTGAGGAAGAAGATGCAGAACTTAATTCTGTACAGAAACTATTCCGTAGCAATAATAATTTTTTTGCCCTTCTCTGTAGCCTTCCAGTGCTGTGACAGTTTTTCAAGATGAGGGTATCATCAGAACTCACAGTTTTCAAGTTGCAGATCATCAGTCTATACAGTGACATAATAGCGTCTTTTATTTTTTTGTCTATTTATTTTCTAATAATTCTTGTCTTCCTATTTATTTTTAGTTGCTACTGAGTATTGAGTTGATGTTCCCATATCACTATGATACAGCCCCAAGATCTTGCTCTTGCATCCTAAGAATAAGTTTGTTGGAGACACGAGACTTTGCATTTGGCTTTTCCCCCATGTGCATCACTTGAAATTTGTCTACATTTAATTTCATCTGCCATTTTGTTGCCTAGTTGCTGAGGATCATAAGATCTTTTCTGCAAGTCTTCCCAGTCAGCCTTCATCCTTGATAGTGTGAAAGCTACCCTTTTTTTCAGTATTGGTGAGGAAAGAGGGGAAAAAATGGAAAAGCAGCTATAGACGGTGCTGCATGGACACAAACTATTTAGAGTGAAAACCAGTGATCCCCACTAGAGGCAAAGTGATTAATGGAACTGAAACCTCAAAAAATGGTCTTGCAACTACATTTTTAATGCATAATATTTGTGTGAGTTTGACATTCAGCAAAATGCTTTCTCTCATGCCTGGTTTGAAGTTAAAAATATAAATGGAATGTCCTAGATTTTATTTATGCATCTAAAGTTGTTAAGGAGGTAAAGGAGAACTGAGAGATAGGCAGCCCAGATTACATATCTCCAAAGTACAGTCCCATCATTTGCAGGAACTTCTCCTTCTGTTGATTGAATCATTCAGAATTGGTTAGATTTTGCTAATTCAGAATTATCTGTATTTTCATTGAATAAGCAGATGTTTGTTTCATTGTCCAAGGGAGAAGTCATAATGTTTACTGTGTGATCTTGGAGGGATCAGCATAAAAATGAGTCCCTGTCATGCACATGCACAAATACACACTTTGATGGCAATGGATTTCCCAGGACCAATTTTAGCTAATGTTGCAGATTGTGAATAATTGAAAAATGTAGTGGAAATGCTTCATCTGAGTTTTGTGTGAGCAATGTCTAATGAATATTTGGGAGACTGTCAAAACTGTTGCTTGCCACACTGCTCTGTGTACAAAAAGGACCTGCAGGCAGCTTACACTGAAATTTTGAAAATTCTAGAGAGAAAGAAGTTTAACCAAAAGCTTCTCCTTCTGTATGAGTTCCACAGCATTGAATTAAGTTAATAAATTAGAGCTTAATATCAATGAAAAGTAAATGCACATCTGCACTTTGCAAATCTCAGCATTCCATGGCATTAGAAACTCTCCCTGTCAAATCTGATGTCTTCAGTGGAGTTTTTAAGGTATCTCTAAATCTGTGTCCATGAAAGGTTCAGTATTGTTTCATTACATTTTATTTTAAGTGAGAAAAAGTGCAATTGCCTTTGAAAAATAAAATGCTCCTCTTTGCCATTCTAAATTGAGCAGGATGAATGAAAATAAGCAGGACTAGAATAATTTGGGTTTGTATCATTTTAAGAATGTGAGGTACACAGTAAATGGTGGGGTTTGTCCTTTGGTAGAGTGACAACAAATCTACTTTGACAGTCTTTCTAGGCTTTTATTATTCTCCCTATGAGAAAGTGTTAGATTATCTCTAATTTAGGATTCTTTATTTTTCACTTGTCTAATCCTTTGCATTGAGTTAAAAGTGGCAAGTCAAATTGACTTTATCTGCAAAATATAAGATTGGAGTTTTGCTGGTGTAGTTAATTCCCCCTTTCAAGCCATCCCTTTTTCTTTGCTCTCTATACTCAAATTTAGGTCTTTTGTCCGTCCTCCTAGCTCTTACCTTTCATACATTATATTTCATTGCCAGCACTCTGAAAATCCAAATAAATTATGCCATTTGCACTACCATCATCAACCTTCTCTGTAACCTCAGAAAAGTCAAGGAGAATAGTTAGGCAGATCTTTTTCTTTTCTAAATCTCTACGAGTTATTTTCTATTATGTTACAAATACATGTTCCTTTCTACCTTGCCTGTCAGAATGGCTTTCAACTGTTTTCCTTGCTAATGTTGACAAGGTGATTGACTTGCAGATTTCTATAGCAGTTTTAGACCTTAAAAAAAAAAAAAAAAAGGAAAGACTGCTCTTATATTCCACAAACTTTTTTTTTTAAACTGCTTGAACTTCAATTATGATTTGTGGCCTACAGATCTTTGACAAGAATAAATCTTACAGTATCTAGTCTGACAGACTCAATTTTTGTTTTGAATTGCCTCCTACTTTTCTAGTTGTAGGCACTGTGGTAATTATAGACATAGTCAGTGGATGACAGCCAGGATATTGTTATTGTAGTCTTTGGTTTAGAGAAAGTATTAATTTCATATTTCAGTTGTTTTACATGCTGTCAGGGTATAACTCTTTTCTTGATTCTAGAATACTGAAAATTAAAAGTTCTGGGCAGTTCTGCTTCAATTCTTCAGCCACATCTGCTTTAATTGCTAGATTTTATTTCTTTTTATAAGTTGGACACATGTCTGTAGGAGTTTATCCTGCAGAAATTTTTTTAGGATGTACTTATACAATCAATTCTGGTGAAAATCAGCAGTTTGTATTGAATATAGTCAATGAATATTTTTATGTTTGTATTTTAAAAGGGGAAAAAAAGCCTATGGGTGATAGTTCATTATTAGCTTATAAATATAGTATAACTTCCTGCATAATTACAGGTTTTTATAATTTTTTATAATGCTTTTTGCTTATTTTCCTTTGGATAATTTTCAAAGTACTATTATTCCCTCAAGAGATCTCTAAGAGGCAGAATTTCTGGCTATTAAAGATTTGCCATCCCACAAGCAGCAGACTGAGAGTGCCTCCAGGTTATTTATAACTGGATTTTATCTCAGAAAATTAACTAAAGAAGATAAACCAAAATTCTAGGGGAAAATGCCTTAAACGTCTCATATATTATGCTGTGCTCAAACAGCTATTTTAATTTTAACAGCCTGGCAAGCCCAGTGGAGCTTTTTTCTGGTTTTGGGCACAAAATAAGATAACACTTTTTGAATTCCTCCAGGAGATCATCTAAGTGCACTTAAAGTGAAGGCATAAAATATGAGTTTACAATGTGATATATTTAAGCTTCACATGTTAGTTTAATTGATTTTCTGTGTTTGCTAGTTCTGAGAGCCCCAGAACTCCTAATTTGCCCTTTAAAAAACTAGTACATTTTGAAAATGTTGTATCAACAGGCAAAGACAAGCTGCTCTGTTCTACAGAAAGTTTCATTGTGTTCCGGTTTCTATAACCCTTTCCTGACCAGCAGCACCAAATGTTCTGCCAGCATTTCAGCACACATATACATTTACATGACTGCACAATCTCCCGGGGTTTAGTGGGGCACTCACATGGGTAGTGTTACACATTTGACGCGTGTTGCTAAATCAAGGATGGGGTTCATTAGCTGTGATTTGTGGGTGGGATTTTGGGGAGCCCCCTGGTACAAGTGGAGGAAACGAGCCTGCCAAATGCAGAGAAGCTCAGCTGGACTGCTTGTGAGAATTTAGGTGTCTGATGTGATTAAGCTTAAAATAACAAACTCATTTTCTGTCTGACACCCGTTATATTTGAACTTAGGTCTAGAGGGGTGAAAGGTTATTGCAATAATTTATTGTACCTTACACAATTGGTGCTTAAAAAAGAGTGGTAGCTGGAAGGCATGTTCTATTCTTACTTCAAGGAAAAAGTACTATCAGATTGCAAGGACTAAAATAGTTGCAGTTTCTAAGCATGCCTTGTAAATAAACTTATGAGAAAGGGATTTTCAAGTTGAGTTTTGAGAGTATTAGCTCATGTTTATAATAATAATGTCTTGCATTTATGATTATGTCATTGTGATGCACAACTGAGTGACCTTTGCAGATGCCAAAATGATTAACAATTTCCTCTGGCTTTTGCTTTTAATTATTCACCTATGTGAAGTAGAGAATGGACGATATGAGCTAGAGCAAATAAGGATGATTGGTTCATATCAGTCTTATCACATGGCAGAAAGGTCATAACAGTTGCCTTCAGTTTGCTGAGGCTTAGATATTACTTTTAAAGAAACTGGCTTTTTATTGTGTATAATGGAATATAAATTGATGTACATATATATGTATTATATATACACACACACACATAAAATATGCAGTCTTAATAGGAAGTTTTCCATAGCATCTTGAAAACTTTTAGTCAAGGAAGAATAACAACTCTGTTTCTGTATGGGCTTGTTTCTACAGCCCCAGCTGCATTACTTCTTCAAGACACAAAAAGCAAACTGAACTTTGAATTTTGGCTGAAAATTGCATGAGGAAATTAGTGATCCCACTGTCTGTCCATTTAGACTTCTTGCCTATGATAAGTGAAAGGGTGGCTAAAAAAATATGGCTCAGTGTTGTCTCCTGCCATCTGTATTTTCTTTTCTAAATTATCTAATCTTATAAATATTTGAATAACTTTTGCTCAGAATAAACACTTTCAGCTTAGCACTTACGGCTCTTGAGACCATAACAATTAGATAAATTAATATTGATTTGCTAAGAAAATGCTCCTTCATCTGTTAGACTATCTCCTATTGTAGTCTAGAACAAAACTTAAAAGTTTAAAATAATGTAAATAGCTCTTGACAATTTTCCTAGTGAAAGTTATTATGGGCAGCATAGCACAAAGTTACTGGGCTGTACTTTCTAAAACAGATTGCATAGAAAAATTCCTGAAGGTGCAAGGAAGGGAAAGATTAAAACCGAACTCTAGTATATATAAACACCAATATTTTTTAGAATTTATTAAAGGTGGGGGATTTGGGTGCCTGGAGCAGTGTCATAGACTGTTATTTGGAGATATCTGCTTGCCATTAACAGGATTAATCTAAATGTCAGAAATTTATAAGATTTCCAGTTGCTACTAACATTTATGAGAAAGGAAAAAAGCTACTTGTTCAAACTACTAATTTGAATTTCTAGTTTGAAAATTAGAGGGTTTTTAAACCAAGCATCACAGTCTTGTACACATGAGAGAAAGGTCTTGTGTGGACTCTGTGGGTTCCATGCTGTGGGTTGCAGAGAGATGAAGGACAAGCCAAGGTAGCCCAGCATGGGTAGGTGTGGGTGTCCACCTCAGTCCGGAGGGAGAGGACGCCTCCCACCTCTGTCTGCTTGTCAGGCCAGGAGAGAGCAAGGCTGTCCCTGCACATGTGCACAGGACCTGTATTTGGAGAGCCTCAAAACTGACACGTGTTTTTAGTCTATAATGAGTAGCTGAATTTTCCACAGTGGAAAAGTCTGGGTGAAGAGGGTGATTATCTGTGGAGACTTGGTCATTGGGAACACGTCAGACCAATTCCCTTAATGATAAAAATTAAGTATGCAGGACATAGATCATTACATACATGAATGCAGTCAGTTTTTCAACTTGCTTTTGGAGTCCTATGAGATACAAAGAAAAACTACACCTTTGGTAGTGCCTATTACTTTACATTGTGCCATCCTATGATCCACCAGGTTCAGGGCTTGGGGCAGGAGCTGCTGTAGTTGGTAAGATAAACTTTCAGGAAAAGACAAAAAGGGAATGAAGAGGACTTCAGCCAATATGGAAACACAAATAAATGTTGTTAGCTTTACATGTATGTATTTCTGCATCTGCTTAATATGAGTCTCTATAACCTTATGCCACGTTTTTCTCCTTCAAGTAATATAAAAATTCCCAGAGTCCAGTATTTGCATTTGACTAAGAACTCTCAAACTTCATGGTTTTCCATTTGTCACTGAAAAAAAAAAAAAAAAGAAAAGAAAAAAGAGAAGAGAAAAGAAGGAAGGTGGAAAGCAGGAAGGAGCATATAAACCAAAATAAAACTGATATTTCATTTGTGTTTTGCTGATAGATATTGAATTCTTTCCATATACTTGTGCATTAAGGGTTTTGCTGAGTGAGCTGGGACACTGTCTCTTTAAGTGTTTAACAGTAATTGGTTCATGTCCTGGTGTTCATTGAAAATCCTAGACATTTCATGGAAAATCTTCTTAATGAGGGAATGAATTTTTCATTCACATTAGAAAGCTCACTCTGACAAACAATTTCTAAATAAAACTTTGGCGACATGACATCCCATATTGGACTTGACAAAGAGGACAGGTGCATTAGAATAAAACTGTATGGCGATCCTTCAAGCTGTCAGCCATGAATATTTTATTTCTTAATGAATCATCTTTGTGAAATGAACTTTCTTGTTGTAGTGTCAGTGCCATTTACAACAAAAAACCTGCTCCTTTTAAAAGGTGAACTCCTTAAAGATGCTGATGCCTGCATAAAATACTTAACCCTAGCCAAGGTATTCAGTAAATTTAATAGTGTATTTTTTTTCACCCAAACTGTTTGAAATGTAGTCTCACACTACCAGGTGTGACTGTCAAACACAACCTTTTGCAGTGGCAATTTTGTTAACAAAGCCATTATTCAAGGTAGATTAGCAGTAGGGTTGATCCTTATTGAAAAACAAAGCATACTTGCCTAATTATTGTTTTGGTGTTTCCTTTATTTTTTATGGTATATTACATTTATTTAGTACTTGTGCATAATAGTAGATTTATATTAAAGACTTTTTGTATGAAAAGCATATGTCTAACAGACAACAGACGCTTTCACCATCTTGTATCCCTGTTCCTTACAGTGTGAACAGAATAAATCAGAGGCAGTCCTTGTTGGTATTTTTTGGGTATTTCATCCTCAAAGATGTACTGTTAGTGCTGGTTGCAATGGGTGTGCAGGGTGGGCAGAAGCTCCTGGAGCTACAGCCCCCAATACCCAGATTTCCCTAAACTTTCTATTTCTTTATTTTAAGAGAATACAAATGTCTGATCAGTTTATTCTTTCTCACAGTTTATTTGTCACAGTAAATTTGAATGTACTGGTTTTGCTAACAATTTTACATTCATTGAGTTATCTTAAAAGCATATATGTTTCAGCATTTTCCTTTTGTTCTGTGAAAGCAGCTTGATTTGGATTCTCTGGGGAAAGCTCAATTTTTATTGATATTAAAAATACCCATTTGATTGCAAACCTCAAAGTGGACTAGATTCAATTTAATTTACATAATGGTGTCTTCAGGGACAAAGATTGCATGTCCTTTGTGGCATCAGTTTGTGGATGTTTGTTCCTAGCATGTGTCAAGTTCAAATTACAGGGTTTGTCATTTTACTTATAGGCTAAATGTTTTGACTTCAGTAGATATGATTATACTCATTGTCTTTGTAGTCCCTGACCTGTGTCCTTGCTGATACTGGATATAGACAATGTCCTGTCTGCCCACGCTCCCAGCCAGCACCCTAATCTCCATGGAAAGGTTCCAAAAGATCAGGAGTGCTTTTTTAATAACCTTCTCCTTTTGTTCCAGTTTCTTCCTTTCCTTGATGGACTTCTATCCTTGTATTAATTTTCTTTCCAAACATCTGTGCTTATTAAAGAAAACTTTCTCAGATTCTGCTCTCATTGAAATCAGTAGCATCTTTTCCGCTAACTGGAGAAAGGTTTTATTTCCCTCAGCATGGACTGCCTGCTCACATGCCTGTATGTTTTCCACGCAGTCACAAAGTGTCTATAAGGTTTGTTGAAGCCTTCACAGGAAAACCTGGAATAGGTTCACCAGGCTTCACAAGAAAGTTCTCAGACTCTATCCTTGAAGGTTCTGTGTTTACAAATTGCTGTTTGTAGATGAAACTTTCTGTGTGCAGGAAGGGTTATCATCAGTAATTAGTGACATCAAAAAGAGGGTTTCTGGACCAAATAAAACTAACTGAAGTCCTTGAATGGGATGTCTGCAGCAGACTTTGGAGAACTAAATGTGTAACTCCCATGCTTTGAGGTGGTTTTGGTGTATTATTGTTGCTTGTGTTCCTGCAGCACCTGATAATCCAGTCACTTTTGCTTTGTTGAGCACCGCATTAGCTCACACCCAGAGTAAAAAGGCAGTTCCTAACTGGAAGTTCACAGTACATGTTTAGGACAGGAGACCACCAATGCATTAAGCAGAGAGTAGAACACAAAGAAACCAGCATACCATAGTAGATAAATCAGTATGGTCAGCAAGTTTCATCAAGCCCCAATGGTCTATATATTCCTTTTGTTGATGTGCCAGCAAAGGAGAACTTCTAAGAGGGATTTGAGGTAGTTCTGTGTACATTCAAGGAAGCACTTCCCAAATTTGGGGGCAGCCTGAAAAAGTGATTCCAGTAGGCACTGGAATCTGCCATTGTGGTTTTGGATGAAGGGAAGAGTTATTCTCTACTGAGGACTGATATGTGAGACAGGAGAGGGATACACTGTGAAGGACTTCCCATTCTTGACTTGGAATGTTATATTGCATTTGATTGGGTTGTTAAGAGGGTCTGGTCCTAGGCTGACCACACTGAGAATTGCAATTTGCTGGAAAGGCACTGGTCTTCAAAATTGCTGTTGATTTAAGTGGGAGTTAATGCATGTAACAACTCCAGGATCAAGGGGCAATGGTCATAACTCTCTCTTAATCTTCTTTCCCATATCTAATTAAAATGTTAGGATTTTTAAAGCATTCTTGCCTTTCTCTTGAAATTATCAGTCTCTTTATCTGTCTTCAGTTTCTAATTTTACTTGCATTTAAATTCGCTTTTTCAATGGCCCAGCAACTACTAATCAAATAAACTTTAAAAGATTGCTCCTGATTAAATTATTTTTTAATAATGAGTTCCTGTTACCAGGGAATACAGAGTTAAAAAGGTGATATCGCTAAAATTAATTAGCATAAGACATGCTGGACTGGTAGAAGTGACTGGATCTTAATCAATAGCAATATGATTACACCCATGCAGCAATTATAAATTATTTAAAACAGTACCCCTAGGTTACTGACTAGTTGCCTTTAAATTAAATTCTCTGTCAATAATTGATGCAAAGAATTAATGTGAGAACACCTTCAGTTACTGAAACTTTTTTAAGGTGGCATAAAATATTGAACTGTTGCCTGTCATTAGCAGCCACCCTGTCTCTTTTGCACAGCATTGTTCTTTACTAAATTGGTCGAGAAGGACCTCCAGAGCATGAAAGATGACTAATGATCCTAATGCTGTGTTCACTCTTCTTCTAAGGACACTGACACTGAGAAATATAAATTTCCTGTGAAGGGAACTAAAAACTGATGAGACTGATAAAGCTCCTGATCCATTTTGCTACTGAAGCAGTGAAATGAACTGTGTTCTTCCTTGTTTTTTAGCTTTTGTGGAAAACAGTTTGGAATGTGCTGATGTGTGAGTGATGTTTAGAAGATTGTTGAGTTCTTATGAGTGGTAATTTCCTTCCCTAATGCCCAGTCATGCATGAGTTAAAAAAATTCCTTCTGTCCTCTTCCTCAGTATATATTCATTCCCTATGGTTTAGTGTTTTGGAGCAGCTGGGATACATGTGATTTTACTTCTTTCAAAGAGCAGAAAGAAAATATGATAATTGCAATCTCAGTAACACCAGAGAGGAGGCCAGGCAGGTCCAGTGCATCTGTTGTTGCAATCAGTTGCAGTCTCAGTGTGTGCTGGGAGGGCATCCACATGTGAGATGCACATCAAAGTTTGATTCCTTTTTTACTAATGACCATTCTATTTGCTGTGCAGAAGAGAGTAATTTAGTAAGCATTTTCTAGGTTAAGCTGGCATAATTTAGGACAGTATGTTTTTAGGGAACACCACATTCCTGTGTATATTTTAAGAGGCTAAAAGAACTGAACGATTCTAGAAAATATAGGGATATTTCTAGTGACATAATTATTCCCAAAGTCTTGCATTTGAAAATATTATTAAACCATAAATTTTTAGCTTATATAAATCAGAATTATTATGGAGGTATTGACAGGAAACTCACAGAACTCAGGAAGTTCACGAATGAAGCCTGGAATTAGGAGGTGATGTTTGCTCCTACTTTCTGGCTTTTGCTTGCTTACTGTGGGAAGCTGGCAAAGCTACACTGGCATGTGGACACAGTAGAAATAATTAAAAAAACAGTCACTCTTCTTGTCATCTTTTGCTTTTCCAGTTTCCTCTTGTGGTTTTTGGTTTTTTTTTTTTTTCTTTTTTTTTTTTTTTCTTTGTGTTATTGCAGTTATGCAGCATCTCTTTTAACAGTGCCACTGAAGGGATGAAGATTAGTATCATGCCACATAATTTACACCATTATTTTAAATTTGTGTTGAAGAACACAGATTTATGTATCAACACTCAAAACCAAAATTTAAAAAAGACACTTTTGGCAATTTATTAAATAAAGACACAGAATTGTGTTCTTTTTATGTTTGTGAGAGCTGTGAAAATTGCATGTCAGTGCCTATTTTATATAAAATTCTAGCAAAATTGAAAGGGCATTTACATAATTACAAACAGATCACAAAATGCCTTAAACAATGAAGGTTTGAATTCTCCATTAACAAAGAAAAAAAAAAAAAAAGCAAACAAACAAAACGATTCCTGGAAGCTGCTGTTTGATCATATCATTGATTTTATCAAATGTTAAATAGGAAACAACACGGATCTGATTTGCCCATGAGTGTTTATGATGTTTGATAAGAATTTGCATTTTAAGACAAAGGATCCTCAGCTACTATTATGAGCTGACTAAATGTGTTTAGTCAGAGTTTCAGACTAACTAAGCTGCTCTGTGTGTACAGGAAGATACTATCTATATGTTTATCTCAGTACCTAAAGTTTCTGTGTCTAATTCATAAAATACCTTCCATCCATATTGGATCCTCTTTTATTGAAGTACACACCAAGTCAATAGACTATGTGACAATGTAGCATCAGCAGCTGGTGCATAGTTTGATGTAGCTCATCATAGTTTGATGTAGGGTAAAAGTTTGTTTGTAGAGCTTATTCTTTCCTTATCTACACTTCTCTTTGTTGTTTTCTTTCTGTTAAAAGTCAAACATCCTGTGTTGGCTGTAAAGGCAAATGAGATTTCTCCTCAAGAAAGTGCAACTGCAGTACCTCCCCCCAAAAAGGATTGTGACATCTCTGCAGTTTAGTGACTTGGAACCTTGTCTTCACTCGCCCATTTTTTACTCTTCAATCCTTTGGCAGTTGCACAGTGGGAAATTTAACAAATGGTTAGAAATCTTCAGTCGTGCGTTGGCCCTGACTTGTGTGCAGGAGATTTCGCATATATAACTCTCAAGTTGATGAGCAGTTGCTCATTTTATGGAATTTTAAGCAAGCATGGAAAATATTTCAAGTTAGGTAAAGATTTTGCTCTTGTCTGAAATATGAAAAATTTCACTACTTATATTCTTTCTGTATTTTCTTTCCCCTTAACACATAAATTGCATTTACTTTGGGAAACTAAGATGAGGTTGAACTGGGAAGCTATATTTCAAAACATTAAATAAAAATATATTTGAACAAGAAAATAGAAACATTAAAGAATAAAAATTAAAAGCCCCATAAATCCCAGTTCATCCTTGTCCACTCCTGCTGAGCAAAGATGACCCCAAAAGAAATGCACCTACTGAAGCAAAACGGCTATTCATTTCACTGATGTGAAAATTTTCCAAGTGGAAAATAAAATCTTAAGAGCTGTTTTGGTTTTCTTTTTCCTGTTCTCATTTGGGTTCACCATACTTGGTAGCAGATAATACATGGCTTTGAAGACAGCCTTCTATCATCCAGTTTGGATTTATGTTAAACACTGCAACCTGAAAATTCTCCTTATTTTTTCACTGCAAGATTGGTTAATGTGTCCAGGAGAATTGCTGTGACCATCATGCTTGCACAAGCTACTCAAGTGTTTCTTCTGCCTGACTGGTTCTGTGGGAAGATCTGAGGGAGGTGGAAAACGCCATGTTAAAGTGGGATGAAATGAAATTAGAAAACAGAACAAGAAGCCTAATTGAAACTGTGTATGACAAGTGTTGTTTCTGCTTTTAAGAAACTCAAGAAATCAACTTCTTAGACCTCACAAAGATCTCCGGCTTCCCATACCAAAGATGTTTTGAGAACTCGATGACTAAATTTGTCCAGGATTTGTATTTTAATTCTCAGAATGTTCATTGACAATCTGATTAATGGGTTGTTTCCGTTTATCGTCTATCTTGAGCTAGTTTTACAAAATATACAGAAAGCACACTGTTCTGAAACGTGGTTACGTGACCAAAACGAAAGCATCTGTGAATTGCAAAATCCTACGCCTATCAGCACTGAGGCGTCAACCATGTTCTTCCCGTAACACTGTGCCTGTGTCAATTTACGAGAACACGTATGCACATACGTACGTGTGCGAGAACTCACGTGTGTTATGCGTCAGTGTTTTTGCTGTTCACCAGAAAAAAATCAATACTCTTGGCTTGAATTCTTTCCATAATGATCGTACATATTAGATTGGTGTTAAATGTGTGTTTTTCTGAAAACCACATTTCAAGGTCTGATAAATTTGCCAGGGGTGAAAATGTACTTAAAAGATATATTTACTAGCATGATAAAAGTAATAGAAGAAGTCTGTAAAATGCCTATTATTATTTTTACTGTTCCATTTTTTAATCAAATTCAGTTGTGGATTGGTTTAGGAAGTGACCCTTGTAAACTCTGAGACTTTAAAGAGAGAGGGCAGTTTACTCCTACCATTAATATTAATTTTTATTTTCACCTCACCATAAGCACCCCTCCATGAAAACAATTAATTATTGCCCTGAGAAGCAGGTGTCTCCTTTTCATCCAGGGAGAACAAGTCACCCAGGAGAGCAACTCACACTCAGAAAGCAAAGGCTATCTCAAGACCAGTGTTTCATTCCTGGTGAGATGCCTTTGTAGTCTTTCAGAAAGTATTTCCAATCTTGTAAATGGGGCAAAGGTTTCCAGCAGCCCTCGAAAGTACAAGAGTTAAGGGTGCTGGGGACACCAGGTGGTTGGCTGGGGAGGTACAAGTAGCTCACGTCCTTGGAGGTCCAAGCTGGGATAACAGTCCAGCCAAGGCTCCTTGAAGGTAGTGAAAGGGCTCTCTGCATGCTGGGGGCATTTCTGTGGCAGGGGAAGGTCCAAAGGGGCAGATGGAGGCTGACTTCACTCTTTTTGTGGTTTGGTGTGATGGAAAGCTGCAGGTGAGATGGAAAGGTCTTCCTCCACTTTGTCCCTAAAGGCCTTTCCAAGTCTAAGGACTGACAGTGTGCAAAAGTCACCTCTGGCATTATGCTGAGCCCACACAGTCTGTTCTGGGTGGGTTTTGCTCCAAGCTGTTTAAGCGCCTCATCTAGCCTCAGGAAGTTTGTCCTCACACAGAAGGAGACCCTGATAGATGCGGGGTGACGAGGGGCTCCTACAAGATAATGCAAATCCCTCCCAGTTGTCGTGTGGGTCTGCTGCATTTCCCGGCTGACAGCACTGGAACACAGCCCCGCAACAGCACCTATTTCCACAGCTGTGCAAACATCCTCAGTGACATTTTCAGTGATGCCATGGAAAGTGCTGATGGTTTGTACACCACTGAAATGTGGCAACGGGGCTGGTGGCAGGGGTGGGATCAACAGTCTTTGCCAGAAAAAAAAAGCAGGAAGGGAAGAAGCATTAGTGTCAATATGTTAAAGAGGATTATAAAATAGGAAGGAAAAAAGATAACAACAACTTAAAGAATTCTCTTGCCATTACCCTAAGGGAGGTGGGGGGAAGGATACACTAACCAAGCTATCCGTTCCTTCTCAGCCAAGATTTGTATCTTTAAATTAGCTTGAATTCTTATGGGTCATCCTGTAAATACCTCTCACTTGGGCAGCTGTAGAGACTTGAGCCTGGTGTACGTACAAGAAATGATGGAGAGCAAAACTGTATTAGGCCTTTAGGCAGAGTCAAACCTTTAGTTAAAAGAGAAAAAAGGGAAGTTTTCCCTGACCTTCTGCTGGGCAGCCCCACTGACACAGCATCCCCAGGCACAAGGCGTGAAGCCAAGCTGTGTTCCCGTGGGAGAACAGCCATCCTCTCAGGGGTGATCTTTCCAAAATGGTATTTGTGGCCAAGGACTAAAGGAGCATTGCAGGGCCAGCAAATGCCATTTGAACACCATCTTTCTGAGTTTTATTAAGATATTTGTGGTGCCAGAAGTGAAAATGAACCAGTCTTGCCACAATAGAATTGCAGCTTCAGTGGGAAAAACACATGAACTATTTATTCCTACCTAAACCCCCCAGCTCCATGGTAGTTTACAGCACACAGGGAGAGGAACAGTACGGATATAGAATGTTCTGTACTCTCCTGGCACTCAGTGAGAGCTGGGACTGGTGGCACCATATGGCCCATTTATAGCCTGGGCTCCAAGAACTCTGAAAACCGTAAGAGGCTCAATTCCCCTCAGGATTCTGCCTTCTGAAAAGGTGCCCAAAGCCAACTCAGATCATGTCCCCTAAGCCGCAGCACGCAGAGGCAATACCCTCAGCACTGCAGTTATACTGGGCAGCCTTTTTTCATTTCCCCTGAATATAGAAAAGTATTGGTTTATGCATCAGACAAACGAAAATCTATGTTCATGCTGTAGAAAGCAATAGTGGTGTACTGTAAGAGGTCTTAAAAAACGAGTATCTGCTCACAGGGTGCTCAAAAAATGGCCACTGACCCTTTTTGGTTTGATATTTTCTGCATTGACACCACTTCCTAAATTAACTTACTTTTTTTTTCCTTTAGTATTCTGCATCTCCAATTTTAAAGTTTAAATAGATCTATACTTTCCCCAAGGACTTATGTGCAAACTAATATTAAGATTAAAATCTTTTATGTTTGTTCTGTAGCTTGAGACAAAAAAACTAGTGCATAGTCTGTTTTATCCCACTGGCTCTCTAAGGTTCAGGTATTAACATAAATACAGCCCATTAACACTTGTTCCTCTCTGTCAGGACATAAATTAAGTCTGCAGGTGTTCCATGAAGCTTTACCCTTGGTACTAATTAAGCCTTGATAATTAGGTTTGTTAAATTCAGGCCTTTAAGCTTATATTCCCTCTTTGGGTTGCCAAAATGGGGATTTGCAGTATACAAGACCTGTTTCTGCTGGTTTTCTGATTTTTATTTTCTTTTATTTTGGTTTTGCTTTCAACAAAACTGCAGTTGTAATAAACTCTCCCTTTAGTTAGATAGTTAAAGATTCAAAACCTGTGAAGAACTTGGATATCAGCTTATATTTACATCAGAACATTTTCTTTTGCTGTTTTTTTTGGCAGAACACAGTCACTGTAGTGGAAAGTTTCCAGTCCATATGTTAAACACACAGATGCTTTGACTAGATAAATGGTTGTGGTTCCAAATGAAATATCATTCAGAAATGTACAATTGGAGATCCTAAAATGATAATATTAAAAAATATGTTTAAAAACAATAGAAGTTTAGTTTAGCAAGCATATTCCATATAGCAATAAGATTTTCCTTACAGAGAAAACAGCATAGATAAAAGTTCTAATACCTTTGATTTTTGTCAAGTGTTTTAAAAGGTTCTGTTTGCAGGTCATATGGTCTCAGTTCTAAATAAAAATAATAACTAAAGAAATCTAGTTCAAAGGAAGTCTCCTGGGAGTAGGGTTATTTGTAACACATACACAGAACATTAAATAGTCTAATCAAAATGGATTTTCTTGCCAGTTAATCTCTTCTCCTTTGTTTCTCCATAAATATATAGCCCATCAGATCAAATGTTTGATAAATGTCATTTTTCATCTAGAATAAATGAAACCACAGCTACAACTCCATTAGAGGCACTTTCCACATTATTCATTGTAATCATGCTAACTTGATGCTAATAGCTTTAATGCTTTTTTATCCATGGGATATTAAATAAAATAATATTTATAATCAAAACATTGTGTTTTTTAAAAATGAAAATAAGATAAATAAATAAATGCCTGTGGAGACTATCACCTGCATTAGGTTCTCATCTTTCATTTTATTTGGTGTTTTATTGACCAGAAAGCCATAATTAATCATTTTGGGGCAAGAGCTTTGTTTTTGGTCAGCAGAAGCATTTTACGCAGATGTAGTACATAAACATGCAGTCAGTTTAAGATGCCAAATCTGATTTTTAAATCTTATTTATAATAAGACATTGTTTAAAGTTTGGAAAAAACCCTTTAGTTAACTTTCTTGAAAGAATAAAAATCACGTAGGGTGCATATTTAGTCCCTGCTACTAAAAGGATTTACTACAGAATGGCAGGAAATAAGCATAAGGCTGTTGAAAGAGTATCTTTTCAGTATCTAGTGTGGCATTCAGATTGTTGTTCCTTGGAATGGCTCAGCTATAAAAGAACCCCTCTGAAGGAGAGAAAAGGCAAAGTATATAATGATTATCATTAAAAGACATCACTTCTTATTGCAGAAAATACTAATCTCACCTTGTAATTTACAGCATTTCTATATTTATAATGAGAAATAGCATGATACATAGCATATTTCATAGTAACAGTGTCCTAAATACTGAATTAATTGGCAGATTTTTAATGGTGGCCCCATTGAGGCGTATAACGATTGACAAAATACTGTAGGAGAGAGTATACTTGATAGATTCCACTTATTAATAGGTCAAAGTCATTAGGGAGATAATGTATGAGAGGAGCTGTATTCAACCCCTCGATGTTTTGACTTTTTAGTGAAAAGGAAGCCTGTGAGCTGGGCTATTGGAGTTTAAGTCTATAATAGCAAGTAGAGTTTTTCAAATTAATAATGCTTCCGGTTCTGCAGCATTTTCTACATCAAGGAGGGAAAAAAGGCTTTGGTTTGGATATATAATTATTGCAGTGTTTTTAGGAGTTTGGCTACCAACAGCCAGTTATAAATCTGAAAGTTGTTGGAAGCATAAAATAAATTTCTTCTTGCTCGTGTGCATCGGCTTGGCTTCGACATTCACATTTGTGCTTCTAAAGCTTCCTGTGTCAGGAATTCAGGAGACGTTGTTTTTTATTAGGAGCTTGCAATTTCTGCACTTACAGGAAAACAGTGCTTTCCCTTTTCATGCCCCCCATCCTGTGTTCTCTTTGAAAAAACCTAGAGAAGAGTCCCAAGACTTTGCTGAGACAGGACATGTGCCTGAGCGAGGGACATTAGACATTCACATACCCCCTTTTATACAATAACTGGCCTTTCCCATTATATTACTGAAAATGTTATTAGCGAAGCCAAGAGTCATTGCTGATTAAAACCCTCAAGGACAAAGATATGACAACTTTTTTCTTTGTAGTGAAGTCTTGTGCTTTACATTGTGCGGCTCCATGTGGGAAGGGAAGCTGCTGCAAGGGCTAAAAGGTGGATGGAAAGCTGGGGGTTAAGGCATTTCAAAATGTCAGGCAGCTTGTTATATTGCAGTACATCATTCTGTCCCTCGAGACTGCTGCCGAGGCCTAGGCCAAAGCTATATAGAGAGCAGAAAATTTGACACGAGCTTCCAAATTTTCTCTTTAGCTCTCTTGGGCTGTAACCCATATGCCATGGTTAAACCATCAGGCTTTTCTCCACTGAGACCTTAGGACAAAGCAACTCAGTATTTCCTTTTCAGTGAAAGTGACTGCTTGTTTCCTTAGCAGAAATCCATTCTCCCACCCACTGTCTCTTTAGAATGACAAAAACTGATATTTTTTTTCGCTAAGTAAAAGGCTGTCTTGAATTGCATGTCTCTTGCTTTCATGTTCTTCTCAACTCAAATATTAGTGGTATCTAACAGTAGATTTTAATGAATTATAAAAGACATTGGTATTTTACATTATACAATTGTTGTCTTTTCCAGAGCTGTTACAACTGAAACAGAAGGAACACTTGTGGACATTCCTCCAAACCCCACATTCTCAGTGTCATTGCAATATATGCCTGAAATGTAGGAGCGTGATTCTAACAACATATATCTGGGCTTTTGTATCAGAAAATCCCCTCATCCAGAACCCTATCTATAAGGGCAATCACTTTTTCCATGAATTCTCAGTCTCATGTGACCCGTAGTTCATTACTAAACAATGTAAATATATCAGAATCCAGCCTAGTGAAAGTGCAATGAAAGCAGCAGCCCACGTTTTTAGTTCTGCACATGTAACCAACCACACTGACATTTCTGTTGTCATGTAATAGCACGGTAATTTATTATTCCCACTGCATGTATCACAGTTGTACAAGAGAACAAGAACATGCCAAAATTGCAATTTGTGAGAAATTGAGTTATGGCCAAGTATAGTTAAATGCTGGGGCCAGAACCTCATCTCACTTTCCATAAAGCTATCCTGACAAGCAGCTGAGGGTTTTCGTAGTGTTAGAGTTTTCAGATGCTCTGGAGCTGGCAGCCTGCACTGTTGGAGCCCACTGCTCTGCATGCCTGGGTCAGAAGGGTATAGCACCTAAAAACCTTCTCTAACATACCTGGGACACAAGCCAGGTGGCATGATGAAGAGGGCTATGGGGTTACGTGTTCCTCATGAATTCTTGCATCAAAAGTAACTTGGCAAAAAACCCCAATATCTATGCTCTACTTAACTGTTTTACTGTCTTTATGTTTTCCAGCCTAGCTAAACTCAGAATATTTGAGTCATTTTTTATTTCTACCTTTTCTCTGAAGGATATTTGCATGAGCGTGTGTAAGAAAGAGAAAGACCAAATGGCTAACATGCTTGTTTTCTTCTCCAAATTTATCCTTGCAATATTATTATTACCCCTATAAATTAAACATTATTTGACTAGTACTAGTGTTGGTGCATTCATGTAAAGATTTCTGAGACATCAGAAAAGACCCGTGGGAATGATGAGAACTTTTATCCCATAGCAAAAGAATAAAGCAGCACTGTCTGCCTGAAGTGAAGATATCCCTTGTTCCCTTGTTTTAAACCCAGAGGCACCTATGTTTGGAGTAAACTTCTGCTAGAAAAGGACTTCTAATCTTACAAGAGGCCATATAGTGACTGGACTGAAACTACACATATTGTAATAGTAAGAAATTTAAAATTAAAAAAAAAAAAAAGGAAAAAAGAAACAGCGTAATTAAGCACTGTAACAACTTGCCAGGCAGTGTAGTGACTTCTCCATCACTTGAAGTCTTTAAATCAAGATTGAATGTCTTTCTAAAAGATAGTGGTTGTAGCTCAGCCAGAAGTTATGAGCCATGGGCTTGATGCGGGAATCCCTTGGCTAAATTCTGTTAAGCAGAAGGTCATACTAGATGATCATAATGATCCCTTCTAGCCTTTAAATCTATTACTCCATTAATCTACTCCAGTCATGAAAGTGTCATTTGCCCCCACAAATTTCGGATCTCTTGAGCATGCATACATTTCAATGAGCCAGCTTGGATGGGGGCTACTCTGAAAATGTGTGCACAGCTCCTTCTGCTGAACAGCTGCTTTAATGCCAACTCAAAGGATTTTCTCCTTAAAACTTCATTCCCCAAAGAAGTAGCCTGCCTATCTGTATGGTAAAAATACATGTTATGTTTTCTTCTTAGGCACTGTAGCTGAGGTACATAAACCTGTGGAGTTTAAATCACAGAAGGAGCCATTTATAATTCTTGTTCATTTTGTACACAAATCCATGTGATTCCATTAGATATGCAGCACAGCTTGTTATACAGTAGTGAATGGAGATCAAGCACTTCTGTTTACCTATGAAATTGCCTATTAAAATTACAATAACCGCCATAAAAATGACTTTTTTATGTCTCTCCTCTGAGAGGAAGTTTCAATTTACTGGTTCATGTGAAAATATCTTGCAAGTAATTGTAAATATTTTAGGTAGATTTACTCTGATATTACTTGATGTGTCAAATTCATTGAAAAAAAATGATCTACTGAAATGTTAAAGAGAAACAATCAAGTTGAAATCTATTCAATTATTTAAAAAGGGGGAAGTAATTTAATATTCTGTACTGGTATAGAGCTCCTCCTTACAAATAGTTATGTAAATTCAGGTTTGAAAGTTGAATATTCCCTTTTACTTCTGTTTTTCAAAAGACCCCTAAAAATCACGAAAATTGAATAGGTAGAATTACCAGCAGACAGGAGCCTTATCTTTGGATAGTTTGAACCAACATAGCTCTTCAACAATTTGGGACTCCAGTCCAAGGCAGGTGCAAATTACTCAAAGTCAAAGCCAAGCTGCATGGGAGATGTTTTCTCTATCAGTATTCCTTGCACCACCTGAAACTTTCCAGCAGGCTGCATAAAACAGTTCTCAGCTTGAATTTTGACCAATATTACAAGATTTCTCTGCAAATTTTACTTTCTGATCCAGGTCAAAAATCAGTGGCACTATTTTCCCTGTCCTGGAAAGAACCCAGTCTGCAGGGCAGATCCACAGGGTGGGGTCACAGCCCAAACGAGCCAAGGTGAAAGCCAGCAGGGCTGACCCCTGGATCATCTGTTGACCCTGATGCCAGGGGAGGTGCAGGTGAATCCCACATTAGTTTTAGTGCTCCCGGGTTTCTCAGCTCTTCTAGCTGATGGGCTTTGTTTGCTTTTTTGTTGGTGGTAGCTGGAAAGATTGCAGCTGCCAAAGGTGAGCCGGAGGCTGGAGTGAGGTGGAGGTTTGAGGTGTGTTGCAGTGGTTTTGGGAACCTGCCCTTTGGTGAAGAGCCTTCTATGTTTTGTTGAGCCCTTTGCCATCTGTTTTGGGCTACCTCTGAAAATAAAACCGGAAGTGGGCCTTCATTTCTGGAAAAAAGACTTACAGTCCTGAATGTCTTTTTTGGGGAATCTACTTTATCTCTTTGCACCAAAATAAGGCCCTTTTCACTCACTTTTTATGGAAAGTAATTAGTCAAGGTACAACCTAGGGGTCAGTTTTGCCAGGAAATAAAGGATTCCTGCCTCATCATGTGGGACTGAAGAAAGGTGAGTGAAGAGGAAAGTGAAGAGCAGAAAGTCTCTTTGTACCCAATTGATTTCTTGTTACCAGCTCACATGGAAGAAAGTCACTGCTGTTTGTGGGGGCTCTGAATGTGCTTCTTGTGGGACCTACTCAACAAACTTTTCCAGCCATTTCATAACCTGAACTGGTGTTTTAAGTGCTGTTCACTCAGCTCCTGGAGGATGTGAGGGTGTGTGACCTCTTTTCTGAGGTGAGTCGGTGTTGTTTGGTGCCTTCTTTAATGATGTGGGTACATGTGGACAGGGGTGAGGGAAGGACATATGCTGCCACTAAACATTACATGGACAAAATTCAGATCCTGTTTCTTACAGAAGCCTCCCAGAGATGTGTGCTCACTGTTCAGCTGTTAAGATTGTTATTAAACTTTATGGACCATAAACCCCATGGAAACAAGGAAAGTGAACAACTATGCTATTACAATAGTGTCAAAACAGGAGACATATTTCATAGCCTCAAAACTGTAAGCCTGCCTCCATGCAGCATTTCAGCCCTCATGGGCTGCCTCAAACTAGTGTTTATTTAATCTCTAAATTAAATGCAATGTTGCTAATACATAAAGCCTTGAAAAATATGTTCCTTTTAGTTTAAAGTTCAGTTCCATAAATCTAGCTTTGCAGACTGCCTTCTGAAATGGGAGTTGATTTTTTTTTTTTTTTTTAATTTAAATATTTGTCAGACATCCATCATCTCTTAATATTTCCTGTCATGGGGATCTACTTAATTCCAAACTAAATCCATCTTGATTTTCAATAAATGCCCCGACTTGCTCAGTACAACAACAGAGTCCTGATTAGGGGAGACAGACAAACAAGGGGATGAAAACATCCTTGACACACTGTTGGGGTGGGAGGAGGGAGACCAGAAATGTGAAATGCAGCCTGACTCAACAGGACAATGTATTTACTTTCAAATATATTTATTTTAGAAAGGAACTGCCAAGCTCTGTGTGTAAGTGTGGTTTATTTAACACGTTAGCAGACCTGTCCCTCGTTTGTATATATTTGCCTTTCAGTGTCCTCCTGCAAATTGCTTTTGGCTGGGCCAAGTTACAATGGTTTAAATACTATCTTTCCTGAAGGCTTAGGAAATTTCTAACAACAGCACTTAAAAAAAATTCCCCAAAACTCATGTTACAATATTTTAAAGACTGGGGAGCATGTATATCTATAGGATTTTCTGTATTTCTTGACTGCCTTGGTGGGGGGAAACCCATCCATTCCCCTTTCTCAGAGATTATTACCTCTGTTTTATATAATGGAATATTTTAAGGTAGGTGAAGGTAGTGTGTAGTTTTGATGTTCTTGCCTGAAGAAAAAAATGAAGACACATTGATGTTTGAGTTTTTTTAATTTTTTTTTTTCTTTTAAAGGCTAAATTTCCCTAGATTGATTTTTTTTTTCCTCCTAAAAAGAGGCTAATATAGCAAAGTGGGGCTGCATAGGAAACAATAAAAATAAAGGTGATATAACTGAAACTTTGTCCTGGAGAACATACTACTAATCAGACACTATCATACCATGTGATATTGCTGATTTCTCCATGATTTGTGGGTTACTGCTCTGTTGAAGAGTGTTTGGGTTTTTATATTTGCTGTTTGTTTGGTTTTTTCACTCTAGCATCCAAAAAAGATTTCAGTATCTGAAAAAAAGGTAATCAAGTTTAAAAAATAATGACTACTGCATTTCATAAGAATGGAAACTTAATATTTCTCCTTTCCCTTGCTATAATGATGATTAATAAAAAGGCAGCTTAAGTATGACCTGTCCCTCCTCCTACACACACGCTTTCCTTTTTTCTGCAGCCTGCTAATGACTATCACTGTAATTGGTGGGCACTGTTGATCATAGGAAAGGAATGTATTTCATGCTGCTGTTTATTTTGGGTCTATAAAGCTGATAGTCCTATGATTCTCCTATCTGAGCTGATTAATTGCCATCAAATTAAACTGTGCTTTGAAGGAATTTAACCTATTGTTTTCTGTTTGTGGCAAACATCTTAATGCTGGTGAGGAAAGTTTGTTACCCCTGTGTTATCCTGGTTTGTTGCTCCTTATATGTGATTCCTTGAGTAGGGTTTAAAATGTTATGAGTCTGCAACTGGAAACAGTTTTTCATGTGACTGGGAGGTGATTTTTTCCTAAGCACCTTGCTCAGTGTACATTGATGGTGTTGCATGTAAACTGACCTACTATATAGTGCTTGCTAACAATCACATTATTTATTTGACTTTATTGGGAGCTATTTTTTTAAAGAACGATAATATTATCTAGTGAGTCCTGCTGAGAGAATTGTTTGTAAACATGCCAGGAGAAACTAATGTCGAAAACACCTGATACTGATTTCTGTATGAAAATCAGAGGCAGAAATAAGCTGAGTGATATATCTACATATTTATACACACACATATATACACACACATACACACACACACACACACACACACTTTTATAACTAGATCAGCAATTCATATGAAAATGTCCAGCCAAAAGAGTTTCTCTGCAAGGAAGACTTGTGTTCTTCCCCAAGTGCTTCTATTGTAAAGTGTCTTGTTCCTTAAGTGGGCATTATGCTACTGTATTTTATAGGTACCTTTTCCAAAGGAATTTAATTACATTGTCATTTTAGATGGCGAGAATAAGCTGCACAGTATACAGTTCCCAAAAAGTGAATTAATTTTTAATGTGCCATCTGTTGCTACAATACAATACAAAGATAAATAGTTGAAAAAGAGAAAGAGAATTGACAAGAAAGAGAAATGGGTTTTGATTTGCCCTTTCATCGCACACATAAAACAACATAAGCTCAATCAATGCACAGAAATGAAAGCTAATACATAATAGCCATTGGTCCTGAATTTTCCCCACCTATTGTTTCAAATTCTAATTAAGAAAGAGGAGAACCAAGTTAGTGCAGCTCCTGCTGCCTGCCCAGGCTCAGCTGTACCACGTCAGGCTCCTGGCAGATTTGGGGAGGCTAAGAACTCTCCCACCCTGCTGAAGGTGGGCTAGTGTGTCATGGCTCCATTTCTTGGGAAAAGGGATAACCAACATGTGAACTCATAAAAGCCCTTGCCAGGAAGGTTCAATCAGCGCTTTTTATGAAAGGGATATTGATGGATAGTTTGGGATCCTCTACCAGAGAGATCCCCCACTCTAATGTCGTGCTTTTAGACAGCTTAAAGCTGTGATTAATATTTAGCAAAATGATGTATGGGGAGGCTTGAAAGCTGAGGTTATTTACTGTGTATAATTAGCTATGGTTATTATTTGAAAAAGACACTTTATGGATTCTAGATGTAAGTAACAAAGCCTAGTAAGAGGGTTTTATTAGTTGTAAAGATCAGTTAGTATCAAAAAGATATTCTGTAAAGCCCATTATTCAAATGTTTGAAAAGAAATATTGAATGAAATTATAAGCATAAAGCCTTTCTTCTTCAGGGACACATGCTTCTATAAAGATTTTCTGGTGAGATAAGTTTGTCTATTCCTTCTCTTGCCTTCCCTGCTTGTGTTTAAAATGAACTACATTTCAGAGACATTGGTGTGTAGACTCTCAAAGCTTTAAAGGAACAACAGGGTAAGGAAATGAGCATTGTTAGGTTAGTGAAATAAATTCCACCTGACACTTTAAGGTGACATTACTTGTTTCAACAGGAGGAGAGTAAAGAAAGAAACTCTATCTTTCCTATGATAGGAAATATCTCTTTATTACCAGACCTGAAGTATATATTAAATAATAATAATACAAAAATAATTTGTTAGTTTTCCCAGGTTGCTGAAGTGCCATGTTGAAGAAGTGGTTTAAATAAAGCACTTGGTATGTGTACATGTCCTTTCTCATCAGCACTTACTTTTTAGGGTCAAGTGGTAAAAGAGATACGTAGAATTTGCTGTTTGAGGGTCCCCTGTTCCTCTGAGAGCCAGATACCTCAGAGAGTTGGAGACTTCATAAAAACTCAAGAGAGAGATTGGGAGGGGGGTGTTGTGCTTTGTTGTAACAGAAAAGAAAAAAAAAAACAAACCACCAAAAAAACCAAACAATAAACCAAAAAAAAAAAAAAAAAGAAAAAGACAAAAAGTCTCCAAGTATTGTGTGGCAGAGTAGGGGTAAATAGGGAGGCAGTTATTTTGTTATGGATACTGTGGTAAAATTAGGTAATTGGAAGGGTTTTTTTTGTTCCTGATTTAAAAATGTTTGCAGCCATTCCCATCCCAGGTAGCTGTTAAAATCAAAAGGCCCTTTGGGCATCTGCATAAGTAAATTTTAACCTGGCCTTGAGAAACAATATGCAAATTTCCACGGAGCACTCTCAGCTTGTTTATCTCTCTTCCATTTAGTGCATATCAACCACATTGCAGGAATTCAGCAAATTTGATCAATTATGTACATGATACATACTGAAATACATATATAAATTTAATGATTTGATAAGAGTCTTGGTTCTGATTGGGGCTCTGTCCCACTAATCTTTGTGATTCCTCCTTTGAAAGTTCGTTGTTCTAGGAAGAAAACGGAGGAAAGATGCTGTTGGTGATGCTTTCTCGTGGCTTTATTACATCTGTAAATCCTTCTATGCTGATCATGACAGTAATTCCAAAGAACACTTTCTGACTTCTGTACTGAAATACGTGTGGGAATAATGGAGTTTTGTTGTGTCTGATCTCAGGTTGGCTTTATTATGCAAAACCAGTGAGCAGCTTCTAGTGCTCAGAGAAATCCTAGTGGAACATATTAACAAAAGCATGTACAATTACTCTTTACTGACTGTCAAACGATGCAAGCCTTGTCCTCCGGTACAGGAAACATGGTTTAGTTTTGTTTTATGTTGTTGTTGTTATTTAATTGTGGGAGAAAGAAGTTTTCCTTCATAACCTCTCTCTTCATCTGAGTCTCATTCATATTCTCCTCTTCTTTTCCCTTTCCTTCTTTATTTCCCCTTTTGTTTTCATACAGATTTCTAAATCTGATTAGCAATCACTACAGCTTGAGAAACAGGCCATTGTTTGCACCCAAAATTTACATTTAGCTCCACTTAACCTTTTTTAGCAGAAGAGTAATAAAAGAAAGCATTTCAATAATTTTTGAAAAATTATGTTCTCTTGTTTGTTTTTTTTTTTTTAAAGCAAGGATTTATGTTTTTAAACTTTATAATGAGGCTGTCTAGCTCTGCAGGAAAAACTGCTTTTTGAACTGACATCTGCAGAAATGTGCTGTGTCAAAATTCGTACACTGGGGAGGCAAAGTAGCCTCATTTGTTTTACTGCTTCTCTTCAGCAATTAACACTGTTACTGAGAGTTCTAGTTTAATTCTTGCTGTTTCAATTTCAGAAGAGTTTGGAAATATTTATCAAGGTTTAGGCAGAATTAGAAGTTTGAGAAACAGCTTTAAGTATTTATGTAATTTATGAATTTTTTGCTGTGCAGATTTAACAGACTAAACAAAACAAGTCTGTTTAATATCAAATCAATCAGTCCATCTATGGTACTAGAAGGCTTATCTAGAAAATTATTGTTTGTATCTTGATTTCTGGTGGGTTTTTCCCCTCCCCTTTCTTCTGGCAGGGGGCAGCAGGCAGATAGATGATTATTTCAACTTTATGCCCTAAATGGAGAGAGCATGACCATATCCAATATTCACCTTCAGGGGATGAGGAAAAGTCTGAGTGACAAATCTCTCTTCAAGACACAGAGACAGAAGAAAATATGCTAAAAAAAAAAATAAAAATTCATCCCCCTCTTCCTTTTTTTTTTTTTTTTTTTTTCTTCTTTCCAGAGGACAGCTTAGTGCAGAGCCCTCAGTTTTAAAGATGAGGTCTCTGTGTGTACATGGCAGTGCTTTTGCACCTTTTTGCTCTAAGAAGACTTGGAAGGCAAATCTGATAAAGGAAGAATAAACCTCTGTTCTGATCTTGCTAGGAGCAGCTTAGTTGTCAGCAGCTTTTGCAATGCTTGCTGTGTATTCAGTTTTGTAAAGCACCTCTTCCAACTGAGATTTCTACTGGCCCTTCAGCAAAATCTAGTGCCGTACAAGTCTGTTAAATATTTTTATCTTAATCATTCCTTGTAGCTGCATCTTAGAACCATGAGCTGTGTTCCCAAATTCTCATGTGACGCTTCTGTTTGTTTGACCTTTCTTATCAATGCTGCACTGACTGTGGCCACACTGAGACTCCCCACGGAGTAAGAGCTGCAGGTTTTCTAAATGCAGAACAAAACTGTTCTCTGATACCTTTGCAGCACCTCTGAGCGGTGTTACAGGTGTCAAGCTCCCATCCTAATACACCACAGATGCTTCACGTCAGTGTTGTTGAGTCTGTGTATGCATACAGGGTAGTGACACCCCCGTGTAGCAGCTCATAGTCCTGAAAAGACTTTTCTCCAGCAGAAGATCAAATTCTGTTACCTGCTTCACAAAAAAAATATTCCACCTTCCTCAGACTGGTTTTGCTTGGAGCTATACAAATAGTTCAAGTTCAGGCCAAAAAAGAGCAAAGACATGTGCAAATAGCACAAGTCTGATGAGGAGCAGCTGAGGGAGCTTGGAGGGTTCAGCCTGGAGAAAAGGAGGCTCATGGGGCACCTTATCTCTCTCTGCAGCTACAACTACCTGAAAGGAAGTTGTAGCCAGGTGGGAGTCAGTCTCCCGAGTAACAAGCAATGGCATAGAAGCAAATGGCCTCAACTTGTGCCAGGGGAGGTTTAGATTGGATATTGGGGAAAATGTCTTCACTGAAAGGATTGTGAGGCAGTGGAACAGGCTGCACAAGGAAATGGTTGAGCCACTACCCCTGGAGGGATTTAAAAAACATGTGGATGTGGGACTTAGGGATATGGTTTAGATGTAGCCTTGGCAATGCTGGATTAACAGTTGGAGTCAGTAATCTTAAACGTCTTTTCCAACCTAATTGATTCTATGATTCTGTTCTGTGCAGATCTGACATATTTCTAGTAGGAGTGTTGTGCTTATCCTGGTGGGTTAAGAAGCTGTTGCCTCTTCCTCCAAAACCATGTTTTGCTGCTGGAAGGCTTTATGGCAGGGAAGTCAGTGCTGCTGTAGCTTAGCAGCTTGGTGGCACTCAGAAGTGTTTTCAGGTTTGTTTTCTCGGTATTTGGCTGTAGAGCAGCTGTCTCTGGAGCACAAAGGTTGTGAACTAGATTGCTCCTGACCTGGCAGGTGTCAGTGGGAGCTGAACCCTGAACACAGAAGTGAAAGAGAAAAAAATAACTTTCAAGATAATTTTGTGTCCAGCTAACAATTAGATTCTGGTAGGATAGTGCGGCGAAGAATATTCCTGACTCCATAGATTGTTATGAATGTTGGAGCTGAAGCCGCTTCTACAACCCTTAAGAAAATAAGGCTGTTCCTTAATAAAATGTGTGGTGGTACAGAGCAGGACACCAGCATACATATTTTCCATTTTGCTTGCTTTGTTATTAGGCTTTGGTTAGGCTTGATTAACTGTCTGTGTGCAGGGTTTTATGGATGTTTCCTTTTTCACCTGTGGTAGAACACAGTAAAAGTGTGTTTTGCTGTGGAAAGGGAATGTTTCTGTTCACTTAATAATTCAAATGGTATCGAGATGAAAATGCTGTAAATGTATGATGGAAGATAAGAGGACTAAACACTAAAGGGATGAATTATCATAGATACAGGTGTGTTATTTTAATTATCTTAGATACCAGATTATGAAGTGATCAGATTTGATAACAATGAGTTGATCTTCAAGTTGTAGAAAGGCCACAGCAAATTATATAATGTTCTACCTTTGTGTAAAATCAGTCAACAATGTTCAGGTATAAAAATTGAGAGTAGGACCACCATATATGGGCATTTCTTGCACATCTGACAGGGTGTCTATGTACAGCTCAGACTTAAAACAAGTGCTTTAAGCTTCCACCAAATATGTTAATTTTTTTCCTCTGCATGATTATTCTATTTGTCACCTATTTTTATATTTCTTCTTACTCCAGTTTAACAGAACCTGAAGGCTTTTTTATGTCTTCAAGTCACAATGCATGTCTGCAAAGCACATATCAGGCATCAAAATAGCTCCAAGAGGAAGATCTGGATTTGAGGTAGCCCAGTCAGACCAGAGGGGACCTGGGAGATAATGACCCTGCTGATGGCAAGCAGGGATAGAAGTTCTGCAGGATCAGTAAAGGGAGATGCCTGCTTTGCTTTCACCAGCCAAAGCCAGGTGTATCTTGTTCTCATTCTGCTAAAGGGAAATAAATATAAACATAAAACAGCACCTGAGCACCCCCTGCTCTCTGGCTACTGCAGTCCTTGGTGCAAATGTTGCTGTTCTGTGCTTGCTAGACTGTGTTCTACCACTTTAACCTTTGCCATCATAAGCCTCTGACTCTCACAAAATGTTTTGAATTTGTGCCTGGAACAAAAATTTTTTGCCTTGTTTTTATCTGTTCTGAAAACACTTCAAAGTACAGTTTTAGGCTGGTACATTGAGGTGCTCTCAGTGGTGCTGCTGCGACTGCAGGAGGGACCAACATGAGTGGTTTGTTTTCTTGAAGAGTTGAAAAATTTAAGAGCAGGAGGGGAAGGAGGAGGGAAAGGGGAGGATGCACATAAATGTTTAAGACATAAATTAAGGCAGCTGCAGGGCTGTGATGACTTTTGTGTCCAATCTCCAAGCAGATTTCTATGGTCCTGCCATTTGTGAGTTGCATTCCTTCTAATGTGATTCTCTTTACAATACAAACCCTTTTATTTCCAAGTACCTTTGACCACCTTTCCCACTAAGCCTGCACTGCATGGATAGGTGGTAAATGTCAGTGTGTGTGTTTTCCTGGGTATTGCAAGGCTTGGATTTTGCACTATTTTTCATATAAGTCCTACTTTCATGTCCTTAAAATTGAGTCAGTGTTCCAACTTGGATGAAATAACATAATGACTGTATGCGCATTCTAGTTTGTGTTTTACACTAAAGCTCCAGTCAGGAATTGAAAAGAGAATGCTAATTGCTCTGGCCTCTGGTTATATAGTATACATGCCTACAAATGCTTTTTGTCCTTTGTAAATAAACATTTACATAAAATGTTCTTTATATTTGTGTTTCATTAAACACAGAAGTTCAGTAGCAGTGTCCCTGGCCCTCTGTTTCTGCCTGTCATTCCTTTCTGCCTTCAAAATCTTCTTGCTTTGAAGTAAATAACCGTTTTTGCTACAGATGTCTTAGTGCTATAGAGAGCTGTTAAAGTAATTGTACCTACTTCCAAAATGTATGAAAAATGAGAATTCCTGAGAAAAGGTTTTGACATCTTCTGAAAAGATAATAACAGTGTAGGCTAACAGGGAGAAATCTGTACACTTTACTTTCAGTTTGATCACTTATTTTATACCTCTGCATTACTGTTTCTTTAATGTTCACATATAAAATTCAGTTAAATGTTGTTCCTAAAAGCTGCAGGCAAACTCTTCTGAAAATACCAAGATAATGAACTTGAACCTGAGCTTTCTCCATCAAAGAAATCATTATAGACAATGTGTTTTAGCTTTTGGCTTTATTCAGTTTAAATTCACATTTTCTCTTCCATGGGAAGAAGAAAGTGCATCTTTAAGAGGAGGTGTTTGTTAAATCAATATATACCTGTTGGTATTGCTAGGAATTGCCTTTCTGCTTTCAAATTGCTGTACAAAATACCTGAGTAGGCATAATGTCAAGAATGGAAATAATCAAAGTGTATTTAAGACTCGCTTAAAAAAATCCATTTAAAAAGTAGGAATGTGTTTTTCAGGCATTTTAAGACTATAAATCGAAACACAAGTATTTAAATTATTTTTCAAAGAGATTCAAAACTGTAGTGTATTTGCATAGCTACTGAGTGAACTTTTTTGTCCTCAGCATTGAAGTTTTCTAGCAGTTCTGTATTTTAGAAGACTCCAGTGCCCCATAAAAAGCAAATATTCAATTTTTCAGTTTCTAGGCACTGAATATTTTCCCTTCTGCTGGATTTGTTTTTATAACAGTAATTTATTTTAAAAAGAAAAAGGGAGAGAAAGTGGGAAACTAAAGAAATGAATGGAAGATTTTGGAAAAGGTCATTAAACAAGCTCTCTAAAATCTGATAGATACTGTCAAATGTTAAAATAAATATACTGCTGTGGTAGAGAGGAGGTGAGCCGGAGCCCAAGCAGCACAGCTGCACAGAGCCTACACTTTGCTACCTAAACTGAACTGAAGCACTTCCATCTGATTTCATTAACAAGAGGATTCAGAAGGTAAATGTTTGCAGTAAGAATAACAAAACTACTTCAATTTTTACCAGTCAACAGCTACAGGGGGCTCTCAAAGGTCACTCACAAGGGCTAAGGTTCCACATTTGGTCTTGCCAGCACAGAATGTCCCTATAGAAAATATTTATTTATTTGTTATTCCTCCAGAATTGCAAAGTGTCCAGCTATTGCTGATTTTGAAAGAAAAATATTGAATCCATGGCCTAAGTGTGTGATTCATCCTGAGAAACAGATCAAGTAGCCTTGGAAAAACAAGCTTTTGAAGCAGAAGTTTTATATATTTAGGCTTGCATCGGTTTGGTGTTTAGTTGTTTTGGGCTTTTTTTCAGTTTAGACTAACTACAATGAACCCATCAAAAGGCACTGAGCATGCTGCCAAGTATTAAAAATGATGGAACAACAATGTGGCACAACTAACTCATCCTTTGCATCTTGGGGTGCCCAATGCTGCATCCATCCCCTGCAGAACACGCTGGGGAGACCTTCTGCTGCTGCCTCTCCGCCGGAGCCTGTGCAGAGCTCGGCAGACAAAAGTGACATTTATGTCCATTCTTGCAAAACCAGATCACAAAAGGCAGGCAAGCAGCCTTGGTTTTCAAAACTAAGCTAGTTTCTAGTCTCTCACATGGTCTATTAATGCTCCAGGCAATTAATGTCACCTCTATTTTGTTTGTATTGATCCTCAGCTTGCTCATTCTCTCATGCCTTGTTCTGTGCCAAGTCGTGGGCTAGCCTTTCTTCATTTTGACTCGGTCAAAAAGGAGACAGAGTGTTTACTGGAGCACAGTAATTTGGGTTATGAAGAGTTATTTGTAGTGATAAACTTCTGTCCTGTAGTATGCCCCTCTTATCCCTGCCATTGTTCCTTGGCACCATGATTCTGTTGGAAGATACCTCTCCTAATTCATGTCAGAAAGAAATCTGATCATGATGAACATCGAATGACTCTTAAAGGCTGGAGTTTTGTCAGTCAGGATGATCAAAGCAGTTTGCATGTTGAAGTTTACTCAGTTTATGAAGCACAGGGAAACCAGGAGTGTTGTCTCATCAAAGCTTCCAACCCTACATGAAGGAGGAGGCCTCCCTTTGGCCTGTAGTTCATAATGGGAGATTCTCTCTGGTGAAATGACTGCAGATAGCTCTCCACTGGTGTCCACAGACACCAAAATTATTGCTCCTTCCCCCCTTCCACAGCTGGAGAAGACATGAACAGTGGGCTGCAACTTCTTCCATTAGAGAAAGTTTTTAAGATTTGCACTCTGATAGGCAAAAGAGTCCTTTCCTGGTGGTTTCAAATGCTGATAGTTTCACCCAGAAACAAAAAAAGTCACCATGATTTCTCCTGAAACATCACACAATATAAAGTTTCTGGGTTTGGGGCTTTTTGTGAGCAATCAAGTTTACAAACCTCCATGCACACAACTGGCTGGGGGTTGTACATGCTTCAGCAAAGCCAGGGACCATATTTTTAAATTTATGTATAATCATAGCATTATATGAAGAGTCTTTAATGCAGATTTTAGGTTTCATGACCTATTTTCTGTAATTACATCTATTAATTACGTCTCTATCCAATTGGTGCTCCAACAAACTTCAGCCATCTTGTTACAGACCCACTTGCAAAAATCAAGTTGAAAATAGTGTGATTTTTAGCAGTTCCCTAAATACAGTACTCCTGTCCCATATTGTACACATGGCTGCAGCCTTCAAGAAAAACCACAATGGTAAAATAGCATAGTTAGGTAGTAACCACTTTGCCTGGAGTTATCCAGCAGCACAGGATGGTCTTTTTCAGTTTGTCCCCTATATTGGTGGAATGGAGTCATCTCTACTGTCTAAATTAATTCATTTTGGTGTTCCCATCTCCATTGTTTTAGTAGTGCTGCTTTCATAGTTCTACTGTGTTTTAGAGTTCCACTCCTGCAATCTGTAGCCTTAGGTGTGACATAAAAGCTCATGACTGTAATGAGTTTGGGGTTTTTCCATTGCTTCCAAGATTGATACAGTTCTGAAAGGATGGAGAGTGAACAGCCAAGGCAGCAATCCTGGAGATGATGAGTTGTGTTGATAAGGCAATACAGCCTGATTGTATTTCCAGAAGAATACAGAATATCATCTAGTAAGTGTCTGCAATAAGATTCTCACAATCTGATAAAATTTTACCTTATAGAGAGAGATGATGGCTAGAAGCATCTTGTAGTTTCTGTTGGTTTGGTTTTGTTTGTTTGTTTTTCTTCTTTTGGTGGTGTTTTATGATTTCTTAAGTTTTGTGGTTCATTTTTTTGTTTTCTTTGTGTAATCTGTGCTACAAGCACAGTTAGGGCTCCAAGTGTTGTGAGAGATTGTACCTTCCATAAATGTGCAAGGGACTGTGGATTTTAATATTTTTCTCCATCTTTCCCAACAGACTTTGTCACAACCTTGTACCCCTAGAAATAAATATATATTTTAGGGAGCAATGTTTCTTAGCTGTTACTCTGGAGGCAGTCTGGTATTTGCAGTACACCTTCATGCTAGGTGTGGAAATGCACTGAGCACACCTATGTGTGACCTCTGATGTTTGTTTATCCTGATTTATGAGATCCTGTGCGTACTACAGGGGAGAAAAATAAATATGCAAAGTGCCAGTAGACTTTTAATGGAGTTACCCAGTATTTCTTCACAGAAACTGACCTTGAAATTGCTTTTCATGCACAAGTCAAAATATGTAAATTAAGATCTCAAAGTGACAGTTCAAAACACGTATATAGTTTGTAAAGTTCTTGCCAAAGCCATGGAAATTTCATGTTCTACAAAGGCCATTCATCAGCCTCTGAAACCGTGTGTAGCAAACTGTAGAAAAATGGCATTGCTCAAGCACTCAGAGAGAAATTTGGTCAAAACACTAAATTTCACTTCAGCAGGATGAGAAGTCTGCCAAAATTTGCTTGTGAAATCTGTGACCATGCTGCCAGTCCAGTGTAGAGCTTCCAGCTCCATAACAAAAGCAAAAACTAAGCTGTATCTAAAATGGACTGATCTATGACTAATTTTTTTAATGACATTTGCTTTGTTACTGTTCAGTCTCAGAAAAGGCAAAGCAAGCAGGAGAGCCCTCTGTTCCAACATGAAATGAGAAACTTGTGAGGCTTCCATGTCTTCTTTCCTAAATAGTACAAATAATATAAAGCCATTTAAAATATTTCTGTTGGCTGCATTTACATGTCAAATGCTCCCAGAAACATTTTCATCTCATATTTTAAGTCTTGATTTCCCTGTACTCCCATTCTCCAAGCTTTGCTTCTAAAGGTTTTCAGTCCCAGCTCAAAACTTTTCCATAATATTGAGGATATTTTCTTTACCCTATGCTATTATTTGCAACACAAAAAATCAGTAAAATGAATTTCAGTTATGTTTATGATTAGTCCCTGTCTACAGCAACCACCACATTTGGCACAGAAACATCTTCTGGAAGCAGTCTTGCAAATAAACAAGAAGATATACTGGGATGGTGAACAGATGAGTAGGAAATAGCTGGGTTCCCAGTGATAAATCTACTGTGGGGATGGAGAGAAAATCCAGGCAAAACGTTTGGTTATGTGGTAGTGCAGAGGATCAGGCATACATTATAATTAATGCCACTAGTGCTAAAAAGGCATCAGGGATGTAGTAGGTGTTGATTGTTTCTTCTCTCTGTTTATGCTCGTTTCCTCTCCATTGCAGCTCTCTGGCTGTGCCAAGGAAAGCCCCCGAGAGCGAGCTTTAGCCGCTGCTCCTCTATAACGGCATCATTACCTCACTCCAAACAAAGTCCCTTTTTTTTGTCAATAGAGGATGAAAACATTATTGGAATCAGGAGCTCATAGTAGTCCTGTATTCAGCTAGGGATGAGGAGGATAGATTTATGAAATGGACCATTTCAAATGGTATTATCTTCCCACAGTGAGGAACACCTTTCATATATCATGGGAGAGCACTTGGAAAATAAAGCATTTGTTACTCCTGCCATATATTGTATTTGCATCCTCCACCATGTGATCTTGGGATGGGGGGAAAATCCTCTGCTTGTGTTTTTTCTTCCCTAATAATTAGGGCTTTTTTTTGCTACAGCTACAGGAAAATTCAGAACAAGCTTGACAATATGAATTTTTAACTTACCTTTGTTTAGCTGTGGAGACACACCAAGCCTCGGTTTTCTGGTTTGGGTATGAAGCCAACTATTTCTTACACACTTCCAATATTGCAGAGCATTTTCTGCCTCATTATGTAGCAGGAGGTCAGCTGGGGAGAGGAGTTCAAGTATAGACAGAAAACTTGTTATTTTCTAAGGCTGCCAGGTTAGTGCTATTTTATGGGTATTTTTGCGTTTTAAACTCAAAGACCTTATTTTTGCTTCATTAATAAAGCTGTCTGTGGTGACTTTTGAACTCACCAACACCTGTATATTGTACAGGGTTGGTAGTGAGTTCTTTCTGTGTTGTCAGTGTTTTTTCTGTATTTTCACAACCCAATATTGCAATAATTTTACCAGTGAATCTGACACCACTTGGGATAAATGTAGGTCTCCATTAAACCTGTAACTAGCCTGATGTGAAAAGTCAACATTTATTACACTATATTATTTGTGTGGCTACTTTGAAATCATCCGTTTGCTCTGGAGAGGAAACTTTTGAGAATGTTATGAGATAGCAACTTGTCATTACCAGTGATGAGCCAAGGAGAAAGGCCTTGATTTTGGGAAAGGTGTTTTGACCAGAATTGATGGAAAGGTAAAGGTGAGGTAGTGAAGCAAAATTGACTAGTTTTAGAGTAGAACAAAAGAAAGCATGAATTGAAATGTGCATTAAATTCAGAATATTACCTGGAAATTTAAAAAAAAAATAAATTCTTTCTAATTTTAATCCAGCCGTAATCTGAAGCTAGGAAAGGTCAGATTTCCTGCTTGTCTGTAGGCAGTAGTACTGACTTAATTCTGCCTCCCCAGCTACCTCTGCTAAAATTAATTTTTTTCTATTAAACAATTCCATGTGCTTATAACCCAGTGGAAGCATATCATACTAAAAACAAAGGACAGACTGTAGCAAGAAAAAGGGTGACATTTCTTAAACTTCTAGTATTTGTCTTGGCTGCCTGGCACTTTTTTGAACAAATGAATTTGTGGAAGGAGCAATTGGCTCAGTGTTTTCAATACATGTAATTTTTTAGAGAGCCCGTGTTAAAATGACAAGAGTTGCATTATTTTATTGATTTTTAATTCATAGAATATTGAATGAAATGTATTTATTTCCTTATAGACATTACTTTTTCCCCCCTTTTTTCTCCTGGATGTGCTTACAAAAGCCTTTATTAAGGCCAGAGCGTAGATGAGAGAAGCCTATTGCTGCCAACATGAAGCTCAGAGCTTCCTCTGCAGTGCAAACTGAGAGATCAAGTCAAGGTCAAACTCACTATTTATTCCTGAAATTTCTGCAGACACTGTTATTTAGATGTAATGAGCCCTGCTTGGATCCGGTTTGGAAAGATACAAAAGCTTTGAACTTTTAAGTTGGGAGGCTCCAGTTACATATGTGGGTATCTGAACCCTGAATCTGAAGGCTTGGCATTTTAGATGTTGACTTTCCACAGGATTTAGGAGAACTTGTTCCTGTGATAGTGAAAATTTTGCTGAGGGCTAAGAAACCCTTACCAGGAGTATAAGCTTACCTGGTCATGGGCACTACTCTGCTGTGCTGCTCCTGTGTTCCCTGAGCACGTAGATGTGCTGGGAGAGAGAGAAAGTGCATTTTATCAGCTGTGCCAAAAGTGTGTATTAAAACTGTAAGTGGCATTCAATTCAGCAATGTGCCACATTGTATTTTATATGAGTAAACAGGAGATGATCGTGGCTGAAAAAACACACGCTCTTTCCCGTAACACGTGGAAAGCTTGTATAGGAGTTTGTTTGGTACAGATAGCAGCAGCTTCTTGTGGGAAATAATGGAATCTTTTCTTCTGTATATTTCTTAAAAGGCTTGATATATAATAATATTGGTTATGTCATTACGGCAGAAAAATTGCTTTCCTAGCTGAGCTGAGGTATTGAACAGTAGTGTGTATAATGGATAAAAATGGTTCTCCTGGATAAGGAGAGACAAGTATTGTCACCCCTGTTTTGAGGTGTATGTATAGTATATTTGTCCTTTTTTTTTTTTCCCCTGACATCCATTATGAGGGCACTGTGTGTGAATTTTTTTTTGCTAGTGTCAGGCTTTGAAGATTTGTACTCTGTAGCTGAGATCAGGAATTCCCCATGTACTGTTCTACCTCAACACCTACCCAATGAATGGCAGGTAGCAATTTTACATGTGTTAGTATATGGGTATCTCCACTTTGTTTTAATGCTTCAGTGTTTAAAGCTGTTAAATAAAGCTAGGATTCATCAAGAGCTGTTTTAATAGAATTGTCAGGTAGCTGCAGTGGCTCTGATTTAAATGAGTAAGCAACACCTATGGGCAAATGATCTTTCTGCACACAGAAATTAATTACAATTCAGGACTGATGAACTTTTATGAGCTAGTTAATTTTTAAAAGATGCTGTGTATGGTTTATTGAAATTAAAAGAAAGTGACAGCTTTCTGCCCCTACCCTCATAAAATTCTGTCCTGCATATAATATTGACCTAATTTAGTTCAAAGACGCTGGATCTCCTCTCTAACACTTGGCTGTGTAAAGGCCAATTGAAGGTTTTAGTACTCTTCAAGTAAACAGAAAAGCTTCTTTCTGGTTATCCATGTTATGTTGGCTTATATCAGTAGACAAGCTCTAAACTGCTCCATCCTTTGTCCTTGATTACCCTCAAGATAATTTTTTTAATAAAGTGCAGTTTAAATTCAGCATCAGGTTACAAAATGTCCATTTATAGAGTGATATGAATGAATATTGATTATAAAACAGTGCACTATATACCACAGGACTGCAGATATTTTTATGGTGTTGATCTTCTGGTGAAAGGATTTCATGGGCCACTGCCCTTCCTAATTATGACTGCAGGACACAGCTCACTTCCCATTCAAGCTGGGACCACATTGTCTTTTATTCATAGTCACATAACATTCTTGTGGGAAAGTAAAGCAGCAGCTTATGAGAAAAGGTAATGTTATGAAGGCATTTTGGTTGGTACTGTCCCACGAATCTGGCTAAGGGTTGCTGCTCTTTAAGTCGATTGTAAAAAGCAAGTTACTTCAAGCAATGCCAAGCAGTGCTCCAAAATGCCAGTGTGAATTTACTTCTTTTCTTACTACTGTTATGAGTCTTCCTTCCCTCCAATGACCTTCACAAACCCACAGACCATAACTTTTCAAACCTCTATTTTATGGCCAAAATTTTGTAGAAACCTCTTGCTTTCGTCCTGAAGTTGCATTTTTTTGCCGTGATACTTGACTTCCTTGACCAACATCAGGATTTTTTGTAGAAATTCATGCTATGTCTGTGACACCTGACAGACCAAACCAGTATTATGTGATTGCTGTTGGACTATGCTAGTGCCACACACCAACCAGCATGGATCTGCAAGGAGGAGTCTTTCTGGGGTTCACTGCCCCAGTAAACATCTAATCACTTTTTTGAATTAACCTGTCCAATGACAGGACAAGAAATTATCATTCTCTTAAATACCTAAAATGTCTAGCAAAAAAGTGGAAAAAGTCCAAAGAAATACGAAACCGGGATGTCACTTTTCATACCCAGCAAGTGAGTCTGATAAATACTGTTTTTTCTGAAGCCACTTAAATTTTTACTTAATGTCTGTGCCTGAAGCAATAAAGACAGAAATGTTGATATATCAAAATTTAAGGAAAAATAAATGAGGCAGGAAGTCTCCTGCATTTATGTCTCACCCGATATCTAAACTTTTGCATCTGTTGTAGGACAGGTGCATCAGTATAAGCTCAGATGAGAGTGAAAAGGTGTTTCCTTTTCTTTTGGAAGGTTCTATTGAGAAAACATTGAGCACAGCTGCTCCAACTGAACGTTCGCATGAGGAATGTTAATTTTCATGCTTCAATACAGAAATCTCAAGTTTCCTGGGTGAATTAGCTGTTAATGGATTTCTAAAATGTACCACCAGTGGCGTGGGAGAATGTAGTCTGTGCTGAGGCCAGAAAACACAGGCTGTAATCAGATAACCTGTTATTATAATAAAGCCAGGGGATAATAGTTTGCATTGCTCAGTATAGTAATTGGTCTGCCCTGTATCCTACAGGCTTTGTCACTATAAAAAAATGGTGTTTCACCTATCAACTATTTATATTTACAGTCTAAGTTGAAAATGTAACTTCATAGCTATGAAAGTGACGTATATAGAAGTGTCCCAAAATAACATCTTAGGCTGCTTTCACAACCATTTCAGTGCATTGTTCTTTGGCAAAGCTCTGGTTGATTTTCCTTGCAGTGGATATATAATAATGCCCTTGACAAAACACTAGTAATTAAAGAAACGTTTTTTCTTAGATTACAGTTTTGTGACCAAGGACTGGCTGCAAGTCAAAGGAATGAACAGAGTCTGATGATTTTCTGAACATGGCAGGGAAAATGTGTAGTCACTTGAAAACCAATGACATCAGAGCGGTTGTTTTACTTTTTGTAAAAGAATTATTATTTAAGTCAGTTACTGTCTTCCTATTTGTCTGTTGTCACTATGTATCCACTGCATTTTTTGGGTTAGGCAACTTTTTATGAGTTTAAATGTGCACCCATGTGGACACATACATGTGTTTTTTGGTCTACAGCTATTCTGCAACTGCTTATTTAGCTGAACAGTACAGTGCTTGTGTGCACTTCTCACTGTACTTCAGCCTGGAACCTGCTGCTGTGGTGCTATTTTTGTTAACATCTGTGCTTTTATGACAGCTGGTTTTGTGTTTTCATTCTTATTGTTTAGTTTGCCTATGTGTTTGTCAGCCAGTGCCTCCCACTAACTTTTGAACTCAGGCTTGTTTCAACCAAATAGGTCTGAAATCTCAAGATAGCTGAGTTTCTCCTAAATTACAGAAGGCTGGCAGGTAAGCAGCAGACACAGACTCAAATTAGTGCTCTTGCTGCAGGAAAGGTAGGGAAAATTCAGCTTTTACATCTGCTGAGTGGCTGCTGGTTGCCAGTTGGCACGTGTGCCCCAGGCAGCAGGGGCAGAGCTCCAGGCTGGACACAACACACTCTGCCTCCTGCCCAGCTGTTGGGACAATACAGAGGTGAGGAACATGCAGGAGCTAAGGACATCTGTGGAGGGGAATCTGTAGGGACAGAGTCACAGTGGTTAGGAAGGGATTGGAGGCACTGCAGATGGGGCTGAGGACACAGGGAGGGTAATGAGGTGCTTTGGGATGAGCAGGTGACCACTTTCCTTATGAAGAGTGAGTGTGATGAACACAAAACACACATTTGTTCTGATTACGTGTTCGTATTTTAGCTTAGCCTAATTACTGCTTTTGACTCAGCTCAACACATAATGTTGCATGTCATGCTGTCCTACTTTTAATTTCACAGCTGAACACATTTCTATTGTTCTAATCCCCTTTTCCAAGCCTTGCTTTCCTCCATCTGGAGGACATGCAAGGTGTTTGACCAGCGGTACTAACAGTACCTTTGGATGATCCTTTGGGGAATATCAGTAGAAACATATAGACAAAATACTTCTCCCTCAGGTGCTGACTGTCCATTTTATACAAAAACGTGGTGCTGGTGTTCCTGGGCTTTTCCTGAGTGTCAGATATTCACCAAGATGATGAGATAGGCCAGCTGGACCTGGTGATGGCATTAATACCAGCAATTGTAGCCAAGAATGGGAGGAACAGATGAAAGTCTGATAACTAACTTTGTAAGGGGAGAAGCAGTTTAAATAACTTAGTGTTGACTCAGATGGCTTCTTCCTGAAAGAATCTGTCCAATTCAAGATAATCCCTTTTTTTCTTTTTGGCTTGAAAATGTGCTTTTTGCAAATCTTACATGATGCTCAGTTGGGTCTTCTAGTCATAAAGAAAATCCAGTTTAGTACCAACCCTGTGAAAGTATGTAGTTTTTTCCTTAGCCTATTTATTTAGCTTGTGATTACTAATGGTCTGATTTGGAGACACGTTTCAAGATGTACAGATATCTCTGGCATATGGTGATCTAACAAAATATTTTGATTCTATCTAGTGCAGCTTTTTTCTGGATCACAACGTAAGGTGAACTTATTCTCCCCCAAATTGATATTAATATTTTCTAAATCATATTTCAACATTTCTGACTTGATTACAGTGATGACAACACCTCTCTTTACCAGCAGCCATTTGAGAGATGGATTTTTTTGTCTAACAAGTGTTTTATTTTAGAGTATGGATAGCTATAACAAAGTTTGCATCCATGTTCTGTCTTTGGCAGCTGTACGTCAAAATTTTAATTGGGGCATCATAAGCCTTGTGAGATGGACATGCACTCATTAAATAAAGACCCTCTTAAGTGTGTCCCAGAGACCTGTGCTGTGCCTGCTGGGCTGCTCAGGAAAACAAGGATACCCTTTCTGAAAGTCTGTTGCTCTACCTTTAGAATTGCTTAATGTCATCTTTAGTACATGTTCTAAGAGCTGGAGTGAGTAGCCCTTGTGGAGGTGGAACTGGTAGATAGAAATGCTGTGCCATTTTTTATTTTATTGCATTTAATTATTTATATTCTTTGGTGAAGGAAGTCCAAAAGACGATAGGAATAATTCTGTTACTTCATTGACTACTGTGATGTGTACTCGTTGTCCAAGAAAGAAAGAGAAGTTAAGAATTTAATACGAAGGTTATGTTGTGCCTTAAAAGAAACATGAGTAATATCCAGCATTTTTATATTTAGTTTTTATGTCTGGCTTCAGTGGTTACAGAGAATCCTGTGTTTTAATTTTCCATTATATTTTTCAATTCATTAATGTGTTTAGTTTTAATACTGTCGAAATTATTTCACTGTTTCAATGAAAACCGTGGGAAATTCACTGAAGAGTTTTGTTTCTCGTGTCATCAAAAATTATTCCACTCTAAAATTCCAAATTATAACTGTAACAGTTGAAGAAGAAAGACTGGAATTGAGTGATTTTGCTTATGGCTTGTATTCCAGCTAGGTTTATGAGGAGCGTTATACCCAATGACTCTAATGGAAACCCCTTGCCAAAAACTTTATCACAGTGATAAGAATAAAAATTTTATGTTATTTACTTCATTGAACACCAGAAAATACATATTTGCAAATATCATCTACTTAATCTGTATGCCATGCAGGTCTGTTCAAACGTATATCACTGGATTTACTGAATGTTGCTGCTACCAGTTTTTAAATTTACTCTTTAGCATTTTTGAGAAACTTGGCATCAAATGTTTGACTTGAGAAAGAACACAGGAGAACACATCCCTGACAAAAATTAGCTAGGAACACTAGAAGTCCATGGTTTACAAGGTCTGTGACAGAATGTCTTTATATATAATAATTGTTGTTATGTAGTAGTGTAAGATTTATGATATCCTTAACAATTCATGCCCTAAGAGGTTGTGATTTATAAATTATGTGCCAGTGTGTCAAAGAATAACTCTTCTGCTTGGGGTTCTGTTGTTTGGGGGTTTTATTCCTTGTTTAGGGTTTTTTTTTTTGGGTTGAGGGGATTGTTTAGTTGGTTTGGTTTTGTTGTTTTGGGGGAGTTATTTTGTTTTTTTTACAGTGGTGCCTTTTTTGTGGAGATCTTTTAATGAACATGAGCACAATACAGCATTATGCACTCAAAAGTCATTATTTACAAATCATTATCTTGAAGTAGTACTTCAAACACTACAAATCTCAATACAGATGGTGACCCTTGGCAGTTTTTTGATAGACGCCTTTCCATGAGCGTGGGAGGGGCCCAGCTATTTATAATTGCATTTGTCATGTCTTGAATTTATTCCCCCCAATTCTCTTGAATCCTGTATGTGTTTTTCTCCTGGATGTCCCTGCAAATGTATGAATTTTTATAGGCTTTTGTCTGAGAAGTGTTTTGAAGGTATATGTTCTCTTGTTTTGTAAGTATTCCTTGAACTTTTTTTTTTAGGGTTTAATATGGTTTAAATTGTACTTTTAGTAAGTGTTGCAGAAATTGAGAGGTTTCTGCTGATGTCCTGACGTGCTGATGGCTTGACCTCGAGCCACTTCCCAATGGACTCTTGTCTTATAAAATGTGGATTATGAAGTAAGTGAAAATTCATGTTTATGAATATCTGTAGTAAAAGTGAAAGTCTCCAAAATAGATGTTCAGGATATTGGACTTTAGGAATGCGACCCTGGAGCAAACGGAGTCACCAATGTGCTCTTAAGTGTGTTCATTTCCATCACCCACACAATTTATAAAGCACAAAGAGGCTTCTTTGAGGTCACAGAGAAAAGCAGCCTTACCACGAACACCTCCGTGGTCACAAGCCTGGCCTGCGATATCATCCTTGTCTGCCCCTGAACCTGTCATTTCACAGAGACCATGAATTTGCCTGTGCACAACAGAGATGTCACGGCTCCTGGTGACTGAAGGAGGTGTTTTGTCTGTGAGAAGGATGGGGCCCAACACCTGCATACCTTTAATCTTGTATCTTTTTTCTGTGAAGCCTCTGTAATTCATAACACAGTCACGTTATTCAGGAATGTTTCCTTAGACAGATTCTATCTCTGGGAGCTTAAGTCGAGGGATTTTCAAACAGTCACTTGATTTATGTATGTGAACATGTAGCTCGTAAGAGGAGTTTATTTCACGACTTCTTTAGCACTATGCACCAGAAAACTTACAGTAATTTTAACTCAGTTAATGTTCTTCTGTTCTGAACCCTTCTGTCATGCATAAGTTGATTTCTCATAATTTTAGAATTTGGTAAAATTACATGGTGAGTAAGGTGACTGATGCTTCCATCTTTGATTTTGTTCTATGCTTCTGGTGGTTTATTGTCACTGTGCCAGAGATACCATTTCAGTTCTTGGTCCTGTCTTCGGCTTCATTTGCCACATACTGGTATGTTTGTTGCTGTATGAACCATTTCTGCATGAATAGACTCAAATTGTGCCCATGTAAAACAAAAGTCCTGAACCATTATTTTTTCATAGTTTGAAGACTTACCTTTCTGAAAGTCAAATGTCTTCTGAATTTATTTTTCAGTCCATCACTAATCTCTAGATGAGTGAAATATTGTGTTGTGTTTTTAAAACTGGGACTGACTGACTGAGTGTTCAACCACAGTTGCTTTTTGAGTTTTTGATTCCTATTGAAATGGTCCTTTTAATGTCATCTTTAATTTAATCAGATAATGTCATCAAAATAACATTTACTCTATTACTGCAAATTCACTGCATTATTAGCTAGTGTAACTAGACAAAAAAGATAGTATGAACCCCCATGGAAATCTGTGCTTGCAGGAAAAATGGATACAGATCATAGAAGCTCTATATTTAATTTGCAGTTTCAAAGCGCTCTCTATGGAAAGATTTTATGATTATGAAATAATTTAAAAATACTTTCCAATAGTACCTATAGCAACCACCAATTTAGTCTGATTTTTCAAATTATCATTCCTTTGCACAGTTTTAAAGTAAGTTGAACAAGACATTCAACGCAGTCACAGAAATATTCTTTTAAGTCTACCACCCTTTAAAAGAGTGGATCTTGGATGAATATTTGTATCCATGAATTGGAAGTCAATTGACTTTCATTTCTTGAATAGGTGCATTAAGATTTGGTGTCATTTTATTTTTCATTTTAGAATCTTATAGAAAGCTTGATGGGTTGTAGCATGTTTAAGATTTACACATATCCGAGAGTCCTTTTCTGTGACCTCTGCTGACAGCCTGAATTTTCAGCATTGCCAGCACTCTGTCTTCTAGATCATTCTCATCAAAATCCTAGGATTTTTTCCTGTTTAAAATAATATGAATAATTCCTTGTAAAATATTCCATTACTGATGCAGAAATACTTTGTACAGTGTGCTTTCTGTCATTCCTGACCAGAAATAATCTCTGATACTCAAGGAATTCCTGAAATGAGATGTAACTAACTCTGCTGAATTTACTGGTAATTAGCAAAACTGAGGAATGCGGAAGGGAACAGTGAGGAGGAGTAATAACTGTTGCTTAGGAAGTAAGGGGAAATTGGTTTGCGTTTAGTAGGAACGAACTTTTAAAAAGTACCTATTCAGTTGGTGATGTTGAAAGGGCACCTTCAAGTTATTGCATGTTTATGCAATGTGTCTGTTTAGTTTGCACCAGAGCAGTGCTAGAAATGTAAAAATGCAACAAAAAAAAGCACATCTGGTTATTTTAATGCTATCTGGAAGAGAAGATTATTAAAATCTACTAAAACCACATCATAGATTTCTGTCCCACTGCTTAGTGTTTGATAGGTTTAAGAAAGTATCTGAGCATTTGACTTTGTTAGAACTTTACAAGATTTATCAGTATTTCTCCTTTATTTTTGTGTTTCTATTTATTGCCATAAATTAGGAGACTGTCTTCTTAATTCAAGATTTCTTCTCATCCTTTGAAATACTGAATCCTGAAAATAAACCTACCATCTTTTATAATCTACATCCCCTTAGCAAGGAATTAAACATCCCAGGAATGTCTTCAGGGTTGTGATAATCCACAGTGTCACCTCTTGGTGGCTCTACTGATGCTGTTAATCTTTCCATCATGAGCTCAGAGGAAGCTTGGATTTAGTGGCCCTGAAAAATAAGACTTTATATGAGGGAAGGAAGAGTTTCTCTAATGACAATAACCTTACTCCCAGTTGTGCAGATGAAGGTATTGTCAGCTTCAGTGTTCAATAGCCTCAGCTTCCACCTTTGAACACTCAGACAAGAATTCTGTAAAAGTCACCACTGAAAACACAATAAAGCATTTCTCAGTTTAAAACCAACACTTGGAATTACACCAGGAAACAAATTAGCAAAGTCTCTGAGGTCCAGCTACTCGGATGTGCTGTATCAGAAATGCCACTTAGCAGTAACACAGCTGACATTTCCATGTGGTTTCTTAAGATAACTTGATGTAAAGCGTTTTGTGGCAGCAACCCATTATAGAGGTGAGCAATCGTCCTCTTAAAGAAAGAAAAACAAACCCTAAGAACTTTATTCTTCACCAAAAAACCCTCTTACAGTTCACATGTTCAGTCTGAGCATATAAATTCTGTTGTGTAAAGTTGTTCAATAAGAACAACAGCACACAGCCTCTACCACGTTGCTACTGTAGTATCTTCCCAACTGAAATTTTCTTATGACATCAAGTTAACTCCTTCCACCTTTAAAGTTATACAAAAATAGGGAGAAAATTCTCCTGCTCAGAAAGGAAAGTCATCTAACCATCTATTAAATGCTGTCACCTCTGCTGTCAAGTAGAAGTGGCTTTTCTGCCATAAGAAACTGAAGATCACTTATACACACAATGAGATGAACCTGATCACAACAGCAACCTGGTATAAAATTAATGTTATACATCAAGGAGAAGAATAAATGTCTGAGCTTTGGTGGTCAGTATCAGTTATGGATTCCTCAGCAGTGCAGAACTTATTTTTACCTGATCATATTCAAACCAATATTGATTTAGCCAATTCTCTGTACATGATGACATTCTAGTACACACTAATACTAAGAAAACCCACAAACATACAGACTGCACATTACATTTTTACCAAATATGTGCTTTAAATGTGCTTATTTATGAAACAGAAAAACTCTTATTGTGCGTTGGTAAAATTCACTTTCTAAAGTTGGTGGTTTGATTAGCACACAAGTAACTGGCATGTAACTATTCCCCTCTCTCTTCCTGTCTCTTGTTTGGTTTTTTTTTTCCCCAATATGTTATTGCTTTAAAGAGTGAAAATGGTATTTCTTGATTCCTCTGTGTGGTGGTAAATTTCACCATTTTATACTTGTGTCATTGAATCAGAAAAATCACATAAATTCAAAATTAGCCTGATTATCTTCCCGTTATCATCACACAGGCAGTTGGACAAGTTGTGCACCTCAGCTTGTGCAGGTAGTTGGTGGGTCTGTTGATTTTTGGGTTTATGTGCTGAATATTCTTTAGGTGTCCTTTTATGCATTGTACCCTGGTGTTCATACAGTTTCTCACAACCTTATTGATTGATTCTTTAATCATCCTGTGAGTGAAAAGTAGCGTTTTTGCTAATAGCATTTGCCAGAAAAATATGGTTTGTTTTAGGTGTCTTTTTAGGAAAAGTAGATCTAATTTACTCCATCTTTGCAGCAAATAAATGCTAATGAGTAGAAACATAGTATTTCTTTGTTACATTTGCAGAGTCTAAATAGGAGAAAAAAATATACTTTATACTTAGTATTGGGGTGCTTCATCAAGTACAATTATGCTTTTCTGGCATATTTAATAACTTAATATTATATGATACACTGTAATGAAACCCATATTGCCTAATGTCTGAAACCTGTCACATAACTCACTTCATCTTTTCAGCTCTAATGTTTTAGTTTATCAGAAAGGAAATGGGGGAAACACTGGTAGTTGAGAATAAGCTGCATTTGCCTATTGCTGTATTAGTACAAATATACTGGAAATTTTTGGAAGCAGCTGGTGCAAAGGGGAAAAAAAAAGAGGAAAAAAATATTCCTGAGTGTGCAGAGAGGATCCAAGCCGTTTTACTGTCCTTGCTTGGGTAAGAGAAGTCGCTTCTTTATTTAACTATTATTTCTCTTTTCCAAATAAATATGAGCTGCTTCTAAATAGGATGATGATAGCAGGTGGTCTCTCAAGCAGAAATTATTTTCAAGCTGACAAGTATACTGAGCACAGTATAACTACATGTATTTCAGGAAAACATCATGCACGTCTGTTTAAGGATTCATTAACATGGTATAGATTAAACCCATTGAAGATGGCACAGATTGTTTCATTTTATTACATTCAATTGGATTGGATGTGTGCCATTTGCAAAGAGCAATATTACCACAAAAAAAGAAGTCTGGCACATTTGTCACATAATATTCCCCTATTGAGAATGAACTGTTTCCGAACATCAAAAGGTAAAAATCTGTTTTCCCCTCACCCTCTGCCATATTAACTGCAAGAAAATATGACTGCACGTCTTGTTATGAAGTATTTGAGCAGCACATTTTCTGTGCCCGAAAGTCATCTCGTTTGGTCTAATAGGGAGACCTTTGTATTCTTCATGATGCCAGGATTCAAGTTCATCAACCTGCTGACACACTGCTTCTCCCAGATCTCAAAGCTCGTCCAACTTGTGCTGTCACACTTGGACATCTCAGTCCCCCAGAGCCCTCCCTGGGATCAGGGATCGGACGTGGGAGGAGAGGGGTGGCCACGTCCCCGGGAAAAGGGAGCCCGGGGTGAGGAGCAGAGCAGCCCCTCTCCCAGATGAAGGGAAACAGCTGCTATTAAAGAGAGGATGGTCAGACAAAGAGCGAGATTTAAATTCATATAATGTTGCTGTTTATAACATGAATACTTTGGACATCTGTTTAAAGTCTAGTGTTCTAAATGAATGGGAGCCTTCCCAAGGCAGGGCTTATAAAGCTTTATCTGTTACATGAGGACTGCAGATTGTAAAGATATGTCTTAATCAGCTATCACTTGTGTCTTTTAATATTGAAGTCAGTAGCAAAACTCAAAAAAAATATGTACGTGGGAAATGATGCCATAACCAATGAAAAAATAGATGGATTAAAGAAGCAGTGTGTATACATAGTCTAAATATACATATTCTAAATACTCCTTTTCATTCCATACCCTTAAAAAGTCCTTGTAATGTGTCTGTGTGTGGGGGGAACTGAACAAAAGCAAATTTGCTATCATTGGCTTGTATCTAAACCTTCTATTTTAAATTAAATGGTTACAGAGTTGCAGCCGAACCCATGTTGTATTTTCTGCTTTGGCTGGAGGATCCATTTTAAATGTATTTTTATACCATCCCTTTTGAATTAATCTACATTATTTTTCAGGAACTCAGCTTCACCCATGTTTATACTTTCTATTATTATTGTTATTTTTTATTGTACTGGTTTATTTCACATTGTGATTGAGGGAGGATTTAATTTTAATTAACAGGAAATTTAGAACAGGGCCACTTCATAAATCTGTTTGCTGAACTTAAGTCTGGCAGTCAGGATGGAGTAGCTTTTGTTTTTGTTATCGGTCGAGGTTACTGATTCTGTAATTAAGTAATTGACAAAAACTGTAGGTAGGGTGTGAAGCCTTTGATTCATAGTGTACCTCCAGTGAGATGCACTGAAGAGTTAATTTATTTTATTTTACTTTTTTATTTTTTTGTTGGTGCAGTTGGGACTCAGCTGTTGTTTCCTCTGGGATTAAACAGCTGTCAGCATTGTTAATGACATCAAATTCATGCATTAAAATTCTCTCATTCCTCTCCATATAAAATGTGGATGTGGAAAGCACTGCCATATCCCCCTTTGTGAAGGAATGAAAATCCAAGGAAAGATAACAGCACTTATTACAAAACCACAGACCGGAGCTTCTGTTGATGGAATCTCGTAATGAGTAATTAAGCTACTTTGCAGAAGTCAGCGCTGTCACGTTTGCAATTGGGTATTTCCATTCCCCTGTGGATACAGCTGGGAAAAGACTACTAAGGTGATAAAAGAAGAAAAATAGAATTGTTCTAGAAATATCATCTTTATGAAGCTGGAGGTTTCAATGCAAAGTGGCTATGAAAAATTAGCCTACAGAAATAACCTGTCTGGTATAAAAGACACTCCTTTAAAAATTCATAACTTATATCATCTGATAAACAAAAAACAATGAGGTTTTATTATCCTACAGTCTCACAAGGATATGACAATGGCAGGTTTATTTCTAGGATGAGGTGTTGGCTTTTCTTCTTTTTTTTCCCCTGAGCCTTTTGCTCTATAAATGAAAGTTTTCAACTCTGAGTGTTCAGTTCTGTAGTTCAGAAAACATGTTATGGGAAGCATGTGGCCTTTGAGGGGAAATTATCTTTTCAGGGAAGAAAAGGATTGATAGAGATTTATTTTTTTTCACTGTAAAATTCAAAACATTACTCATGCTTTTAAACTGATATATAATTCTTATGCCCCTAAGAACTCCAATTATTAAAAATAATCCTGAATTTTCACTACTTTGAATGCCCCTATTCTCTTTTTAGTTCTTTTCTATGTTTTTTTATGGTTTGTTAAGCAATTAATTTACTCTTAACTTTCTTCTTTCAAGTGGCTTTGTTTTTTTTTTTCAGAGGCAAAAAAAATTAAGCAGAAAGCATAGTTCTCTGCATATCTTTATCCTGTTTCCAAGAAGTTGCTTTTGTGCAGAAGTACCCTAGTTTTTTTGAATATCCCCATATGTCAGCTGTTACAGTGAAATCAAATTAAATTAAGCCCAATGAAGAAACCAGCCTGCTAACAAAATGAATTGATAAAGTAGTCATTTATTGAATTCAGTAAAATGTACTGAAATATATAGGAATAAAACAGTTAATTGATTAACCAGCTTCCAGATCAGGGGGGTGAAATATGAGTATCTGATGAGTCAAGTAATTTCAAGTGTTAAGTGAGTAATGGCTGAAATCTCAAAAGCATGCTATACCTTCTTAAAAACTAGTTCAGTTAAAAGCTCAAGAGTTTATGTTTTCAAGGCCATGCATTTGGAAAGAACTCCAGTTTATTAAAAGAGCCATGGATGGAGATGCAGGCACAATTTATTTTGTCTTCTTGAAACATAAGCAATGTAATAAGGACCCCACTGTATTAAATAATACACATGAACGTGGTTAATATCGTAGAACTGGTTTGTTTAACATCCTAGTTTTCAGTGAGATCCCTACATGGCTCCCAAATTCAGTCAAATGTTACGCTGGTGGTGTCAAGTGTCTTTTTGTAGTTAATTTAATCATGGTTGGCCCAGAAATGGACCTGCAAAGCTCTGTAGTGGTAATTTGTATGTTGTTCTTCATCATTACTGAAAATGTGCCCTTCTGGAACTAATGCTCACTAGTTTTATCAGTAATGTGCAGTAATAACTTGTATAAATGTTTTTTTTCTGTTAGCTTGTATTTCAGAACAGGAAAAAAAAAGATATAAATTTGAAAAATACTCCTATGTTTACATGAACTTTAAGCAGGCCCTACAAGTTCTGAAGCGAGTTGTGTTCCAGGAGGTGAAGGTGTGGAGCTGTGACACTCAATCCTGTGTATAATTATCTTTGAAAATGAAGGGCTTGAAGGTGTACTCTGGAAATGGTGTCAGAAAGAAGTGCTTTAATTCTGGGAGCACATAGCTGATCCTTTCCAATAGGGTGCTCTCCCTCCAAATGAGTCACAGCATCATCTTTTCAAAATCCTGAATGAATAAAGACAAGTTGATAGGGTATGGTGGGAAAAGTTGACAGTAACATCTACAACCAAGAAACCATAAATGATTGTAACCCAGGGGGTGAAGAAGAGGTTATGAGTGTTTCCTTTCCCCAACACAGTTGAAGGTGTTCTCTGACTATGTTTTGCTCCCTCTAAAAACTTTAAGTTATATAAGGTATTGTCAGCACAGCAGGGATGCTGTCCTGATCCAAGCAAGGAAGCTGCTTGTGGATGTTGTGGTGCAAACATCCTGTGTAACATAGTGTAAGCCCATGCTGGCCAGTGCTAATAAGGATGCTGATGGTCTTTATCTCACCCTGCAATTAAAATTTGTCATAAGCTGGTGTCATTTCATGAGTAGTAGGAGTGTTAAAGCCTCTTCATCACAATGATTTTAAATCATGACTTGGAAAAGACCAAACTCTCTGGAAACCATTCAATTTCTTTACAGTCTTGAGGGGAGGGAGAAAAGAAAGCCAAATATGTCTTAATTGTCTAAATTGGTGAAAATCATGTCAAACTTGAGGGAATTCTGAGTAGATATTTGCTTTGGCAGTAGACCTAGAACCCATTCTACTCTGTAGACAAGTAAAACATGACTTCTATCCATAGTCTTTGTGACATATATGTGATGAGGCAGTCTAAGCCTTCTTTAAGTTGTTGACTTGAAGCCAAAGAGGTGCAAAATGAGTAATTCGGGGTTTTGTATGCCATGTCAGGTATAGGAAAATGATTTCCAAATGCTTTCACATCCAGGCACTAAGCCCACAGGAAAAAGTCTCTAAAAATTACACTTTATCAGACACATCCTATTAATTAGAGGAATAAGTCTAGGTAGAAAATATTCACAAATAATTGAATAACTGTCAATTATTTTTTCCTCATACTTAGCAGGAACCTATGTGTGGGAGTATGCCCAATTTGAGTATATGTATTTCTTCTTGGTGGATAATATAGTAGTTGCAAATCTTTCATTATCTCAAAGACCTGTATTGCTCTGAAAGATGTATATTTAAAAAGATACTGGCAGTAACTGCCGCTGACAACCAGCCCTGTTTGAAATAGACTCCCTCTGTGGCACTCTGTAGGAAAGGCTCTGTACATTGATCTATGGATTTTTCATTTGCTTTCAAATAGTCCTACTTGTGTGTCTGCAAAGAGTGAATAAGCAAAGTTTGAATCAGCTTGACTTTGGAAGCATGATTCTGAGCAATTACCTTGGGAAAATACACCTCCTTTTGACTAAATAGATCTGTCAGGAAGAGCCCGAGTACAGCAAGCAGCTCCTGAAATACATGTGTGTGCTGGTAAACCGGACCCAGCCAATTAAACATCAAAATGTTGGCTGCATTCAGTTCACAGGAAGACTTATGTAAGTTCATTTTCATAGCGTGCGTATGTGTCTTTAGACTTTAACTGACAGATTCCCACAGTGAGTAGACTGGGGAGTTATCAATTATATGGTTAGCTGTGCGCTGCCATTGTATGCTCCGTGGCTTTCTGACAGAAGCAGGCAGAAAGTGAGAGAAGCGGAATAATTCTGGTTCAGCAAGGCTGTTAATATTTCAGTCTAGGAACCTCAAATCGTTGTGAAAAGATGGAGAAAATGGTCGTTTTAAGCCTGAGTGCTGCAATGTCTTCTGTTAAGAGCATTTGAGACACTAATGACTGTTTCACCCCAAAACAGGAACCACAGTGTACCAAGATTGGGCATTTGGGGGTTCAGTAATTTGTAGCTTAATACTAATTTGAATCATTCACCTCTAAGAGCACTGAGTAACTTTTATCTAATTATCTCAATGTATTTTACAGAGCAGTCAGTAGTATATACAAATCCATGTGATTTGTTAGAAAGTAGCTGCTGTATCCATTTTTTCAATCATGTACATGCTCCAAGCATAGCTTTGTGTTGTTATGTGCGAGTCTGAGTGACTTTTATTACTGCTGTTTTCCATCCTTGTGTATGTCTATTTGGCAGGATGTTTATGTTCATTAAATGTTTGCAATATCCACAGCAGCATGTAATGTACTGCTGCTTTCCAGCCATCACCAACATGTTACTTTGCTCCTGACAAGGGACTCACGTCTAGTCTTGTCAGGGTGGCCATCAAAGCCATTACACTTGTTAAGCAAACTAGGCAAGAACCCAAAGCACCAAATTCTGATGGATAGCCCCTGTATTTGGCACATAATCTTTCCTCTCACTGTGGGCAACTCTTAGAATTTAAGAAAGGTAAGTAAATAAACCAAGCATGAACAAGTCTGTGGCTACTCAGAAGTGTAATGCAAAGGTTTGAGATGTGATGTCCGTGGATCCCCTTTGCGCAGTGCCCTGTCTTCACTCAGGTCCCTCTGAAATGCTTTCAGATCCCTTGTTGTTATGCATTGTAATTTGGTTTTCTCAATGGACTTGTGGATGCATGTGAATGGAATAATTTCCATTTTCAGACTATTTTTTCTATAGTTTTTTTGCTATCTGTTTGTTGGTTTGGGTGTTTGTTTGTTTGTTTGTTTTTAGCTGGAAGTGACATCAGCCTATCTATCAAGTTGCTTGAGCAAAAAAAGTATAGTTTAAGCAAATTCCAAGATTTCCAGGAATTCTGCTGTACTTGTTTTCTAGAGCACTGTATGCCAGTGTGCATGTAGGCAATAAACAGACTGCACCTTCAAAAAAACCCTAAAACATAGCTGTTTATATAGTATGTTATAACCATACTTTTAGTACTCTAACAGGAAGCTATTTGTATTAAATATGAAATTAGTGCTTTCATCTGTAACCAGGTATCAATCTGTATCTCCTACAACAGAAGTTCTCCTCTGTCTGAAGGGCTTGAGTCAGCCACTAATATTTAGATCCTGGTTGAGTTTATAAACCCCAAGGCTTCTGAATTGAAAACCTGTGATTACTCTGAAATCTGCTCTCATGTTAGAACTTAATTGGAACAATTGGAACTTAAAGTTCTGAGAACCTAGTAGAATTTTTGGCCATTAGACTTAAAGCTAATAGTGAATTGTCCCTAACCTCATATGGATCTGAACACTGATTCTTCTAGCAGCTTCTAATTTTAATATTGAAAAAAAAAGGCATTCTTTCATTTTTCTGAATTTATTTTATAACATCTCTGTAACGTTGCATATGTTGTCAGAATGCATCTGGCTTGTGCAAAATGCTAAAAGGAGCATTATATGCCATATAAAAACAATATATGAAAAAATCACATATGCAAGTAGAAGAACATCTAAAGGCAGGTTTTAATGTACAAAAATCTAATTATTGGGATCTAGTGATTCAGCCCCACTAGCAAATTGGAGATGAACCAATGAAAGCACAGCTGTCAAGGTTTAGGTGGCAGATCTGTGCTTTTAGTGCTCTTATTCCAAGGTGCTCTTCTCTGTCAATTATATATTTAGATTATATTTTTCTGGTGCTTTAAAAAGTATTATTAGATATTTGGCTGCTTGCCTTTTCTGAAATGTACTGGTTGGTCCTCCCACCTCGGCACTGATAAATGTGACAGAAGGACACAGCCTATTGATAAGAAAGGGAAAACTAGATGGAAGAAGCTCAGGTTGCAGGATGGCCCAAGAAACATGTCTGTATTTGCTCCCATTTTAGGAAAACCATGCTCAGTACCATCATTATAGAGGCTGGAGTATTAACAACTCTCTTGTGTATCTCAGATTAAAGATTTGTTCAGACTTTTAGTCCTTCACATCACAACACAGTGTTTATGATTCTCTACTCTTTCGGGGAATCTCATGGCTTCTGTAACCTCTACAACTCACAGCTGATCATGAGAACAGGGGGAAAATAAGTCTTTGGTTTCATAGCCCTCCATCTGGAGATCCACAAAAAGGCTGGATTTACCACAGCAACTCGCAATCTTTAATTTTTAGTTTATGAAAGACCTTTCCTCTCATTAAGAGACACATCTCCCAAGAGTCACCCAATGAGAGGTTCTCTCACTGCCGATTTGCTCAGGATTTTTTTCTCTCCTCCCCCCCACTTCCTAATTTCTTAATATAAATGCACATTTTCCCTTCTTTTGGGGCAGCAATGTAACTTTTGTAAGAGAGCGATGTGTGTTCAAATGGCACATTTTCCAGGTGTTACATTTGATAATTTCCCCGAGATACCAGAGTTCCCTCCTAGCAATGAGTTAACGTGACAAAGGAAAATGGGTTTGTTTGCGGGAAGCGGAGGATAACAGCGCCTAAACTTTACTATTGGTGGCGGCAGAGGGGGCGAATGGGAGGCATGGAAAATTGCTTTTTATAATTAAAAAGGGAATCTCAGATGTTTTATATCTTGAATATTTACAATAAAACCTTCAAGTGCTTGTCAAGAGGGTAATGTGTCATTAGCAGGAGCCTTTGCCTCTCTTCTCCTCTCGGACATGACAGTGCAGCAGGATAAGAGAAGAGTAATTATAGTTCAGCAGGGCTGCCAGGTGTGATAAATGGGTAATCAGCACACAGGAGCCCCGGTCCTCAAAGGAGGACTATTACAGTGTTATCAGCTGCAGGCCCGCGTGTGCGGCAGCATCGCGCCGAGACCGACACGGGGCCCTGGGCTGCTCAATGCGGCTCTTGCTGCCAACCCTGCGCCGGCTCCCGGCCCGTCACCCGCTCCTTTGTGCGGCTGCCACCGCCACGGCGAGCTGGAGGGGAGGAACGAAGAAAAGGGAGCAGCAGTGCTCTTCTCGCCTTTGCTTTTTGCTAATGTTTACATAAAACACTGCGCTGCTCTCCAGGTGAGGAGGTGCACTGCTGCTACCGTGGCTGCCCGTGACAAGGTGATGCAGAAAGCCAGGCTCCTGTCCAGGCTGCTTTATCCCCCTTCCAGCAGCTTTGACCTCTGTGTGTTTGCTTCTGCTGCTGCCCCTTCAGGTTTAGCTCAGCTGCGCTGGGGCAGGGGGTTCTCCCACAAACAAACTTGAAGATAATCAGCTTTCTGGTGATCCCAAAGTATCCTTAATGTTGGATCACACAGGCTGAACTGCAGCTCTGACAGCATCCTCCCTGTGCTGCTGCTCAGTGCGTGCTGGTGATGAGATTTATCTGTTTGTTATTGACGGGAATGGTCGCATATCAGAATTGAGCAAAGCATTTGATTAAAATTAATCAAAACCCAATTCAACCAATCAGTGCAACACTGATCCTCCACTTATTTATTTCCTTTCAAGTTCATTGCTACCAATGGCAGTACTGGAATAGGAATACACAAAATAATTCTTTAAGAATAATTCTTGAGAAAAAGGGAAGATGCTCTGCCTATAATAAATTGTTATTAAGAGAAAGGACATAATGTGCCTTGGAAAAACTGGAGGGCCAACACTTCTGATGCAAGGTTATTTTTACAATACTTGCATTTTTATCGGTTGATGTATTTTAACTGGAGCCCTGACAATAGTCACAAAAAATTATTACTCTGGCATGGAGCTACTTATCTGACAAATGCAATGCGAATGGTCTTGTTCTTATCAATGAGATCAGATTTCAAAAAAAAATGAGCACGAGGAATGAGGCGTTGCTTTGTGAACAGATAACCTTGCAGGCAAACTCGCAAACCTGAATAAAAGGATGTCTCTATGAAATAATCTGTGCATAAGTGCAATCAGGTCAGACTGTAATAGACAGCGAGGGGGGTGGAATCAAAAGGGGGAAAAACTCATTTCATCACAGTTAATGGCAAGGAAAAGAAGGCAAGGAAGGACTTTCTTTGGAGCGGAGCTGTTGCGACAAAGACCAGGGCTTCAGCGTGTCATGCACCATTTGCTGTTGCACTAGCGCTCTTTTCAAGAGCTGTGAAGCCATTATTGTAATGTGAAAAAAGTAGAAAGAAATACTCCCTCCTGGTCACTGGAAGGGCAAATGAGGTGCAGGCTTTTTTTTTTTTCTCTTGGTATTTTTTTTCCCCCCCCCTACACTATTTGTGCAGGGAGGTTTCTAGATTCCCCCTGGTAAAGCTCCACTGGGATGCAGGAAAGATCACAGTGCCCTTATAAACAACACTTCTTGGCACTGTTTACCTTCTTTTGTGACTTTGTTGCCTGTGAAGGAGGATAGGAGTATCAGAGGTCCAATTGCAATGAACATTTTCCCTGCTTTTGTCTTTGAAGAAGCAGAACCTTTAGATTATTCTCTAGCTGAAGTTTTACAGTGCATTTCTGTGGTTTGGGTTTTAAATTAAAGAAAAAAATATCTCAGTGCATTCCTGTATGGTAAAGTTATCTAGTGGTGATAATAAATCCAATAGTCTGTGGATTTTGTGTGTTTTATTAAAAAGAGAAGAGAAAGAATCCTTTGTTCATTGGCATAATGCAATCCTGTCTCTGAACAGTTCTAATTTGCAAACCAAGTACTTTGTAAATTGTGGAAACCTGGTTATAACTTGAAGGCTGAATAAAATGGGTCATCTTATAACTGAAAGATAAATATAGATGTAAAATAGTGCCACAAATGTCTTTTAAGCAAGAAAAATAAATAAATAATAGCTTTCAGAACTGGCTTGTTCTTGTATAGTTTATGGGTAAAGCAAGATTACACATACAGCCCTGCAGCCGATTCCCAGGACTGCTAAAGTGTGAAGAACAGGAGTGACATTCTAGTCTTCAATAAATCACTATAAAAATGTTTATGAACCCTGCAATTTACTGTCTTTTAAATGCAAATTGAAAGGGGCATTGTCACAAGTGTAAAGGAGACCTGCAGTGGCCTAAAGGAATTATAAAATGTTGCAAAAGGCTTCTGAAATTGTGTGATCTTAAATGGTTCTATTTTAAAAAATGATTTCCCATTTATACTTCTGTGACAGCTTTGTTAATTTATTAAAGAGATCTCTGTGAATTGCAGGAAGGTGTTTATGAGCACTATGCTTCACAGAAGCTATTCATAGAGGCTTGCAAGGAGCTGCACTTTAATTTGGCAGGCACTTGAGCGAAGTTTGCTCTTTGCCTACAAGTAATATGAAAGGCCATAGGAGTTCAAACACGTATAAAACCATGGTCTTGTCTGAAAAAATATTGGTAAAGTAGCAAAGATTTCCTTCATCTTCCCAGCTCCTCCGTGCAGTCATCTGTTGTGAAGTTCCTGAAGAGCATAAATGTACTGGATGAACAGTTCAGCATCACTCAGTCATGGCAGGGCAGGCACTTGAGGACATGGTTTAATGGTGAACGTGGTGATGGTGCTGGGTTGATGGTTGGACTTGATGATCTTAGTAGTTTTTTTCCAACCTTATTGATTCTATGATTTTAAGTCCAAATTGACTGAATCATCTCTTCTGTTCTTCCATTCTCCAGTGGAAATGAACTAATTTCCACTTATACATTTGCGGTTTTATCTAGAAGATATTCCTCTTTGTGGAAGCAGATTTAATCTCTATAAATTAGGCATTAGAAAAGGAGTTTTCATCACTTTGGTGGGTAGCTTTGCTTTTTGTTCCATTGATTAGTAAATTTTGAGAGTGGGGGGTTTTTTGGCTTTTTTTTTTTTTCAACTAACAGCCATGGTTTTCTGCATTTGGGTAATGTAATTGCCACCAAATTGGATTTTTTAAAAATTTAAATAAAGTTTTCAGTGAGACAGTATGGGATATGAATGTGTACAGTTGGAACACTGTAATTGTTTGCATAGCTTAGACTCCTCCACAGGATACTTCATCACTTCTGTTTAATTTAATGACACAAATAACCGCAATGGACTCAAATGATATTTGTCCTGTGTATGAGGAGGGTGTAAGTGTATCTGACAGCAGATGATACTAACTTCTTCTGGTTTTCAAATCTTTGTATTCCTTAAGAATAAAGGTGTAGGTATCTGATTTCTGGGAACTCTTAATTTAAATATGCTGCTTTGGCACTGACTGATTATTTAGCTGTCAGAAGTGATTGGAGAATGGGCTGTCAGGATCCAAAGTCTGTAGAACATCTGCTTGTCTGGCCTGGGCAGCTTCTCAGCATACACGTTAGAGGATCATTGGAACCAAAACTAAGTAAATAAATTAGTTTGGAGGGTGTGGGTATTTGCATGACTCTTCCCATGGAAAATGATATTGCTTGGCTGTATCACATTGTGGACTTTCTAACCCCTAAATAGAGCAGTCATATTTTACAACTCAATAACACCCTGAATGTATTGCTGTTCATTTTGTTGTCATGCAAAACTGCTGAAGAACCTTGTCCTGCAGCCCTGTGTCTGCCTGGATATTGTCTTTGTAACTGAGTTTAATATGTAGGTATCTGCTTGTCAGGATTAAAAGTGTTGCAATTGAAGGGTTTCAGAAAAATGAACTCCTGTGCTGTTTCAGACCTGTTTGAGCCATGGGCTTACAGTAGTGAGGACCTTGTTTGGAGTCATTCTGATCCAGAGTCAGACCCCTCTGTGTCCTTGTGACCAAAATGTCTGCTTGTCTGTAAAATTAACTGTAAATATGCAAAATTTTTGCAGGAATACAGGGCCAAGTTTTGATACCTCAGTTTTCAGGAGAGCAGGAACATGTGTTGCTGTTCAGTAGTGTTTCATGCTCGTTTTTATCTGACAATATCAGCTCGTTGTTTAGAGTGGGCTTTGGAAGAGCTGAGCTAATCCCCAGGAAAATGACTTATCTCCACCTTTGCATTGTTAATACACCCTTATAAATGCCATCTTGGCAACAAATGTAGACATTTAGTAACTGTACTATGTACCCATAATCTCAAAAGCTTGAAACTTATGCAAAACCCTCAGAAATCACATCTATGTTCCTTCAACACCGGGAAGGATTGGACACCTCTGCACAAAGACTCTCAGTAGCAGTGAATCAAATGGCTTGTCACCATCCATACAACTGCAGGCATGATGGAGAGTCAAATGGGCCAGGGATTTGCTAACAAGGGAGCATTAACATGAACCTATTAAATTCTCTTTCTAGGATAAGACCTAATTTCTGCATTTTAAGTGCAAGTAATGTTCTCATCAGTGAAGAGAGAGGGATGGTCCATCTCCTTAGTGGTTACGGACAGCAAGGGCAGGTGTACACTTGACACACCATGGGTTAGTTTTGATATGTACCGCAGCCTTGGTGAGTGGGAGTGCTTATGGACAGTAAATGATTTTTATTTTCAGGTTAGTAACATGCATGGAGCAGGGTAGAAGACTTTTCAGTGTGAGTTTCTTGGTTAAGAATAAATTGCCTGCTATGGCATCCCATTGGGAGAGTGCAGAAAATTACCCATTTTTAGGTGAGGTGGAAAATGCTTCCTTTGTTCATCTATCCTAAAAATGTGCTTAATGACTGTGATCCAGATCTATCTAACATGGCTTATTTCAGAATCTATTAGTCCAGTTTTACCAATACCCTGTGTGCTTCCAGATGGAGGGAATCCAAGAAGCTACATCTGGCCTCGCTAGTCAGAGGAAGATACTCTAATCATTGTACCTATTACTTATGTCCTGCATGTAAAACTAGTTCCTAGCTGACCACTGGCAATGAACAAGGAGGCTGGAGGTCTGTTAACAATTCTCATGCCCAAAACCAAAAAGAAGGAAGATTCAGAGCACAGGTTGTCCTGTTTCTCTCATTCTTCCCCTAAGATGAGCAAAGGTTGCTAAAACAATGCTGATAATGAGGTTTGACCCTCTCATTACCCTCAACCTCTGCCTACAAACCATCTGCACTGAAAATCCCTGAACTCCACCCAAGGGGTTTGAACTTGGAAACAGTTAACCTTCCAAATATGATGTAGTTGCTGGCATCATTTGCTTCCTAGCCCTTATAATTCTCTGATCATTTAATGTGCAACAGCACTTGGTCTCAAACACATCGATCTGCCAGCACCAAGCCATCATCCCTTCCTCCTGGATTCCTATTTCCTCTTCCTTCCCTGGCTGCCCAGGGGTAGAAAGAGGCAGTGCCCAGTGCATTTATGGATGGGCTGTGCTTTGCTAACATGGAGCACTACATAAGCAGCATGTGGGCTATGAAAGGATTTGGGATAGCTGGGATCAGCCAGGGAATTAGGGGCAGACATCCCTAACATCAGTGTCAGTATATGTTTGGATGGAATGATCCTAATCACAGTCCTCAAGTCAGTGCTGTTTCAGAAGTATAGTCCTTGTTCTGGTGTTCCTACTGGGACAACATATTTGCTTCTTTAAGTTACTCTAGTTCTTTGGGACCGTGCATTCAAAATCTGTCCAAAACAGCCTTTGCTTTTAAGGTGCTCAAGCTCATTTCTGCAGGAATGGATTGAAAACATGCTTCTATTTGCTGTCTGTGGATGTGTACGAGTTCCTGGCATTTGTCATCAGTAGAGGGATTTGCCCCTCTGTCCTTGGGCAGGATTTTCCCTTCTGCTATAAATTTGCAGAATACTGTGTATCATTTCCCTCCTGGCTGCCACCCTGTGCCTCATAAGTGATTGTACTCCAGTGGGGAAGTGATTTGTATGTATATTTTTATAAAACACTTTGGGGATCCTTGGGGAAGAAAGTTGTTATATAAATGTATTTCCCAGGGGAAAGTAGTGGAAATCTCATTACTTGGAACATACAGCGTATTTAAAAGTAGGTTTGACAAAACACTAGAAAATAAAGGAAACAATCCTGAACTGGCACTGGGATGGTCTAAATGATCTAGCAGATATTTTCCATCTCTGAAGTTTGTCTCATGATTTTATTTAGTGCATTGGAAAAAGGGCATGAGGAATGCTAAAGCCATGCACATATAAAATATCCTCCAGGAACACTGTGGCTTATTTTAATATAACCTTTAGCAAAATACTGTGGTTTGCTTACTTGCTGATTTATTTTAGGTAGTTCAAAATATTTCTATTAGTGATCTCTTTGAAATACTTTAGGTGGTGCAATGGATTTGTAGCAAAACACGGCATGTAACTTAACTGTATTATCTGAAGTCAGGTATTTGGTGCCAAACAAAATTTGTATGTGTAGCTTCTGTTTTAAGCAATTATATGGTGTGTAATACACAGCAGAGAAATTAAGTGGAAGTACATTTTGCCCTAAGGGATTACTGTAGCTGTTGGATTTATTTTAAACAAGTTTTGCCCCTCATACAGTAAGGTTCCTGTAATAAATCACTTATGTAATCATCTACAGTATATTAGCAAAAATTGTGGAAAAAAAACAAAAAAAGGAAATGCCAACTAGAAACAAATGGTAAAGCAAAGGTGTGCTATAGCAAGAAAGCATACTTACCTGTTTGGAGGGAAGTGGTTAAACAGGAGCTGAGGAGTTGTAACAAATAGGGGCTGTTCTGTAGCTTGGACGCAGCATAATGACTTCACTGCAGTAAACTGCTTATGTAATAAACTGCATGGATGTCACTGGAGAGTAACCAAACCCATCCATCTGAACTGTTTCCCAGCTTACTTAAATTAATAGTGATCTTCTCTCTGAAGGGAAAAATTGAAAAAATACATCAAGAAAACCCATGCAGAGATGTTATGAAATAAAACTAGTGCAGTCATTAAAAGTAAGCCATTCTTGAGCATGGAGAAAGGATCGAGTTCTGATGCGTCAGCCTTCAGAAACTGGTTATCAGTCTTCAGCCAAATTATTCTAGCTGCTATTTACTAGTGAAATAAGAAGTGTACAGTGAGTAAGAGTCTTACCTAATTGACATATAAATTGGCCAAATGGCTTTCAAGACCATTTATTTTTAAGAAGTCTTGTTTTGACTGCCATAGCTAAGATACAGTTTTGTATTCCTTTATAAGATATAGTAAAATGACAGCTACAACCAATCAAGCTGCATCACTGTGCAATATGTCAACTCCTTTCAACAGACCTGATTTCCAGAATAACCTTTTACCCCAGACATTTGTTTTCTTTTGATTCAAGTGATAAGACCCATTCAGAATGCTTTTGAATTCCAGCTTTGGAAAGCCGTAAAAAAGGGAGAAAGAGTGGCAAATCTCAAAAACAACTAAATTGAAATGCAAATTCCAATTTGTCATTTGCAAACTCTTTTAAGAACTGGTAGCAAATTTTTAAAGAGGAATTAAACAGATTAGTGGACATGGTAAGTAATGCCTTTTTTACATCAAATAATGAGCTACTTGTTCATGACTGTTCACTCTTTCCCCTCTGTATCATCTAATTTCTGTTCATACCCAGTATGAAGAGGAATAATTTACCACTGAACCTCTTGCAGGGTTCTTCCTTGTCCCCTTGCTCTGTGTGGCCATTTATTTATTATGTGAAGTTTAGAAAGTTTCTTAACCTCCTCTTTCATTCTTATTTCCCTACTTAAAAAACCCCCAACCAAGCAACCAAAACAAAACCCCAACAAAACCAATAAGCCCAGCTTTAATATTTGTTAGTATTTGTATACTGACATTTGTAAAGCACTTCCAGACCTGTCCTGGCAAAGTCCCCCCAGTGCAGGTTCAGCTGCCCAATTGTTATGGGTTTTGGAATAGTTGGTACTTCCTGTATGAAATAAAAATTGGCATATAACATGGGATCAGCCTTAAAATTATAGTCTCCTGTTTGTTCCCATGCTCACCGAGCACCTGGGAGTTCAGTCCTTTCCACAGCTAGTTGTTTTCCAGTAGGGAGTCCCTCTACACCACCTCCTTATCCTTCTGTAATGTCTGGTAGCCTTCCTTTCATTCACTTTTTTAATGTTGGGGGAAAAAAAAGAGAAAAAGTGATCTCCACAGATCTCAATAGGTGTTTTTCAGCAGACTTGAAGAAGCCTTTTGATGGTATGTTTTAGGGATATATTTTTTTTGGTCAGAGCCTATTGCGTTTAGGTCTGCCTCAGAGTATGTTTTAATATTTTTTGTGCTCTAAACATAGACAAACAGATTATTTCTTTATATGCTTACTGTGTCTCAAATGGCTGCTTTTAGGGGTTTAGAGAAGTGCTAGTGACAAGTTATATATTGTTGTTGTAGTCTCCACTTGTTCTCAGCATTTTGGTTTGAGTCATTCTCTTTTTTTCTAACAGATGGTTTGGATGTGGTCATTATTTCCTGTAGTCAGTTCTTTTTCTCCAGTGTTCTTAGCTGAAAAATTCATGTTTATCCTATGAGGTACAAGTGATGCTTGATGATGAGTACAGAAGAGGCTCAGAGATTTTTAAGCACTTTGGTGGGCTTGCAGAGTAGTATTGTATTTAGTGGTCATAAAACAAAATACTTGCATAATTTGGAATTAAATGTATTATGTGTATTACAAATATTTTGTGTAAAATCATTCTAATGTAGAGTTAAATCTTGGTGTTTGCCAGTTCCCATGAAGTAGACTATATTTGATATTATCTGCTACTCTTTTTGCTCTGTTACAGCAGACACTGATGACTTGGCAGTAAAATAATATCTTAGACATACTGTCTCTTTCAAAAGGTGTTTTTCAAAGATCATAAAAATTTAAATAAAAACAAATGTGTGAGAGATACTAAAACTTCTTTCTCTATTCCTTAGCTTTTTTCTCTGATCTTTTTCATAACCTTTCCTTTCTTACACCTTTTTTTTCTTCTAGTGGTGTGATCTGTATCCCAGACCATTGTGAATTGCAGGCCAAGCAGAGCATTCCCTAACCCTCATCTAGTGTTTACTCACATATTGCATTGCAGAATGTGAAGACCATTTTAAAGTTTTTTGGTTTTTCTTTCCTTTTAAAAAAATCCACATGCAATAATCGATGTTTTCTTTCCCACCAGTGACTCTGCTGGGCAGTCCAGTCCCTTTGACTTAACTCTTCTGGTGCCAATAAAGGGAACAATTGATAAAAAAACCATCTTTATGATCCAAAGCTCTTAGAGGTGTGTGGACACTATTTTCAAGAAGAGAAAGTGTCCACACATTTGTAAACACTGCTAAGAACTGGGTCACCTTTAATCTTTACACCAGAGCTAATTTTTGGCTGAAGCGTCATCAGAAGCAGTTTTTGAAGGAGTTTCCATTTCCAGCCTATTCATCTCTGTTTTGACTTATGCATTGTGGAAAACAAACTGCAAATCCTTCTCATGATGAAAGAAAATTCATAGTCCCCACAACTAAGGAGAACAACTCTGAATGAGAACATTCTTAATTTATTTATAAGAAGTCCCTTTCCAGTACCCAAACATCATTGTTCAACTTGTGAGGTTTCAATAATAAGATATATTATGAAGAAAGCAATAAAACAATTGGTAGGTCCTACTTTATCTGAGACAGAGTGAGAAGGTATGGAATATCATTGCCTTCCCCATGGAAAATATTACAGCTTCCTTCCCCCCTCACCCTCTCCTCTGCAAAACTCAATCCCCTGTAAGAAAGTCAAATCTTCTATGAGCATGGCAAGGACATTATGGAGACCAGTCAGGCAGCATATTTGCATATTCTCATAACCATAAACATATCTTTTTTTCCATTTGTGCTATGATGTTCTCCATTCATATTCTAAGCAGCAAAAGCTTTTAGCTGTGATTGGGCCCAGTCCTCAGTGGACAAGAACTGAATGTATCGCGTGGCATTTATTAATCTAAAAAAGTTGTCTTTCAAAACATATCTAAAAACATATGGGAGTTATGTGAAGCAAAGCAATTGCAAGTTCATTTGTTATTTCAACAAGCTCATTTCTTATGATTTCAGTTGTATAATAGATGGGGAACTGTTTGCAGGTTGTTTGTTGTCATATATTTTTCATTTGGTTCCTTGGGTTAAGGAAACGAAAGGCTGAACCATACCCTCCTCAGAGGAGTGGATGTTACACCCTCTGCAGGGTTTTTCCCTTCCCTTCTCATTCTTCTGTCAGATGGCACGTGAAATGCTTTCCAGGCAGCAATTTAGAGACTGTCAGTTCTGCAGTGGTCACAGGGCATCAGGTGATCCTCTGAGGTGCTGCTCTTACCATTTGGGGTTCCAGGCTGGTAAAGGGGTGGTTCTCTACCTGGAAAAGCAATTGCAGGGTCAGTGAATCACTGGGCCATGTCAAGCCTGAGAGATTTTCATCAGCTTCCTCAGTAATCCTTTACTAGCAATTGCTCTGTGATGGCTCATTATATTTGCTACTCCTACAGTGGATTTATGAAGTATTATTTGTACACAAGGAGATCTTTATTCTATAACAGTTGAGTGTGTTTCTCCAAAGTCTATTGTGTGTTATATCAGTGGAGGGAAGGAGGGAAGATAATTACATATTTGTTGCTGCTCATTTTTAGTTTTGGTTTGTCTTGTACTTTTTGTTTATGTGCTGTAGACAACCTTTTCCACGGTGAATTTCATGAGTACTTTTTTAAGTTGAGCACTAAGCTATGGTTCATATGGACTGCTTTCCAACCTGCTCAAAATGTTCATACCTGATGAGAGAGATCCTCTTCCTACTTCTGAGTGCCAGGAGGGAATAAAACAAAGGTTACTTAAAAAAACCCCCTAGAGATATGATTGAGTTGGTAGCTGTGTAAAGGATATAACAACACTATTGCATGCCTTTGGAGATCTATTAGTATTAGGTACCAGAGGTTTTGCACAGGAGAAAGTATTTGACCTTCATGATGCATGTATCTAGATATGATCTAGCAGTGGCAAAGATATATTTCATGTAAATTTTATCTATATGACTAAAAAGAAATGGTACAAAGATATGAAGTACATATATTTTAACCTTATAATCCTTTTTTCATTGCTTCCATTAACTTTAATTTAAAATAATGCAGGTCAATATGATGGATTGAGTGGCTTATTAATTATATTCTTTGCACCAGGAAAGAACTTGGGAGGTCAGGTTTATTAAATGAGTAGAGAATGAGAGAAACCCACATAGGGCTGGTTCTGAAATGAGAACTGAGTGGACTACGTGTGCAGGTAGAAAATGTGTGCAGGGGAGGGGATGAGAGCTTTCTTCCTTTGGAACTCCACTGCCTTTCCAGCAGAGCTGGTGGGGACCAGAGGAGGAGTTTGGGGAACAGGCACCGGCATATCTGCGACACACCGTGGCTTAGGAATGGTAACACTTGCTGCTCCAGCTTCTGTAGTAATTGCAGAATATCACACACCAGCCCTATGGGTTGAAGTGGAAGTACACATTTTTTCCCCTTCCCCGAAGAAATTCTAGTTAGCTGGATTTTGTGTAGGAGGGATGTAATTATCACCTCATCTGTGAATCCGGTCAGGATTATTTTTACTTTCTCAGTTGTGTCTCTCAGAAAAATGAGAATAGGATAAAATGGGAAATTAACAGTTTATATCCTGGTTTATAGGGGTTGGATTTTTGGTAAATGTTTTGGATTTAGGGGTTTTTTTTGTGCACAGGAGAGCATGACGTACATCATTCTTGTCTGACAGGCTTTGCTTTAGGCAGTAAAGTTGAGCTGACAGTTCAGTGGCTTTTGTTAGGAATACCTGGTCAGAAATATCTATTGCATGCTCTATGATGGCTTCTTTTTAAAAAGAAGAAGTATGAAAAAAGTAGCTTGATATATCATATTCTTGCCACCCCATCTGACATGCCATTGAGTTGACTTTGCTGGGAGATATCCCATGTTTTAACACCTTGCAGTCTTCAGAGCCATGTTTGAGGCAGCTCAGATGTTTCACTGCCTTTTTATTTATTTTTAAAAGGTGTCAAAAATCCATTATTTTTCACATATTTATTTTCCCTTTTAAAAGAGTGTCAGAAATACCATATTTCCTGTACACGCTCTAAACTTGTGGCCCAGGGTGGCCTCCCATATCTCTGTGCCTTATCTGTCAGCTGTGCTGTAGCTGACATGATGTACTCTGGTTATGTGAATGGTTTAAAGCGTGAACAGCCACCCATTAAAAAGGGAACTGAGCTACTTAAGGTTGCATTTTAAGTCATGTTTTGAATCAAGCCAAGAGCAAACCGAAGCCTGAAAATAGCTGAAGGAAACTTTGGGAGCTACATGCCCAAATAGCAGGTGTTGTGAAGCAGCAAACAAACTTCCAGCCCAGTCTTCAAAAGTTGTCCGGGGAGTCCTGTTTCACTACTTCATGGTTGAATGCGTAAAATGTGGAGAACAGCAGCTGTGCAAAGAAAAATAACAACCTGATAATCAGACTACTGTTGGCATTAAATAGTCGTGAGAGTCCAATGATCCAGGGTATCATAACTATTGTGTAACATGAAATATCCCCCAGTGGCAACACAAAATTCCTCCCATCTTTAGGAAGGTCATAGGGGACAGTTCTCCTGATCTTCTGATATCCAGTACAATATTATCTTTTTTAGTCCTAATCTATACAGAGTTATACACTCCTGTATTACCTGGGCATCTGTGCCTACGTGGCTACATTAATTCTTAAGAGTTTGGTTGCAATTTTTATATAATATTTACATACATAACTGAACATTGATGACAACAAAACATGCAGTTAAAGGACTGACATTCTTACAAAGCCTTTGTCAACCAATATATCATCTCTTCTCTCTTGACAGAGTGCAGGATTACTCTGAAAGGATGAAGCTTAAAATTGACTCATGGCTGATACTTTCAAATTAATTTTCATTTTGTTTCTCTATGTTACAATGCAGTGTTCATAAAATTTACACTGTGAGTAATCTAAATATTTGTGGAAATTAATGTCTGTAACTCCCTTTGAGCTGGGAGGGCCCTATTTCTTCTCTCTTTACCCTGAAATGTGCTCTTCAGTGGAAAATAAGCATTACAACATCATAAAAGGAGTGGAAGAGTAAGAGTGCTCTTGGGCTGAAGTCTCCAACTTGATCAGTTCCAGGACTCTGGCAAAAAGCATGGGCTAGACTAACGAGTGAGTAATCATATCAGGAGAAAAATCCCAGCTTTGGACTTCATGAAATTGGAAGGGCCCTGTTATATCTTGTGAGAGTTCTGTCATGTGCATATCTCTATTCCACTTCACTTGCCTCACTCTGTCAGGCTCTTGAGTTATAAAGCAATGAAACCGCCTAAGAGAGGCTTGGAATCACTTCTTTCAAATGATACAAAACTAATCTTTAAATCTACCAGGATTATTTTTTTGTATTTGAGCTGCTAAATTCCTGTCACAGTGGAACTGAGGAAGAAAAAGCAAGATGGTTATCAAAACTGTGTGATATTAACTTCCATTACTTCACAACCTGCTGTGAGCAGAAATGCTTAGATGTAAAAGCAAACAGAAATCCCTGCCAAGAGGGAAGGTGTTCCAAATACACGGGGTGGGGTTAACATCAGAAAAAGTGCCAGTTTGGAGAGGGGGGAAACTGTGTGTAGGCTGTGCCATAATGAATGGTTATTTTTCTGCAGTAACTTTGTACAAAATGAAAATATTTTCTTTCTAGAAGTGATTGCAAAAAAAAACCTCAAATTTCGATTCTTTTCCTCTCCACTTGAAGATCAAAATTTTATTGAGGGAGCATATTCTCACTTGTTAAAACACAAGGACATCGTAGTCGAAACACTTGATATCAAGCAACTACTGTCTTTAAAATATTTAAGTATTGAGGACTTCTGAAAATAGTGTTCAGTGTTCATTCAGTAAGCAATATGATAGTGATGTGTTTGAAGAGAAAGAGAAAGCTTTCGGGAGAGCTCACATGACATATATATACATATAGGTCTCATATAGATGCACCCATAAGCACTCATTGGAAATGTTGAAATGTCTGGAACCAAGGAGGGAAGATTTCCTCCCACTGACAGCTGGGATAACTCAGTTGTATATCTTAGGACTATTGTTTGAGGGCTGGAGGCTTCCTTCTCCTTAAATAAAAACTGTGCTTGAAATTGGAGAAGAGCCAACCTGAGAATATTAGAAGAGCAGAGAAAAAAATGAATGATAAAAGAGAAGGGAAAACCTCAGCCCTATAAGCAAATACCATTTACTCTGCACAGAAGACACTATTAACTTTGAGAAGTTGGAGGAGTGCAATTTTTAACCTTTTAATAACAGAAAACAAGAGCGTGGGTCTTCATACCATCCATTTAATTCAAGAGGTCTTGAAAATTGTATTCTAAAATGTACTATTTAAAACTGAAAGGAAATTATAAGAAATAGTGCAAAAAAGGTAATATAGAATGCTGCTTAAAAATCTATTGTGCTGTACTTCCATATAAATGTTACACTGGAAAATCTTTGAGAGAGGTAGCCTGCCCTTTAAACCTTTAAGCATTTATGGCCTTAATTATGCTTTTCACCAAGATTTTGCATATTTAATATTTCCTTTTAGAGCTTTCAAGAGTCTCAGTTATTAATTCCACTGAGGATTTATAGGTCCTCTGAATATCCCTTAAGTATAAAGATTGTAGACTCATCAAATAGTGTTTTCTTCCTTTAAATTTTTATGATTTCTATATCAAACAGGCAACTGCAGTTTTAGAGTTGAAAGTGCAATATTTATCACTTGGGGTTGTCTCTACCTTTCCAAACAAAACCAATTCCTCCATTTCTGCACTGAAATCTCTATCTTCAGATGTGGTTACAGAGTGCAGAGAAACGAGCTCTAATTCACAGAAACAGGCAGTTACTTTTCATATTGCATGGCCAAAACAATAGCATCTCACCTAAAGATGCTATTTATAAAGTGAACTACCTGAAATGGAGAACAGTGTTAACCAGAAGCCTATGAATAAGTCATGGAGCCTAATTTTCCGTTATTACAGCCGTTGTTTAAAAATGCATGTCTAGCTCGGACTTCGTAATGATTTTGTATTACTTAAAAAAACTAGTACATTTTTTTCCCCCTCAGTTACTTCATTACTTCTTCATTAACTTGGCTCTCCTCTGGTGTTTGTAGGGCTTCTGAAAGACAATTGGACAAAAAAAGAAAAAAAAGGATTTTTTTTAAATGGCCCCTGAGACTATCAATGCTTTAGATATTTTTATGCTTCTTTCTTCAAATGCTTTCACCATGTTATGCCTTGGCATCCGTAGCAAAACCCATTAGCTGTGACAGGTTAAGATGCCTCTGCAGGGCTTCACCACAAAGGAACTGAGTGAGTGCCAACCATTATTCCTTACAACGTGCCACACCATCTCTCCAAAGAAGGCCAGATCTGTAACTCTGCTCTTCACTCTTCAGTCCTGTGGGGGAAGCTGCTCTGAGAATGTTCTCAGTTGCTTGGTAGAGTATTTTCAATCCTGGCTACACCATGGTTTCAGTTCATTAACCGATAGGCAACAAGGACCTTCCTCAGACACCCAGCAGATCTTTTGTCTGCAGCACTTACGTAATTGTTATCGGTTTAGAGAGTGCTGGAGATGGAAGACACTATATGCTAATTAAATTGAATTTCACTGACTGTAGAAACTCCACAATCAGTATGAGCCAACCAGTACTGCCTGCATATTGTTGTACTACTGACCAGGTAGCAAAACAACTGTCTCCAGCACTTCTAAGTGGTCCCCAAACTTATTTGACCTCTTGCCAGGTGTTACCATGTAATGTGTAGTGGGATTCATATTCCAGATCCTGCATGAGGGCTGTGCCTGAACAGAGCAGCATGAATATAATTATCCTCTCTTTAAAGAGGAGTCTGATGAGGCATAGGGAAACTAAGTGGTTGTAGGGAAACAGACAGAGCTGGAAATAAAATAGATTCAGCCTTCCTGAATTCTATTCAATTCCCTTACCCATCATTGTTCTCAGGCTTCTTGTTTTAAATGCCTCTTATCAAATGGATTTTGAAAATTTTGTTACAGGGAATATTCATGTTGAGAATAGCTGATCACAGGGACTTGGTTCCCACTTCTGTGGTTCCTTCTTGTAGTGCTGAGCATCTGCTGGCAGAGGCCTTTGCACATTCCTGCTGTTGCTCCTCTGCAGAGAGCCAAGGCTTTTGGTTGGAAATTCAGTGCAGCTATACTCTCCTCTGGCTGATGGTGCCCGTGGAGGTGCCAGCTGCTGTCTAAAGATGTGATCTCAATCAAGTCTAGAAAGCATGAAACACGCCACTTTTTCCTAGTGTGCTCCACTCCCTGAATAACAAGGAAAGCTAATTAACATGAGATGGCAAATGAATTGCAGTATCTGCCAGTTCAGCCATGCTCACTCCTCTTTAGCATTCTCTTTGCTTCCATCCACCACACTAAATTCAGGTTAGGTACTGAAACATTCAGTTGAAAAACATCCTTACTTTTAGTGTTGTGTAACTTACATTCTGACACATCATCTAAGATCTAAGTACAGGGCACCCCAGAAAGTGTTGCAGAAACATAAGGAGAACTGGAGTCAGGTTGTGATGTCACTCGTCCTATCCAAAATTTTGACAAATATGTATTAGATGGGATTTCCTCTTTTGGGGGAGTAATTTTTAATTATCCATCCTGCTAATATGCTTAACTGCCTTCACAATGCTAATTCCAACATTCTCACATTGCTAAAAATCCAGTTAATTTTAATTCCATTTTCAAGGCCCAACAGTGCTCTGTTACCTGCCATAAAGGGATTATTTAGCAGCTTTAAAATGATATTGCAAGTATTAAGTTCCTGGATGTAGGTCCTAAAGTTTTTAAGATGAACAAGCTGAGCTGAAACTCATTAATGTTTTAAGAATTACTAAGTTTAAAATAAATTTTAAAATGCTGCTTTGTTTCTAAAAACAACCTATTTTTAAAAATATTTTTTAAAACATCTTTTACCTAAGCCTCTTAAGTATCTGTAAAGAAATGGTGAGATGTGCTAAAAGGAGGAGGAACAAAAAACTGTTTCCACAGTCACTTGTAAAGCTGAGACTCTCAGAAGACTGATACTTTTGACTCTCCAAATGAGTATCACAAAGAATCATTATACAGAAATTAAATCTATTGTTGCTTTCTGAAACTTCATCCAGCCCAAGAGGTCTTGAACCTGGCAGGTCTTGAGCCACTTATACCCCAAGCCATTGTTTCAACGAGCCTTTTACTCTGAGAAGTTACTGTGCAAAATTTTGGCTTAGTCAGTGTGGGCTCCCAGTGATTTCTTCTCATTTTCATGCTAAAATAAAATTATTGCTCCTCCTTACTTCAGTGGGTATAAGATAGCCAACCCCTCTCAAAGACTGATGAGAGTTTCTTCTTCCCCATACAACAACCAGCAGAGCAGCCAAAGCCCGTGACAGTGGTTTCCATTTGTATCCACTGAGGACAGAGAGATGAACACTACACCTACAAGATCTTTCATTACAGCTAGGGGGGAAAAAAGAAAATGAAAAAAAGGAACTTCAAAGTTCTAGTTAAATTTCTAGGCTAGCAAAGATAAACCAGCTTCCATTAAAACATTTGAATTGCAGAAAAATGATAAAGGAATCACTGAGAAGAAAAATGAGCAGGTCACGAAGGACATTTCTTCAACTTAACATCTGAGGGAAAAGCTGCACTTCAGAGGTGTTATGGGGGGAATTGATTGCCTGGGATCTGTGTAATCCTCTTGCTTGAGCATTGCTTCTGGGGGGTGGTTTCCTCTTGGATGTTCTTCGGTGCCTTTTGCCAAGCAAACCATGGTGTTTCTCTGCATCTTTTCTGGGGCTCCTGCCTCCAGGCTCAGGTTGGTGGTTCAGTTTTAATTGGAGCTCCCCAAGTAGTGGGGTCAGCACAGCTGGGGTGGGAGGGTGCCATGGAGAAGGTGTGAGTGAGCTTGAGACTTACTGCAGATGAGGTTACTCAGGAGGGTTTGACATTCTGTGGCCCAAGTGAATCAGAAATACAGGTAAGGGCCTTGTTGGAGAAGGATGTACAGCAGAAAAGGCTTTGTGACCATCCACGGGGTATGGGGCTGGGGGGGGCAGGTAGGACAACTCACTTGACTCGTTGAGATTGAACTTGTAAATTAATATGGATATATCCCATGACTTTAGGGGATCTCGTTCTGACCTGGCCTAGGAAAACATGGGCTCTAGCTAGTCAGCTTAATTATCCATGTTTACAGATAGAAAAGTGATATAAGAAACATAGCATGTATCCTATGAATTATCAGGGGATCAATTAATTATTTTTAATAAAATGTGAGGACACTTTTGGATTAGAAATTCTTTTTTTTATCCTAGTATTTTTCATTTAATGTTTAAAATCTGTTAAATAATTAAAAAAAAAAAGGATATGCTTAAGCATATTCTGCTGACAGTGCACTGAGTCAGTAGATATTTCATGGCCAGTACTATGGCTTGAATGCAGATTATTCACTCATACTTCAGACACATTTGGTCCATGAATCCTTAAAAATATCGAGTCCATTTTGGCTCGATAGTGCCATCTAAAAGTTTACAAGGTGCGAAGTGTTTCTCAAAATGAATGAATGGAGAATTACACTGCTTTGAGCCTGGCTGCCTGTGTGGTGAAACACTGTGCAAATGAAAGAGGCAGAGGGAGTAGTGGGAGTGCAGCCACCTTTAGAGTGAATGGGGCAAGGGGAACACCACACACATATCACATATTTCAACAAAAGTATGGTCAAATCCACAGCTTGAGAGCTAATGGCCAAAATCTTGTTTTGAGCAGGACTTGGCAGCAGCAGTTGGTCACTTGGGGCTGGCTGGTAGTGGAGTACCTGCACTGATTCTGCTTATTATGTCTCATACTTTATTTGTTCAGTTTTTTCCGCTTTGGTTTGAAATCAGGTCTGAAGCAATGAGTCTTCCCTCCTCTGCTATTAAGGGGAACCCTTGTTTTATTCAAGCCTTTCTCTGCTTGGGAAACATCATCAGGGCTTTCAGCAAAGGCTGTCCTGCTCCCTGTCCTTTTCTCTAGTGCAGCAGAGGCTGCACAAGGTTGTCTTTGTTTTCTTCTGGTCTGGGCTTTCAGAGAAAAATCAGAGGGGAAACCAAATTGGCCATCTTCATACAGTGCTGTCAGTATTTAATAATTTGTTAAAGCTGTGAGTCAACTGCATCTAGCACCTGAAGGTGCTAGAAATTATTTTATTTAAACATAGGTGAAGAAGTAGAAGCCTCAGAATTGTCTTGTTTTGGCATAGAATCATCATAGAATTAAAGATCATCTTGTGCCAACGCCCCTGCCATGGGCAGGGATACCACTCAGTAAATCATCCTTCAGTCTCTCTTATATTCCTTCCTTATTGCTCAGTGTTCATCTTGCCTTTGCTCTCTCTTTCTGAGAAGGTATCTCATTGCTTCAATGAAGGGAATTTGCGGTGTTTAACAAAACATTTTCCTGAGAAGCATAAAGCTGGGGTGTTTTTATTCCAGGATTTTATGGTTTCTGATATGCTAGACTTGTCGCTACGGAATCACTCCAAGACATGATGCTACATATCCATACAGGAAATTAGTTGTATTTAAATAAAATTTAAAAAAAAGAAAAAAAATAGTATTTTGAGTACGGTGTAGTAAAAATGTGTAAGAATGTGGAATATATTGTGATCCATTTCCAGGTTTTCTATTTAAACATGAAGGATTTGACTGGCCTGCTGGCCATAAAAGACTGTGAGTTAAAGAGTCATTTGGCTACACTTAATCCATGCCCTGGAAACAATCAAGAATTGTTCCCCACAGTATATTTTGTAGTATTTTTGTCTTGTGATTGAGGGTAAGCTGTAGTCATGAGATAACTGGGTGCAAGTTCAATTCACATGCTAACTCTTATTCCCAGAAGAGTACTGTGGAGACACTATATTAAAACTTGTGCTTTGTCTATACCTCCAAGCATAATTACCAGGCTCTGGAGATGTATATGTACAGCTGCCTTCTGCTGGAGTGGAGTCTGTATCTGAGGCTCATGTATCCAAGTCCAAAGAAAGATGAATCCAAGAAATTTCTTTCTCTGCTATCCTTTGTTCTCTAAAAATTCTTAATATTCTTTATATTAAGCAAAACTTCATTCAAAATTCTCAAAGTACCTTGCAAGTCCCACTGCCACAGGCAGGTACTCATCATTCCAGTACACTAATCACTCTTGAAGTTGTTAAATGTAGTTTAGTTATTTCTATTTTTAACTATTCTTTCAAGCAATTAATTATATATGTTCTAGATAGGCTTTTTAATTAATGAACTCTCAGTGTTTTCTAAAGTTAAAAATAAATGCTTCAATCAAAACTAGAATTCCTATGAAAGAAAAGCAAATACAAGTATCTATTTTGGTTCCAAAATAGCCGTCTCCCAGACGGCACGTGATGGCTATCTTGTTTACATGATTTTAGGAGATAGCTTTGACCACAAGCCAGAATGCAACTGTTTTTTACGTAGTTTTGTCTGTGTTTAGCTTGGTTTCCTTTTTATTGGCTGTGTGATATGTTATCTGTCTTCATTATTCCTTAAAGGCGGGCCTCGCCCATCAGGACAAAATGCAAACTCATCTTAGTCCATGCAGTCAGATGACAAAAAACACTTTTGCAGTTTAGGCATAAACTTCTTCCACATCTGACCTTTTACTCTTGAGAAGGGAAGTTTATTGACTCCTTTTCCTAGCCGTAGTAACTAGCAGGACCTTCTTTCCACCAATCAATCCATACAATTTTGCAAAGAAACAGAGCATGCTGGTGGTGTGATTGATTTACACGTTATTTATCTTTTTCTGCCCGGTTTAAATTGGTCAACCTGATCCTATTCACATGATAAAAATCATCATGTCTCAAATTACTTACTCAATAAACTGTGGGTTTGTCTATTATTAGTGATCATTAGTGTTATAATACGGCATGGAAATTTAGAGCAAATTAACTACATATGCAAGCTGCTGGGCTCATCTGCAGTTAATCATAAGCATACTGTTCAAGTGGGCAGAGGATTTTGCAAGAATATTTCCAGGAAGAATTTGTGGGAGGAGAGCTAAATATCCTTGGGTTGTTATTTTTTTTTTTGCCACACCATAATCTTGGCCTCCCGAATGAATGTTTATCTGAAACACAGTCAATGACTGAAAGTACAAAAGAGAATTATAGCTCAAATTAAAACAGCTTCTCATGCTGCCAATTCCAAGGCCCCAGATTTTTATGATCATAAATAATGAATGGCACTTCCATGTTGGTACAGCCCCCACAGCCTCCCCTGCAGACATGACAAGGCTCCTGGTTCAATCGTTCCTCTTTAATAAAGGCTATCGTAGCCCTGCAACAGAACCTTGTGGTGGGATGTACAGCCTTGCATGTTATCTGATGATGACACACACACCGAGCACCGTGAGTTATCACTTCCAGTCACTATTATTTCCTATGAAAATAGTAGCTTCCAGTCACCGTGGGTTGCTTCGAGATTGCCTTCATACTGATGTAGATTAAAAGTGAAGGGATTTTCTGATAATTACTGGTTTGTCTGGCACAAGAAGGCACAGATGGGGAGGGGGTTTAATATAAAAAGAAATCATTAGAAAACAGTCCTAGCTTTCTGCAGTTTGCAATGCCCATTCCTTATTCTTAAATACCATTGCGAGTTTCAGATGGCATCTGGTGACTGGGACTGGCTGGTCATCCTGGAGACCTGTAAAAATTAATACAGCAAAGTTGCAACATAAATATGCATGAACTCAAAAGAGTTCATGCACATTAGAGCGCTTCCCTGAGGTCCAGGTCTGTGGGCATTGCCTGGGAACATCCACACAATGCCTCCCAGGACCCTTCCATAGCCACAACGGGGGTTCTGCAGGGCCAGATGCTGGTGGGGCTGTCCCTACACCATGGGACTCTGGCAGGCCTGACTATTTCTAAAGATACAGGCCCATTTTGGCTTTGCTGTGCCAATTGTTATTGAGATGAGTGAATCTGATGGTGAAAAAACACACTCTGGGTTTGCCAGGCTTTCTGTGCATGTGTGTCAGGTCTGCATGCTCTTGCTTTTTCTTTAGTAAAATCTCCTAGGAATCTACCCCAGCAATACGGCTGGAAACAGCCTCTCCAGAAACATGAAGAATATCTCACATGCAGTGCTGTTAGAAGCTATTTCATGAGTTTTTGCTGCTCAGGCTGCAAGGTCTACATGTGTGAATACTCATTCTGAGATGCAAGGGTTTCTGAGGTGGTTTTTCTTTCCCACATTTTTAATGCATCAGGTCTGGGGGCTTGGCTGTACAGTGAAAGTGTCCTGCCACAAGTTAGTGTGCAGCCACAATGCTTCGCTGAATGGCACCTACTGGCTTACTTTGTTACACTTGTTAGGAGAGGTGAGAGAGAGAGAGACTCAAACTCCTATTTTGAAGACACCAGGAGACATTTTAACTCCTCTGCCACCCCACTCCAAGAGAGAGCAGTAGGCACTGTTCTATATCATGTTCTATTACATGTCTGTGTCTAAACCTAGTTTCAAACGTTTTTGTATGACCCTTGGCTAGTGCAAGACAGCTTCTCTCCTCCTTCCATTGTTCCATCCATCCATCTATCCATCCATCCATCCATCCATCCATCCATCCATCCATCCACACTAGTAGTAAGTATCTTTGGCATCCTTCTTGCTGGGAGTCCCAACAGCTTGATTTCTCTTTCTCCATCCCATAACTGGCCACCTAAAGAAATCCTGTCTGTTCTGGGGGAGAGGCCATGCCCTTGCCAGTCATCGCTGGCAGCAGCTTGCCTGCGCATGGCTCCTTCTGCTGTTGGCGAGCCACGTATGAAATATTTCACTGCCAGTGGAGTAGGGAGTGTACTGATGGCAGAACACCAAGTCAGTGAGTTTTATCTCTGAGCTTCACACACACAAGCACTAACTTCAGGTTTCACCCACGGACAGTATTTCTTTTCCCACAAACATCCCACTCCATTGGGTTATCCAGCTCTTGGCTGGAACCTGGGTGCAGCGGGGAGGCAGGGGTGGGTATTTGGCCCTTTTTCTGTAATCTTTGGTGAGGCTGAGGGACGCATTCAGCTGTGCTGCTTGCTCTGCAGTGCAGATGGAAGTCCTCAGTTCGAAGCCCCATCGCTGGCCCCCACACACATGCTGGCACACCTGGATAACTGCTCTACCTGTTTACAAATTACCCCAATTTTCTGCTTGATTCAGCAGTAACTGCTTACCCTCCCCCGTGATGTAATTAGGCCTTCAGAGTTCATGTGTGCCTATTATGATCTCTCTTGTGTTTTGTCTTTTTTTTTTCTGTAGCTGTAATCATATATATATATATATGTATTAAAATTTCTTATCAATTGTTCAGCTAAATTATGCACAGTGGGCCATGCTGGCCCTCCATTAACATAAAGTATGCTAAACAACGTGTTTTCTTTCTGATAATTATGCTCTAAAGTACCAACTGCTTATTCTAGTGAATTTACCTTCCTTCTAGTTGTTCGTATTTCTTCAAACTTTTAGCTGTCTTCATGGCAGGGCAAGTGCTCCTTCTGCTGTCAGTGAACTAGCCTAATTATCTTTCCTATTATCATCAGAACTTCCAGCTGCCTAATAGCCAGGCACTCAGTGTTGAAATGAACTATTATATTCCATCCAAGATGATTGTTGTCTGATCACATAAAGATCTTTCCATCAGTCAGAACAAAATATTGCTTCCTAACCCCATCAAGGAGTTAATTGCATGATGCATGTAGCAAATCTGTGGAGCAAAGTGTTTTGGAAATGCCTGCCCATTTTGCTGGTGTGCCTTTAGCATCTGTGCCAGCCTGGCTGCAGCTCTGATCTTTGCTTTCTGAGTGGGTTTGCAGTTATGTCCAACAGCCAGCAAATGTTTCACAAAATCACAGTGTAGGAGCAAAGATCTCCCAGCCCAGAGCCCCCTCCTTTGTCGGCCCCTGAAAAGCAACTACCTTGCTCTGCAGACCTAAACAGCTGGATGAGAGTCCAGCTGTTTAAAAACATGAAACAACAGGGCTTAAGCCCAAGGAATGTTTCTAACAGTCATTTTATAGAGAGCTTAATTTTGAAAAATTTGACTGTTGTCTTCAGGTATTACTGGACACCTCAGACATGAATATCCCATTTAGGATTTTCTAAAGGTAATTCGCTTAACTTCCTAAAGGCCTTGTGTAATGAAAAAATACTCTTTGATACAGTGCAGTCAGCTTTTGAAGTGTTACATAGCTTACGTGGCTAAAAATAGGTAAAGCAATTCTTTGGAAAACTGTTAAAAGCAATGGGTTTCATTTTACCTTAGATAAGGGTGAGTAACAACCTTAAGAAATTAGTACAATCTGTTTCTTTCTTTGCCCACAAGATCAAAACAGACATTATCTTCAAGATACAAGCGTTGTTGGTTTTTTTGCAGTGGTGAATGAGCCAATGGAAATATTATTATTCTTCATTATTTTCTTCTACCCCGAACAGGAATATCTGACCATAGAGAGTGTTAGTGATATTTAAGGGTACTCATTATCTCCTAGAAACTGCCCTACAGCACCATCTCAGCAAAAATTCGGGCTAGGAAAGTCTTTTTCTTTGGTCCTTATTGTACTCCTCTGAAATCTCTTTTTATTCAGAAAAAAGCAATTTTCAAAGAAGAGGAGTAGAGTGGTTTATAGTACACAGCCTTGGACTTTTAATGAATGTTCACATGATTTGAGATGAGGAGAAAATAGTGTGCAACACACTGGAAATTACATGCACTTTCAGAAGAAAGAAATCTAGATCAGAAAGAAGCATCAAAAAAAGCAACCAAAACACTCTTTAGATTTTCATAAAGAATTATTTCAGACTATTTCAACAATACCAGTGTAAGATTTATAATGAGGCTCTCTTGGACTTTTCATTTTCATGCAGTGGACTGAAACATTTTTAGCTTTTTATAAATTTAGGTCAAGATTTAATTTTCACTAGTTGGAACAAAAGCAGAGCTGTTCTAGCACAATGGCAGTTGCACAGGCAGGAGGCTGAGTCGTACTCAAAACATGAGAAAATAGTATGGGTGTCAATTTTGAATATGTAAAGTTGTGTCAGCATGTGAATGAAGATCCTATTCATTTTTATGAAACTTTAGACTAATTAGTTTTATAATTTGCACAGTAAGGTAATGTAAATGCATTGCTGCTGCTTGACTGTTTTCTTAATCCTTTGAGTGAATATTTAATCTTTTTTTATATATTAGAATTAAAGCAACTTGGAAGATATGAATAATTAATCTAATTATATGCCGATCACTTTAATTTCTTTAATGTTTTAGATTAAAAAAAAAAAAACAACTTTACAAATTGGTTTAGGTTGGAAAACCCTTTTAGAGGATTTTGTATTTCATCAGTAAGTGCAATTTAGAGGATACAAGCTCTGGAAGTGCAACATTAAGTTTACTGTTATGCAAATGGCACAGTTAATCCGGGAGCTCTGGTGACCAGATTCTCAAGGTGTGTTTGATGAATTCATAGCTTGAATTTCAGAAGTGAAATTTGCCGGTTAAGGAAAACAAGCAACCAAAGAGCTTTAAAATACTGAAGCCTAGCACAGGGACGTGTAAAGAACCAGTAATCTGTATATTCACTATGTGGACTGAAGGACAACAAAAACTGGAGGAATGCATCTTGTGATGTCTGTGTGTTACAAGGACTGTATTCTCTGAGGTGGAGGATAGGAAACCAATGTCTCTGCAATGATGCTTCAGTGGAACTCTAATTATATACAGTATGAACATGAAGTTATGTATAAATTGAGAGCTATCTAGTTTGCATACATCTGAGCATGACATGCATATGGAGTGCTGACTGCTTAACTTGTGGAAAATATAAACCCTGTACAGATCATCACAAGTGTAGGAGTTTGTATCTGTCCTATTATGGTTGGCTATTTTTAGTGACATCCACAATCACTTTGAATTCCTTGTTGATTTGAAAAATTTCCATTTTTTTCCTTTAATGTGTACATCGTCCTCTGTTTGTACAATTAGCAGCTTATAGCTAACTCCTTGGCTCTTTCCCTGCAGCCTGCTATTCCGTATTTTATGACTTTATCTTCTGGGTTTTTTTGTTGGTTTGCTAAGGGAAATGAAAGTAGTGATCATTACTGTAGAATTAAAAATAGCTTCTAACAGCTTAGCCCAAGATCCAAAAATAGTCTCTCTTCCGGCTTATCCTGTCAAATATAGTGGGAACCCTAGTAAGGTAACATCTGTGAAAACCTCACTCTGGGTTTGTATCTGCTTTTTCAGAATCTTTCCCTTATGTCTGCATAACACAGTAATTTAAGTCTGATTCTTAATTTTTCTTGTTTCAGATACTTTGCCATTGAGTTTTCAGGAAAGGTCATTGGTCTTGGAGACTTCTTTTCCCTTATTACGCTTCACTGTTTTATGATGTATTTATATGTCATTGCTGAGCAAAAAGGACAGAGTAGCTATAGAAAATCTGTAGACAAATGCAGACTAATATAAATGTTGATCTTCCTGTGCATGAGATTTCCATATGTCTTACCTAGTTTGGTGTCCTAGGGACTAGGAATTTGTCATTCACAAGGACAAACGTAGACTTTCCATCCTGTGCTATTAACGTTAAAGCATCATGCTTGACTAGTGGAGAAGTGCAAAATGCATTGTGGTGGGCAACCCAGCTGGACAGACTGTGAAGGAAAATAAATACTTCTCAAACAGGAATACCTTTTTCTCACCCCACTTCTCTGGTAATGGTGTGACATCAGGCATAAAGTGAAGAGGTAGGCACTGGCCTAAGTTTAGAGGCTTGAAATGCACTTGTTGAAGCCATACAAATATTTTGGTGGGAATTGTCCATACCAAAGTTGGGAGGGAGAAGAGAAGTGAGTGTCTGAGTACAGGTCCGTGACAACATAGAAGTTTTCTTCACAAATATTGATTCTGAAACATCTTGTAGAAACTCTGAGTATTTCTATGGTTGTGTCTATGAGGAGACTTAACTTTCAAAATATTTACCCAAAATGCTAGAAGCAGTGCTGGAAGTTCCAGCACTTCCTCTTTCCCACAGGTCTTTATTTTTCCTATAGTTTGACAATTTTGCTTTTGTAGTTTCTCTCTGTTAATACAACATACAAATACCATGGGCTTTGCAGAGGACTGGTAAGACACAACTGCTGTTTATTTTCAATTGTAAGATACACAGATGTAGACAAAAACAAATTCTGTGCTTATTTACTTTGTTTTCTCATAAGTGAAGCATTTTTAAAAATGTTATATCTAAGGTCAGCTGGGCCAGGATCATTTTATAACTCACTGCTTGCCATTTGAACCTGGTAGCCCTCCCAGTTTTGCTGGCATTGAAACCAGCTGATGCCATGACTAGAATTGTTCTATAACCCTTCCTGTCAATGTCTTTTGTGCTCTTCTCTCAGTTTAGCAGGTTCCACTTTCATCTCCCAGAGCTTTGCTTGCCCCTGTGAGCCTTCCTGCATTATATTTCCCTCTTCAAACACCTGGCATCATTGTTTAGTGCCTGGGAATTTCCCACTCTCCAAATGAAGTTCCCTGAAGAGAAAAATAGTTCTTAGCTTCATCATAGCAGCCATTCAGTCAAAGCACGTTATTCAGATTAACACTATTATTGTCTCTGGCCTGTAAGTTGGTGTTAAAGGCCTTATCAGCAACAGCAGATATGCAGAACAGAGGTAGATGCTTTTGTAAAGTAACAGCTTCCACCAGAAGCTTCCACTAGGCACTTCACATATCAAGATATTTTCTGCATCATCATTTTAAATGAATGTATCAGAATTCCCATGGAAGCTTAAGAAAACAGTAAGCTATATGGCTGATATGAGTCCTGATTCAATTCCACGGCTTTCTAAAGGAATGTCTGTAGAACTATGTCAAAGTCCACTCCTTTTAAATTCTATAGGATTTTTCTATGAGGAAAGTGTGTGTAGTAGGTCTCCCTATAGCAGGTTAATGTTTGTATATTGTCACCCTGACTGAACCCAGCATGGGAGCTGCAGTGGAGTAGAAATCAATGAAATAGCATTAGGATGCAATTGCCGCAAATTATCAGAGAAGAAAGAAGACAACTGTAATTCACAAGAAGTAACACTTTACCAACTGCTCTCACTAAGCATTAGTTTAGTGTGTTTTCAATTTCAAGGCACTTTCTCTGGAAAATACTTGGTCCATAATGACCATTATTATCACCATCCTAAAATTTGTGGAATTTAACCTAAACAAATTCCTCAAAGCTTGCACTTAGTACTGATGTGCTGCATCCTGTTTATCCCCAGCTTCAGTGGCACTTATGCCGTGAGGATCATGCCTTGTTTGTGAATACTGTATCACTCCCAAAGAAAGCTGCTGAGAGCTGCTGCACAAACACCCTGGGTACAGGCAGTCGGTGTCTCTGTGTGGCCTATTTCACTCGTGGTGCCAGGCAGAATTTCTGTGGTGGCCAGTTCCCTTCTGTTTTATTGGCAGTGATCACACCCAAGGTTTTGTTACGCCCTTGTGACAATCATAACTGTGTGGTTACAATACCTCTTGCATCCAGCAGTTCTTTTCACTGCCAGCATCTTAGATTTTACCCCTTTCTTTGTCCTGTTCACTGGCAGGCAAATTAGTGCTAAAACCAGACAAATATTACCTAACTGAAAATGCATTTTCACCCCATGCATACTGGATATATGTCTAAATTTTCTAGGCTACAGTGGTAATTGTCTCTCTGATGCTATGTAGTATTTGCATTTTGTCATTCATCAATTTTTTTTTTCCAAGGGGTAGGATCACTCAAGGGGCTGGTTATGTCTTTCATTTCCTGGTTATCCAGTCAGCTCCTGCTCACGCCAGCAGGAATTGAAAGCTATTATCAATATTGAGAAGAGGATTTATGTGAGACAAGAATGGGATGTCAGTCAATCGCCTAATAGCAAAGCGTTCATATCCCAGTAACCACCTCACAACTATCAGTTTGTCCTGGGGCTCAATAGCGGATCAAAGGCTAAATCATCACCAAAGCAAAATTAATCTCCATGCCAGGTCAGGATGGAAACCCCGTGAGGAATGTGCCCATGTGCAAGGGAATGTCTGAATAGGTATGAAAGTTTTCTTTGAGCATGCTTTTGTTACAGCTCCACTCTGAACAGGACACTCGAGTCAGTAGGTTTGCAAAACTACACCAAAAGGGCATTTATTTATTAAAATGGAATTTTTAAAGTAATATGCAGGTTGTTTTATATCTTATTACAAGCTCTCCCTGCACAGGAATGAGATGAAGCCTAATACCGTATCAGGAAGGCAGGGGTGAAGTCTGGTTCAGTGATCAAGTTACAAGACACTGAGCCTGAAGACTGTAAGGCTGGGGGTCAGGCAGTAAAGTTTTGGTTATTTACAGCATAGAAAAGGATAAGAATCACTGGCCAGGATAAAAAGAAAGAGATTTGAGGTTTGATGAATTATGGTGATAGGTAGGACTAAAGAAACCAAGGAGCAGCTCAGATGGATGTGTGTGTGGTATGATAAAGGAGCTTATGTGAAAATGACATTGCCTCCCAGCTCCCTTTCTAGGTTGCTGCTTTTATGTCTGGTCAAACTTATCATCCATCTCCCTGATGTGAATGGCATGGATAGGTATCTCTACCTTCCTACTGGACACTCACTCTTTTGTTTTAGGACTTCTCCCTTTTCTTCTCTCTCCCCATAAAAATCAGTTGTAGTGTCTACTTCCCCAGAAATCCAGCTTTAAAGGTCCTCCAGCTACAACTTTTGTCCCTTAAGACTTTTTATATTTGAAGAAGGTAGAATCTTGCCAAAATGGATCACCTTCACTTTATATAGTGCATGTCTATGCATTACAAAATGCCTGTGCAGCATCTCTGCATCACTTTCCACACCGCTATTGATTATTCTTGAGGATCTGATCACAGACCATTTGATTTAGATTCCCTCTTTGAATATATAGCTTCTTTTATGAATCCTACTGTTTCCCATCACTCCAGCCGGGTTTCTTGTGGTTTTCCTTTATAGATGCTTTAATATATGCATGTTCTTGCCCTCCTATTGCTGGAGGAAATGTTGTCTCTGCAATGCCTTTAGTTTTTGTTTGTAGTTTCTTTGTACTAGCAGAAAATTTTATTCCTTAAAATATAAAATGTGAACCACTTTGGAGAAATGTGACTTTTCTAGGAAGTCAAGAACAGTAAGCCTTTAGCATGAGTCTGTTCATGGACAGATGTGCAGGTATCTTGTTCATGTCACCTTAGCACAAACAGTGTGATGTAGAGCATTACAAGTTGGTCAGAAGCTATGAAGATTCAAACAGCTCATAAAATATGAGAATAATTAAGTGCTTGAAATAATGACAGAGGTGAGAAAAGGAGTCAAAGAAGTTTGGTTGGTTGAGAAATGTAGGAAATGTATTGAGAGGGAAGGAAAGATGAGAAGTGTTGCTGTACACAAGGAAGTAAAATACATCTCCTTCCTAATGTTTCTGTCTAAAACCAAATTGTTATCTGTGAAGGCTGTTGAAAACTGAGTCCAAACATGTTTTAGACTGTGCAGAGGACGTGGGTTAAGGGCTGCTATGTGGCAGTGTTAGACCTCAGAGCAGACTCAGCTAAGGTATGAGAAGTCAAAGAAAGTCCAAATAGACGTGCAAAGTTTCCAGAGAAACACTGAAGATTGATTTAGTAACAGATGTGTTCAAGAAGAAGATTAGAGAGAAGCACGCGTAGGAAGAAAATCCAAATATCAATATGCCTGCAGCTCTAGGAGTTTATATTAGGCTACTGAGAAGATTAATCAGATTTCAAAAAGTCCAAACAGTGTAATGCACAGCAGATTGTGCTCCACAGCATACAAACCGTGCTGCACAATTTGCCTTTTTTTTTTTTTGCAAAAAGCAAGGTTATATATGCAAGTCATTTCCATTTTTCTGCTGTCTTATTTTTAACCCATTTAATAACCTTTATGATCACAGTTCAGTCAAGTAGCAGCAACCATGCCAGTAACAGCATTCCAGCTGGGTTAATGAATACACACATGATTTCATGAAGGAATGTATCTTTTTTTGACCCAATTTCAACCTTTCCTATTTCAAGCTGTTTAATTATAAGATATATTGGTTGGAAACAAACACCCATTTATGTGACATTAAAAGTTTAAACAAATTCCAGATGCAATTATTTTAGGCACCAAGTGTCTGTGATTGGTATATATAGGTAACAAATTAGTGGCACAGTTGATAAATGCCTTTCACAGAACAGATGTAAATAACCAGACTTCTGTGTTCCTTGAGTCTGCATGATAATAGGTTCTTTAAGCACCCTGCTAAGAATTAGGAAATTAGTCAAATGGGATCATATTTAGGTTGAGCTAATACTGCACAGCTGAATTTACCCACCATTATCTGTGGGCATAATTGGAGACAACTGTTTTTTGGACCAGCTGTGCAGGTCACAAAAGGATAATAATGGGGGCCCAGCCCTGCCATGTCAGATTGATAAATGTTTATGGCATTGTGTGACTGGAGGAGCTGGCTTTAAACAGGTACAATTTAGTAATTTTTTTAAAGACTCCTAGAATTAAATATGCCAAATTAAACTGCTCATCAATTCTACATAGTATGAGTTGGTGTAAGTCACAGGGAGAAGAGAAAAAAGGTGTGTTAAGAGGAAAAGCATCTGAGAGGTGTCAGATAAAACTTTCCCACCACACATAATCTATTTTACACCTTTCTTTTAGTTGTTTTTTCTGCTATTTTCTCACCTTTCCTTTCCCTGGGTAGGCTTACATCAGTTTACGCTGATATTGTGGAACTTAAAGTGCCACTTGTGCACTTCTGGATTTGTCACTGGCTCTTTTTAGCATTTAGGCTTAATTTGTTTGAAGAGCTCTTTCTGGTATTCTGACAAATATTTCTTTTAAATGTTACATCCAAGTACAGGTCTTTACTACTGCTAACCTATAAATATGTTAACAGCTACACTATGTTTAGAAAATACAATGTGATATTAATGTGAAATGTATCTTAGCTGAATCCATTAGTCTCAAGCAGGTAAATAGAAAAGCAGATTCTGATTTTAATTGCAAGGAATATGTTTCATACTAAATGTCTGTCCTATTTTTTACTCTCTATAAATGTGCTATTAGGATTTACTTTAGTATGTCCTATGTATATACTCTAAATTACACTTTCTTTAACTGAATTCATTATTTATGTTGAAAAGGAGAGAACCTTAATTATCTTAACTAGGTGCCACTAAGGTTTAAAGTACTGAAAATAAAATGTGGTTTCTGCTGAGTGCTCTCCTTGTGGCATCGACCTGGATTTAGCTGTTACCATAACAAAAAGGGGGAGAGGTGAGAGATCTAAAAAGCTTAATTTTAATTTAAAATAGCCATCTGAATGCTCCTGCTAGTTCCCCTGAACTTCACAGGATTACATCTATAGTAATGGCCAAAAATAGTTGTGGAGCCCACAGCAGACTGTGCCAGCATCACGGCTTTGGGGGTCTTGGCTCTGCATCCTCTCCTGGGCTTCTGAGTTTGGCTCTTGGCCTCCCAAATAGAGGGGTTTAACAGACAAGGGGAATCTTTACGTACTGATGGCACGGTCTGGCTGGGAGGTTAACTTTGTGTCACGGGAGGAGCTGTGGGCTCTCCTGAAAAACCCGGTGGTGGCAGAGAGGAGGGTGGTGCTCCTTCTGGCTTTTCCCATTTGTGTGCTGTGCAGCTGGATGGTGCTGTGCGTTTCGAGTAGCCAAGGCAGGGCCTGTCCGAGGGCACGCTGGCTTTGATATCACAGGGAGGGAAAGGGAGACCACTGCTCAGTGTATGAGCAGCAGCTCCAGGAGCCTGGTGTCTGAAACTGTTCTTCAGGCGTGTCAAGTGGTTGTCGCTCCCTTCCTCAAGTGATGTGCTCCGTCGGGACTCCTTGCATGAGCAAAGTGTTCAATTTTCAGCTCATTATTGGCACACTCGACGCACAAACTATCTAAAGTGTATAAATGGATTGCCTGAAGAGTGTTTTATTATCGAAGTAATTGCTGTATTTTCTAGATTAACATTTGCTAGTGGAGTAGACCGAAATCATCACTGGTTATCTTATCTATGAGGGAAATTTTATCTTTCTCAGGCCTCCGATATTCATGAGCACAGCAGATGCTGATAACACCAGTTATCCTCAGGTTTTCAGTCTCCAGAGCAAAATGATCTTCCTTTCTCTGCTCAAGTCGGCATCGTAGAACTTCCTCTGGGATCTGACTTTTATAAAACATGTCAGAAAAGATCCTCTAGAGTGAGAATTAGTGTTTCTACCAAAATCCAAATCAGATTTCTAGTCTGTTCCTTTCCAAATTAGAGATGTTTCTTTATGCTGTGGGAAGGGGGAAGGGAAGACAACAGTTGTAAAATGTTTTTATTGAAACTTAAAAGCAATTATTTCTGAATTCCCATTTCCTTAATTAAAAGTGTCACCGATTTGTATTTAATCAGCACTTAACAAGCCTTATTGTGAAGGGAAAGAGCTAAACAATGTCTGTAATAGACTGGGAGGGTTAGCTGAACTTTGTTTAAATATAAAGGGAGTAGTGCATCTGCTGAAGAACTAAGCCCTTTCAAAGTTTAGGACACTCACCAGCGCCATAGAGCATAAATCACAGTGCAAACTGTGTGATTATACCCTGCAGGGAAATAGACTGTGTGTTTATGGGGCTCTTCACCAAGCACTTAGGAATAATCTGATATAAAGCAGCAGGGGAGGAGAGTAATGACAACTTCAAATTAGTTTAATGAATGTTTACATTAAAAAAAGGCTTTTCTACAAACCTGAAAACACAAAGTGACAGTTTCCTCTCCAGACAAAAGAAACCCCTCTACTTTTCCTTAAAGGACTGGCAATGGGAAGACATTGTAAATTTAACTCTTTCAGTGTGGTGGATCACTGTATGTTTACGTTCAGTGTTTTGCTGTCATTACGGTGAGAGTTGCTGACAATCCAACCATAAACACCAGATCTCATTTGTAGCTCGCCAATTTTAAATCACACGGATCTTGGAGAAAAAAAAAATTGTTGAGAATTTCATTCTCATAAAAGAACAAACATCTCCTTAAAGTGAACTTTGTCAGGCTGGTCTGAAACAAATGTCTTTGGCCATATTCATTCAAGCTTGTGTGGGGTTTGATAGTTCCTTTTCACTTCCAGCAATAAGTAACAAGTTTATATTACAAAAAAAGGAGGGGTGCACAAAAAACAATAAAAGTAGAAATAATGCAGTACTTCTAGTTTTCTCCTTAAACTGAAGGTAAATGATTTGTTAAAATTCACATATGTGCACAAGATGTCATTATATATACTGAATGTATCTGAAAAATTACTGTGCATTTCAGCTCTGGCATTGCAGCATTTTTCATGGCAGCCACATGCATTCACATCACATTTTTCAACCTGGGTTTGTGGGGCATTTCAAATTGCATCAAGTGGAAATTTGGTTTTCCTCTTTCCAGAATAGATGTGAAGTTTTCCACTAAGAATTCTGCGAATGAGTAAGTATATTGAAAAAGGGAAAAAAACCCAAACCAAAACAGACAATTTTTATACCTGAGAAATGGGTTAGAAATAGAAGTTTGAAGGTAGGTTGGAAGATAATTTCCAGTGTTTTGAAACTTCCTCAGCAATTATCTGTGTGTGAAACAGTTCTGGCTATGACTGTTACCATACAGATACTTACTGAAATACTTTTGGCTTTTGTCCAAGGATGTGAAAAATTAATAACAAATAAAGTACCGGTTTTTATTAAGGAACATGTGTGTTCCTTAAGCAGCCATGGGAAACCCTGATTTCAGCCACTAATTTGTCAAGTGCTGTTTATGCTAGGGGTTTTTCTTAACACAGTATGCAACCCACAACAATGCTTGTTCTGTGATGCTTTCATATAAAATAAAATTGTTTGTTTGTGTATATGTCACTCAGACATAATAAGTCATCTGTGATCCAAATGCTTTATAGTTATTGCACATGCCCTTGAGATTGGGATAGACTTTGCACTCTCACGTGATGGAAGGAAGAGCTTATGTTCTTGAGAAATAAGTACAACTCAGAGTACAGGTCCTGCAGCAGCTTTTCTGTTTATCACGTGCTCAGTGTGATGTGGAATATCTTTAAAGTAGACCAGTTACAGTGCAAGTGAGGAAAACAGTAGGGTTTCTGGAATGCAGCGTGATTGACGTTTGTAACGTTGTTAGAAAACGCTGCAAACTATAAGGAATAAGTGTCAATAAAGGGCATCATTTCAAAAGAAGGATTAAAAGAAAATGATTGAGGCTGGATGATGCTAAGAGGGAACCTGAGTCCCTCAGGTTGCAGAGTGCTGACTGTGGGATACAGTCAGTGGAGTATCAACAGTTGCATGGGTGGGAGGCACCACGAAATAATTTCTTCTTATGTTCCTAAGCTCAGTTTTTCGCTTTGTCTATGCTATTGCATGTTACAACTTGTTTTAATTGGTCAAGCCTGTGGTTACTGTAATAGAGTTCCTCCTATTTGGTCTGTGCAAATATGAAGGCATTTCACTGAGTTTTTAAGTTCTACAGATAAAGGGTTTTCCTCTGGGAAGCATATTAAGAGCACATTAGAAAACCACACTATTGATCTCTCTGGGAATTTCCTGCACTACTCTTTGGCTAATCCGGTTCTATGGAGAAACAACCTTGTCCATCTTCCTGATGGGGTGGGATAAACCATCCAGGATGAGCACACTGCAGGTGAAGGCTATGCACTTATATGTTTTTCCAGTGTACCCTGGTTCAAGTCTTCCAAAATTAGAGCTTGATTTTCAAAGAAGCAGAGCATCCATGCTGTCACCTATAATCAGTTGAATCTGTGAAAGCAAGTCTTAAAATTACTGCTTTAGCAGAATATTCCTGTGTTCTTTATAGGAAGTACATTGCTTTCATAGATAGCATTTTTATTGCAGTCATGCTTTCAGTCATCAACAGAATCTGACTGCGAAAAATGCTTAAACACTGACCGAGTCAGGGTCATAGTACGTGGAATGTCCTTTCAAAGCAAGTAACTGTCTGGACTGTAGCTCCAGCTGTCTCAAAAGAGTAATTGGCAAAATTTGCTTTATTTTCAATTTAACTTGGGAGGGTTTTCCAGTACCCTTGATGCTGGAAAGCCCAGGGCTTCCATCGGTCTGTAAGGACAAGATTCCACGTCTCCATCTTCAACATTCTCATGAGGGGAAAGCAGGGTGATCTCTTCACTCTTGACCAGTGACAGGTCTCAAGGAAACACAACGAAGCTGTGCCAGGGGACATTTAGGTGGGATATCAGGAAAAGGTTTTTCTCCTAGAGGGTGGTTGGGTACTATAACAGCCTTCTCAGGAAAGTGGTCACAGCACCAAGCCTGTTTGAGTTTAAGAAATTTTGAACAATGCTTTCAGGCACATGGTGTGATTTTTGGGGTGTCCTGTGTAGTGTCAGGAGTTAGATTTGAGGATCCTTTCCAACTCAGCATAATCTATGACTCTCTATTTGTGTTAACCCATTTTCTAGTGATAAAACTTTCTCAAATGTGGCTCGCTCTTGTATGCATATAGTTTAATATTATAATTAAATATGAATTACTATCTGTTTTACATGCTATGCCTACTTCAGTTTAAAGGTGTTTACAGGTAATTTATCAAGAGAACACAGACTGATAAGAATTATCTGAAAATTATTTTTGTTACTTGTTTCCATTTTTAGAAATAACTATCCCTTATGGAATATTATAAAGTATAGAAAATGTGATATTTTCTGACTTAGTTGATTTCTACTTGAGACAGCATGTTTCTGGATGCAGAAAGCCTCAGCGTGCAGTACCAACAAGAGAGCCAGTATGATGAACGTAATTTTGAGTTGCCAGTTCTTTTATGCACTCTGTGTAGGCACTGTAAAATCTACATTAGTCATTACCAAGCTGTGACATGACCAGCAAACACCAACTTGAGTATCAGAGCCAAATAATTAGAAACATGTTCAAAACAGCTTTATTCCACTGGTGGACGGGGCTGCTTAAATAAAAAAAAATAATAAAAAAAACATAACAAGGAAATCCCAATTTGCTATCAGAACTCTTTATATATGCCTTTGTTATTCAGACATTGCACAAACTTGTTCATGTAGAGATGGATTGTTTATCTGTTTATTGGTGCATTTAGGCATAAGAAGAGTATCCATCCAATAGTCTTAAGTAGCTTTGTTGTGCTCATGAGAACAGTCACAGCATCAGCTGAGGGGAAAAAATGCTACCAAAAAGGTTTAACTTTTGGGAGAAAACCTATTAGAAATTGTCTGCATGTCAGTCTTGCTCAATAAGCTGTAGAAAAAAAGCAGGAAAAAATGAAGCAACTGTGGCCAGTGTCCTTCAGGAATTAACACGGGAAAAGAGTAAAACAAGTAGTTGTTTTGACCTGTCTGCATGGAAAGGGCAAAGTCACTTTGTGCTCTTAAAGAGTCATTGGCTTTTTTTTATTATCATTTCCTTAAAACTGTTTTTCTGGAAAGCAAAACCAGGAAAAACTGCATTTATCCAAAGTTTTGTAAACATTACTCTCCGAAGTCTGTGGTGCGACACAGGAGCCCTGACCCAAGAAGACAAAAGTCTTCATTCAGGTGTGGTCAGGAAGGTGATGTGACCCTGTCCTTTGGTCCTCTGCTCTGGGATACCTGCAGCTCAGGGTATGTTAAATCATAAGCCTTGTAACAAAAACTTATCCCAGTCAGCCCCAGAGTACAGATTTACCTGGAGGGCTCCAGGTAGTGTGGGTGGGTGACCAGACTGCTGTGGCATCCAGAGCAAAGGGCTGCTGGCAGAAGTCTGTACCCTGATATAAATAACAGGAGACGATCGTTTGAGTGCTGAGCTGTGCTTTTCCCACCTCTTCCTAGTAAATTTGATTTTGGGATACTCTCCGGAAAGGGAAAGCCCTACTCAGCAATAATCAATCAATTAACTATACACAGCCAAAGATAAAACTTCACAAAAGAGAGTGTGGTTTAAAACCCCTTTGCCCAGCTCCTCTGGTCAGGTGTACTTGGCCCAACTTGCCCTCCTGAAGCAATACCAAGATGCAGAAAAGCTCATATAAAGCAGTAGGTAGAAAATCCCTGACTCTTCAACCCTCTGTGTTTCAATAAAGAGGACAAAGTTTCTCAGGAATACAGGGCTTACAGAGGAGTCCCTGGGGAAAATTAATGTTTAATTATAGCTGCATTTGGATAGTGATAGAAAAATTATGTTTGCCACACATTTCCATTTTATAATTTTGCTGTAAAATTATCACAACACCCTCCTGTGGTTTCCCAGCTGTATATGTGTGACCCTGCAAAGACAAATTCAAAGACATGTAATTTGATGCCTGTTACTGGGCTCGGAGACTGTGAAGATGTGCAGTTTTTGCTGCTGTTTGCTCTGCCCTATACCCAGCACCAAAGAAGAATTGATTGCCTCCCTAAAGTTTCTTGGTGGCTCTCTCCCTTCCTTGCCATTGATAATGGTGTAACAGAAATTCTTTGAACCATTTCATCTTCCTCAAAAAAAAAGCGCTATTTTCTCCTTTAAAAGAGGTTAAATAAACAAAACGCGATTCTTTCGTTTAACTGATGTGCTTCAGCCTGTATACCTCCACTTTACCAATGTACTTAAAGTAAGAACTGGACTCGGCACCCTTTGGCCAAGGGAAAGTGGTGTGTGCTGCCAGGCACTCAATGAAATCAGAATTGCCCACTGGAGGTGCCTCTACCCTTTTTCCACCAAGGGCCTCAAGGGAATGTACTATCTGAAACCAGGCACCCCTGGTAGATGCTAAAGTTAGATGGGATAAGTCATAGCTTTTATACATAATTTAATTTGCTGTGGACTTGATTGGGATGAGGATTTTGTTCCATGTGTCAAGCTTTTCATGTTTCACATTGATTTTTATTTATAGTTGTGTTTTAGCACATGAAACTCATGGCAAGATAAATAGGTACCCTAGGAATTTTGTCAGTGGTACTTTGGGAGGCTAAAAAAGGATGAGAACTGTTGCATTGAGGACTGAAAAGTTTGATATTCAAATAATGTCCAGATTAAATAGTTTTTCACTGCACTCTTTGTCTGAATGAAGTGCCTGAAGTAAGCAATGAATATTTGAAATGCAGGCACAAGCAACTGATAAGAAAAATACAATTACAACTAGCCCTAAAGATATTGCACTTAAAGGGGGATCACACTTATGTGCATTTAGAAGACAATATTAATAAAACACTTAAAATAACTTCATATTAGGGAATTAGGCTGTTATTTTTTAATGAAACTCTGGGGCCATTTTATCCAGACAGTGTAACATTTTATTCATATAATAGAAATCCAGATAAAACAATCACTTTTCTTTAGTAACTGGAAGCTGTGAATTTTAACAATCGTGTTAATAGTTTTAGATAACTAGAAAAGTAGATTAAATAAAGTATAAAACTTTCCATTTAGGAACTAAAAAGACATCCTAGTTCAAAGGTCCACCCGCTCCCTGTGCCAGCAATGTCTTGGGACAGCGCTGCTCACCAGGGCCCTGTCCTGTCCCTCTGAGCCCATGGGGCTGCAGCCCAATCCCAAATGCCTCGCCAGATCCTGCTCCCAGTCCAGTCCCATCTCTGCCCTGCCCTACAGTGGCCTAAGCCCTCCTATGTTGATGGGAATGTGGCAGAATTGACCTCAGCCTTCCTCCCAGCTTGAGCAGGATGTGGGAGCTGAGCTTGCAGTGCTCACAGCCCGCTCCCGTTTCTCCCTAGATTTGCAGTTTTCTCTGCTCGTTGCCTTTTTCTTGATCATTATTTTCCAAATCCGCAGTAGGAGGATGGAGACTCATTGCCAGGGGCTTGTAGTTTGCCCTCAGTGCTCTTGGGGGTTTAACCATCCATTCACATGACCAGATCATAGAGCACTTCTTTTTTCATTCAACTATTTGGTTGTATTTTATTTCTCTTTCTGACTATTTGAAGCAGTTTCTGACCCTGTTTTCCCACCTGTAGTAAGAGGGATTATTTTCCAATAGTCCTGTAGTGTCTGGAAGTGCCAGAGTGCTCTGCAGGTGCTACCATAACATCACTTTTGTGTAAAGGAATTTAGATGCTCTATTTTTGTTACCATGGTATAAACAAGTGTGATCAAGAAATTTAATCAGATTTCCAAACTCTTTCAGCTGAGAAATTAATTAAAAGGAAAAAAAAATCTGTACCTTAGACTTCCCCCAAAGTATTTGATGTTGATTGGAGATACTGCTCAGAACTTAAAGGTTATGCTTGACTTCATTAAAACCAGTATTTAATGTCACTTTATGAAGTGTCCCTGTGAAAACCACAGTCATTGTAGAAGGAAAATGCATCAGCATTTGATCTTTGGGGTTTTTTTTCAAAGTTTCTGTGCAGTAGGTTGGGTAGCTGCTGGTTGCCATATACATTTGGTGATACAAATAGTGATCATTGAGACTTACGACTTTTTTTCTTTTTTAAAAATATGGTGTATGAATGTAAAACTCCTTAATGCAGAAGTTGCCTTTGGGAGTTCAGTAGGAGTATTACCAGAAGGACTGTTGTTATTTGTTGATCATCACTGAGAAGTTTTGCTGCTCTGACTTTTGTACGTGCATCAACAATTCTTCCTTTCATTTTTGTGTAAACTGACAGTAAATTTCTCCATGCCATAACTGGGTGGGTTTCAGTTGCTTTGAATTTGCATTTTCATAGAAAGAAGCACTAAACCCTAAATAAGCCTTACCCCAGGAGCCCACCCTTGCTGTCTCTGTGGGATTTACATTGGTTAACCACTCACTGCTGTTACAAAAGACCACATCTACAACATCATCATTTGTGAGCTACTTTGTGGTGGGAGAACATGAGAGAAACACAGGGAGGGATTGTAAAATGTGGATGTAGAAGATGTTATGTCATTGTTCTCCAACTCTGGAAATCCTGTACCCTCACTTTTCTTTATAGGGTGACAAATAAAGTTCCAAAGGAAACAGCGAACAGTGCACTCCCAAATTCTCATAGTTCCTGTGGAAGGCAGGGGAGTTGTGTACATACACACCTCTTATTTGTGTTGACATCTTTTCTTCATGGTTGCAAATCAGGAGGTTAAAACCCTGCATTTATAGACTGATAAGTGATTAGAAGCTTTGCACTGAAAGCACAACCATTGTTGCTGCAGGAGTGGCTATTGAGGTAAGGGTGCCCAAAACATTAATTCTAACATAAACAGGAGAGGAGCAGCTTCTCAGAGGAAGTGGTTGTGTGTTGTTGGCCTTGTGCTGTGGGTTTCTTCTTTTTCCATGGCTCGGCTGTTTCATTTTCTATTCTGCCTTGGCATTTGCTGTTGTTGCCAGCATCTATTTCTTGAGACAGATGAGATCCACAGACCTGCCTGCACCATCCAGCAGAACTGCATTTTGAACACTCTTTTCAATGACACTGGGAATAGAAATTTGTGGATGGGTGGAGGGAGGAAGGATGAGAGAACACTGCTGAAAGCTGTTGTATCCTTTTCTCCTTGTTATTTTTCCCCCGTTTTGGGTCTGACATATTTCTTTGCCAAGACCACAGTTACTTGTTTGTGTAAGAAATAACATGTAAATGGAGAAATTGATTTGTGGATATCACACAAATTTGTTTTATGGTATTACAAATGACTTTAGGGCCATCAACACAGTAAGTGCTATATTAGCAGCTTTAGCTGCTTGCCAAAACCTACTACAAAATTTGAATAGAGGCAATAAATTGATGCTCCTTGCTAGTTTTTGCTGTTGTCTATGGTATAGCTGTCCAGTGGATAAGTGAATGACATATTGTCAATCTAGGTACATCAGGAAGATAAAATATTGGGGTTTTTTACCTACTCTTAGGTTTATCCATCCCTGTCTCTCACTTCCTATCTGCCATCTCTAGCACATGGAGCAGCAATGCACCACTCATCAGCGGTGAGCAATAAGAAGCAATTTGCCATATGTCCAGCATCTAATGTTGATGAACTTTAGACATCTTAGACTATGTAGATGCAGAGTGGATCCATCTTGCCATTTCCTGTGAGATAGAATTTATGCACAGGTTCACCAAAAATCTGAATTGAAAGCTACATTTGGCCTGAGAGTGGAAATACATAAGCAGTAGTCAAACTGGTACAAGGCTGGATCAGGATCTCTTTGTACATGGTTGTTTTCAGGCTGCCACAGAAGGGTCTTTTCACTTGGGGCTGCCTGCAGATTCCTAGAAACCCTGGGGAATCTTTTGTGTGTGCATGATGGTAAGAAGGGGAATTTATTGGAGATCTTCTGCTGTAATAATTTCTCTTCAGAGCCAGCCCTGACTGTTGAACTCCAGGAGTTTTTGGTTAGGTCTCCTGACAGGGTGGCCCCAGGGGTGCAGGAGGGAGTCAAGACACACAAGAGGCACCCGACCTCTCTCTGCACTCGATTAATCCTCTGGGGTTGTGGAGGTCCAAAGGGTGAATTTCCCAACTGTTTTGTCTGTGCTCTCTGTGCTGGCTCCTCCTGGGGATGCAGTTCATGGGCTGTTCTTGGTGGGGGCAAGAACTAGCAGGAGGGGTGATCGTTGCATTTTACCCTAAGAGATGAAGTTGCTAACTTTAGGCAAACAGTGATTAATCTTTCCAAAAGGGTAGATTCATAGCCTGGCTTCTAAGCATTTGAATTCATTGTTACAGCTAATGGACATCTCATATCGTCTTAAATCACTGGCTCCTCAGTGTGCCAAATAGCAATAGAAACCTTAGAGCTACCCTAATTTGGCACCTATGTTTCAAATCAGCTGCCAAAGGAACTTAGAGGGGGGAGGAAAGATCAATTGAAATGTTTTTCTGAGTGCTTTCCCTGTGAAATGCTTTGCAGGGCTTGAACTCCAGTGCACACTATGGTACTTTATTAAGTTCCCGCTTCATGCTACATGGGTGCTTTTCCACATTAAATTAATTCTTCTAATTTATTATATAGAGAGATAAGTATTAATTTGGTAAGCAAATGAAAAAATATGTTGTAGAGAACATGAATTTCTTTCAGGACGACACCACTGCTATTACATGTAGCAAAATAGTTGACTCTGTTAATGACCTCCTGTAGGAGTTGTTGCAGTGTAAGGTATGGCCAGTGACTTTACATGGTGTAATTTATGGATGTAGCTTTACAATTACATAAGCAACTTCCTCCTTCCACACGTGCCAGTGGCATGTCACAGTGCATCTCACTTTCCTATTGTGTGAGAAACTATTGAGGAGCTCCTTGAGGGCTGAGGGAAGGACTTCCATGCCTGGCTGCTGCTTGAGCATGGCACACATGTGTTGGTCGAACCAAGAAATAAAATCCTGTGACTCTTGGCTTCCAGATGTTGAAACTACCTGATCTTGTGCAGGAAGACCACCTTGCTTTGAGGCAGCTGTTCTAGAGAAGGCTAGAAGGGCTCTGCCCTGCCTTTGTGAGACTCATTCATTCAACCTACCTTCACACCAGTGTAGCTTACACACTACAGAAACACAAGTCTTGGCCTATTTCGTGGTAACAGGCACAGGGATTTTAATGCTAAAAGAAAAGTCTGGAGAGTTTAGGCTTTAATGAGATAACGTGAAGAATTTTGAAGGAAACTCATGATTATCTTGCCCAGCACTCATTCTTTGATGGTACAGACTTTTTCCTATTTAAGAAAGACCTTTTCTTTGTTCTAGGAAAATACCAAGGTGATCATTGCACTATATAGCAGATTTTTCTCTTGGAAAAACTGTCTTGCACATGATTAACTTTATGGTACATAATAGAGAGAAAGCTGCAAGGTGATGGTTAATGGCATTTGAAAAGCCATTGTTAACTTCAGCTTATAGAGATTTACAGGGGTTGCTTAATATAATCAATATACTGATTACATTGTAATAAATAAGTGTTTATGAATATCAGCTCTTCAGAGGAATAGGGAAATATTTAATATACGTCTGAAAACCTTCCAACTCCCTCTTCTGTGTTTTTAAAAATGGATTCATTTAGCAAGTAATTTTTCTACTGAAGAGTAGTTTTTTTCTTTTGAATAAAAGTTTTCCCAGTGTAGTTTATGTGTACAGATCTATATATACATATAGGCATGTGTGTTTGTATATATCTATATATTTTTGTATATATAGTTCATTTCCCATATAATTTTAATGATTGCGCAGGCGGCTGAATAGAGCAAAGATGAATGATAAAGTGATGTGGGAAAAAGTAAGTGTGACACACCGGGGAAAACAATGAAAGAACATGAACACTGGAAAAAAAAAAGAAGAAAAAAAAAAAAGAAAAAAAGAACCAGCACCAGGAGTGAAGTGGTTAAGGAGGCTGCCACAGCAGGAAGCGGGTATAACTCTGTTTGCAGTGTGCTCATGGGAACCGAATTGGAAAGTGTTGTGGTAAAAGTGTGTGGGGGAAAAAAAAAAAAAGAAAGAAACATGAATTGAGCTATAAATATCTGTTCTCTTTGAAGTTTTGTGACCAACAATTAATGTTACTGGAAATCTCATAGAGTTGTTGTTTCATAAACTCTGGTTTGGCTGAACGAGGCAAAGTAAAGAGAAAGCTCATCTCCAAAGGCAGCATCTGTACACTGATTTTTGAGCTCCTGTGGCAGGTATAGACTAAGTGCAGAATAAAGCCTTGTGTTCCTTTCCTTTGCTAGGTATGCTGGCTACAGAAGTGTATTTAAAATGACATAAAGTAAAAAAAAGGTTTATCTGTAAGGACAGTGTCTATATGTCACCTGTTAGTGACAATGAGAGGAACATTTGTATTCTCTTTTTGTTGACACTCCTTGAAAATCAGAGCTCTTAGAACAAATTACCTCTAAAACAGCAGACTGTTGTTTAATGTGTTTGTATCAGATTAAAAATTCAGGAATGAGTAGGAGTCCAAAAAATGGACATGACAGTCCAATATAGTGTTAAGAATTTTAATTATTTTTCCTAATAAATACTTAGCGGTTATATTCTAGTTAGTTGCCATATTCCCCCTGTAAGGGAGAGATGCCATTATCAGTGAATATGATCATATTAAAAGTCTATTTAAAGCTGGTAATGATGTTGGCAAGGTTGATACTCTAAAGAAATAATATCTACCATCTCCACATCAAGCCTTTTAGGTGATTCTGCTTGTAGTTGGTCATTTTGGTGTCTTCCATTTATTGAAAAGATTTTGTCTCAAAGTGTTTTACAAACTTAAAGATGCACATTCTAGAACTTTGAGCTGAGTTGCGTGTGCTTAACTCATGAGTGCAATTAGAACAATGCAGCTATCAGGATCAGTATCTCAAATACATCTTTCACACGAGCAGTAGTGTGTTTCCAGCATCTCTTTTAGCTTGATACTTGTCCATCCTAGATTTCCTGGACAGGGAGGACAGGTGTACTATGGGATGTGGTTTTGGTCCCTCCTGAGGGTTTTTTTCCTACTACTGCATACTCACATGTAAAGAAACGTAAGTAGGAGGCATGGAGAATAAGCACATTCTGGTATCCCTCAGCTGGAGGAAACCAGCATCCCTGGGAGGAACTGTGGCCAACTGCACAGCTCCTTTACTGCAAATAATCCAGATTTACAAAGTCTGCATAGGTACATCCTCTGCAGATCTACTGTGGGCCTATGGAGCAGGTGGAATGTGCAGGCTGGATATATTCATGTCAAACCAGTCCCCTGATGGACCGATGGAGAAGAGCTTTGCTTAGAAAACATGGAAGAACAGTCCTCCTCCTCTTCTGGCCTTGCAGAAAGACCCAAGGCCTTGCCCTGTGTTATCTAACATGCCTATTCTGCCAAGGTAAGTTGTGGTTCAGGAGGTGTAACTTGTTAGATCAGGTTTTATATGTTTATTGGTGGTGTGATGTGCAGCTCCAGCCGAGGACGCAGCTGCTGGGGTTCTTGTTGTGCAATTTTTTTGAATTGGCTGCACAACTGTCAGCATCGTGTCTGGGTGAGTTTCTTCCTCCAGTGCTCGTATTATTTGCTCTGGGGGCCCTTGTCAGCTCACATTCAGCTTGTTTGCAGACAAAAACTACCAGCAGGGAATGAACTGTGATTGAAATTGAGATGCTGAGCTACTGTACAGGCTCTCAGTGAGGCACGGCTGCTTTGTATACAAGTGTCTGAGCTCTCTGGGACTGACTTTACTGTTGTTTAAATAAAATCCAGTTCTGATTGGTTTACTGAAAAGCTCTGCCTACCCTCAAGGCCCTGTTTTGCACTCAGATTATTAAAAAATTAGCTGGAGGCTGTGTTTGGAGTTTAATTCACTCCATCACTTTGCTTCATACATAGACGTATTTCTCCCTACAGCTGCAATCTGCAAGAAGTAGCTTTGGAGCTGAGACATGCCTTGGTTCTCACCAAGTCAGCCTGAAATATATGAAGACAGTAGATTTGAGTCAAACTTCAGGAGAGAGAGAGAACTCCTCAGTAGATTTTTAGGTTCATTTTCACCAGAGTATAGTTCAGTGCTGAAAAACAGAAATGAGGGAAGGAAAAGCAGCCTAGGACTTTCTTCTAAACTCAGCTATTCTGTGGCATGTCATTAAATATAATAATTCTTTCACTGCTTTTAGCAAAGGAAATCTTTAGAAGTCTTTGAGAGAAATGAATTTGTATGGATTAAAGTCACTGGGACAATCACAGTTGCCTTTGCTGTGCTGGATTTCTATCCTCTGTTATTGTTTTTTCTTCTGTTTTATATTTTACCACATCACTTTTACCACCACATTGTACTGCTGACTTGTAAATGAAATGTATATTAGAATGAATCATCAGGACAGAAAAGTCCTAGGCTTTTTTGAATACATCACTAAGCACCTTATCTGCATCTAAATATCTTTACAAATCTGAGTCTTAGCGAGAAACTTAATGCTGCTTTATTCTGGCAAGCCCAGGATATAAATGCCCAGCACTCAAACTTTACTTTTGATTGAGTTTGCACACTCATGCAAATGCCTTACACTACCCTTAGGAAAGTGCTAATTTGATTTTCAGGCAAAAGATTGTTCAGCTTCAGTATTGGTCTGAGAATCAGCATGTTAAAAGAGGAAGAGTGCTTCGGTGCCACACGAGGCTCCCAGTAAGGTCATACAAAACAATATAGTTCACATTAAATGCAGTATTATTTTTTAAAATTGAAAAAATGAAGTTATATTAGCAAAAAAAAATATTTAGTTGTTGTCTGCAATGTTTTGCATGCTTTGATATGTTGACAAAAATTAGACTTTTTAAATCTTCAAACATTGTTTCGGAAAAAAAACACAGACATTTCTTCCCAGAAATCCTGGGGTACAATGACTGCAAATTTCATAAGAAGCAGTATTTGCATCAAGGAAATTTTGCTGTTTTTTCTGTCCACATCACTGATACTATCATGCTGAAAACATCATTGTAGAAATTACTCCAGATTATGATAAGCTTGATACGTTTGTGAAAAGAAATATGTGACGTGGTGTCTGCAATAACATGGATATGAGACTTGATGGTCCAGGAAGTGTCCTTCACATTTCCATGTCTTCAGCACAAAAGAAGGTGTTTGTTTTGTTAATCGTTAGGTAGCTAATCCAACTCAGCTATTTTGATTTCTAATCCTATCAGAGACAAGGCTCTCTTTACCCTCAACAGATCTCAACAGAAAATGCACCTCATTTGGCACTGAAAACAAAGCTTCAGACTAATTGAATTCCAAGAAATGTTAATACTATTTTACTTCTATTCTTGCAGAACAATATCTTAATTCGTGATGCTTGTCTTTGGTTATATTCTTTGTGGCTAATGCTGAGCTAATGGGAGATTTGATGAAATAATGACAGTGTTCCTTTATGACAGATCTTATTTGTATCTGGCCCTAAAGCTGGTCTTTCTCTGCATGTGTCACTGCAACTGAAGGCAGAAGGGCCCAGCAATTAGTACTTTTCCTAAGTAATAAATTAATTCATCCAGTCCTGTGCATGATGTAGTCATTATGTGGTGGAAAATAGAATCCATACTTTTGTTTCTGGTGGGCTGCAGTGGTATAATGAGCACTATGGGCGTTTTAATATCCTTTGTTTGCATTTGGAAATACATAACACTCTCCCACTGAGAACCAGAAATCCTCTCGTGTTCTTGTGAACGTGACATTCAAAAATGCAGTGTGAAGAGATTTTGTTGTTGGCAAGGAGCATGGAAGAGGCATTTCACAATGTGCCACCACTATCCCAAGAAGAAAGGAACAGTGCTAATCATGAAAACTTGCTCAGAAGTGCTTAAATCTATTATAAGGCATTTTCTGAGTACAAGCTAATCAACGTATGGCTTGCCTTTAAAGGATTTGAGCAATTTAGCTGTTTGTAAATGCTGACTGACTCACTTGTCCTCGGTATGGGAGAATGAAACCCATTCAGACTTATTTGCTGAGAAATGGAGAGTGATTGGGCTCTCCCAGGCATGTTTGTGTGATTGAGATCATGACAGCTGAGGATGAAGTTCCCATATCTCATATTCTTCAGATATCTAAGTTAGTGGCGGGCTATGGAATTGTAGTAAACTGCATACCAAGAAAATATCAAAGTGGGTCGATGATTAACTCTGAACCTGCTGAGGTAAAGTGTGGTCTTCAGAGTCAGGGAGTCATCACTCCACCTCCTCTTATTTGTGTGTGACAGAGTATGGTAAATTTGTGGGCCAAGAGAACAGAGCCACAGGTAGTGCTTGAGGGGAAAAAATGTGGGTTGAACTTCTTAATGGACACTTGGGTTGCCACCCTCATCTGAAAGGGAGCAAGGTCTTTAATTAAAGTTAATGAAGGTTGTCCTTTAATTCTCAGATGGCAAAAAGGGAATATGAGTTCATGAGCGTGTTCCTTTTCATGACCATCACTATTTAGTTACAAGCACGGCTTAGAACCATAACTCCTGTGATCTGGTGTACTGCAGAAGCAGCATGTATTTTATTCCAAAGGAACTACAGAAATGAACCCTTCAGTTCAGAGAGCGTTGTAGTTGTAAAGCCCTTATAACAGCAAAGGTTTCAATTTCATTAAGAGAACATTCACAGTTTTAATTGTTTAGAAATATGGTTAATAACTACATATCATGTATGGGAAAAACTATTTACTGAACTGTTCTTGTGTAATCCATGTGATATCTCCCTATATTTAGTCAGGTGGTGAATACAGTGAACTGGTTTTAATAAAATAAATATAGGCTATTCAATATGTAAATTAGCTAGGTAAAAATATACACTAATGGATCATTAACCTCTTTTGAACTTGTATTCTTAGTGAAAATCATATTAAGTGAATGTAGGATTATAGCAACAGAGACCTGTTAAGGAAGAATCCTAGTAAGGATATTGAGCTGTGAGATACTGCAGTAGAGAAGCTGGGCAGGACATGTAGCCTTCTCAAAGCTCTTTAGACTGGGTGGAAAACTGGGATACAGCTCCTGCTGGACAGAGAGCTGGTTGAATGGATGTTGACAAGGACAAGCACCTATTGGAAGATGCTCAATTTCTCTGTGTCCATTTCCCTGCCATGCACCAAAATTCTTTTCTGTGTACCATTCATGCTCTGCAGTCCTCTAGAAGAGCCGTGAGAAATGGAAGGGATGAGTAGTTAGGCTTGTTCACTAGCTTTCTGAAAATCCCACGGACTGGTGTATTAGATGTTCAGCTATCCTGTCAAGCATAGTTCATCTCTGTCATCTGGGTTACAGCTCTCTGTGCCCCTCTGCAAGAGCAAGCACCTGTCCCAAAATCCAACTGGCTTTGTCTTCCCCAGAGCTTCATGGGGGACTGAGAAATCAGAGCCAATGCACATGTGTTGAGCTGCGAGGTGTTTGCATGGCACCTGCCCACACACTGACTCTAACCATTGTTATCTGCCTTTCAGTTTCACAAGCACAGGATTTTACACCTAAAAATAGCTGCAAGGGAGCCATATAGAGCCACAGCAAATAGGACTTCTTCAGATTGCTTTGATCACTATCTGCAGTTGCCTGGGTTTAGAAGTTACAAAGTAGATTTTGGTATCAAACATACCTTCAGCTTTGGTGGGTGTCTCTGGAAAGAGAATGCCACCTGTCAAGAAGAGAGGATGCTAAACCTGGGCCACATTGTCAGCTGTATGCCAGTCCTTTGCAGCTGAGACATAACTGAATTCAAAATCATCTGGGCAAGGCATCCAAAATGTAGTTATTTTTAACTAGAAGAGTGTATTGTAAAACTGTAGCCCACTCTGCATTTAATTTTTTTCATATTTAAAATACCCGATTCTTTTTATAAATTTTTCTCTGTTAAAAGCAGAGCTTGAGATGGAATAGTGCCCCCTCAGCCATTTAGAACTGAAGCAGTGGGGACCACTAACTGTAGCTGGCTTTGCAGCTTTAACTGGCCTTTATTACCATAGCCATAAATAGCAAACCGCCCCAAATATTACAGGAGTTTTGTTGGCTTTAACCAATGAAGTAGAACAAGACCTCTGAATACCCCATTAGTTCCAGTGCTGTGCTTTGACGACTTTGCATTGGCAGCTCTTTTTCTATACAAGTCACTAGCCTCACCCGTGTCTCTTAACAAATACCGTTGACAGGCACCATTGCAATTTTTCTGCATGTTCTGACAGTTTAATTCAGTACCTCTTGGCTAAGCAGCCAGAGCCTGAGGGGGTAATTCAGCACCTTGGCATCACACTGCTGCAATTAAAATAATTAAGGGAGTTGGGATGGGCTTACAGAGCTTTCCGTCTTCTGCAGCCTTGTACAGAGAGTGCACTTTCCTATTCCCTCATGGAATGAATACAGGAGCTTCCTTTACAATATGCTGCAGTGATTTTTTTTTTTTTTAAGAAGATGCTAATTTCCAGCCTCTCTTTGCAAAGCTGTTTGCATTTATGCCTAAAAACTTTACTTTCTCTTCTTGTATACAACCCAATTTCCCTTTGTATTTAAAGGGGGTGGAAGGGGGGAACTGGGGGCGAGGGGCGGGACATGGGTGCAAATACTTTATATTCCAGCTGTGTTTTCTTTTGATTAAGAGAGGTACGTAACCCCTTGGCTGCATAATCTTAGTCAAATCATTCACTTTGGTGCTTAGTAAGGACAACTAAGCACAGCTGTCTAAATTGGTAGGTCTCATTTCTCTTACTGAGAAGGAAGGAGAAATAGGAAGAATGAAAGGTATTTTGCTCTACCTTTACTGTTAAAGGCAGTGTTTTGTCGGTCTGTGCATATATGTTTAGAAAACATATATATGTATATAATGTGTTTATGTATAAAGAAAAGGGTTTATTGTATTCCTTTGTATATGTATCTCATACTGAGTATATTTATACTGCTTGCACATACACAAGTCCTACAGAAACACATTTTGCTGAGGCGTGTATCCCATATCTCTCTAAACCAGGTGATATTCTGGTTTTACTGAATGGAAACCTCCCGTGACACATCTGGGCCCACGTTCCACCTGGGAGTTCACCTTGTTCATGCTATAAGTGAACTCCAAAGGATGGAGATAAGTATTTGAAAGGAGCTGTGATAAATATCAGCTGTGTGAAGTGAGCAGAAATACTTTGTGTCATGTTCAGCTCATCTAGTGTATGCAGTGTGCACAGGTACATTGCACACTGATCTGAGCCCCCTTATCTGCACGTACTCTGTGTGTGTCTGCTGCAGCCTTTCCCTGGATAACTGATATCAAGCTCAAAAAATGCTGCCCCTGTATTTTGTCAGACCCTGAAACATTAATCATGAGGAAGGAAAAATCGTCTCAGTCAACAATATTGTGAGAGATTTGTTCAGTGGGTTCAGGTCACAGGTTTTCTGCAGCTTGGGAGACCTGTGTGGTATGAACAGAGTAAAATCTGAGGGGTAACCTGTTCACATCAGGGCAGGTGAGCAGTGTCAGGCTCTGCCTTTGAAGCTTACCACCTTTAGCAGTTCATAAACCCATGCCTCAGAGACATGGGCTGTTGCTGGTGTATAATTGCCATTTCTCTCTGATGACCCTTTTCTCAGGGACTCTTGTTTTTCTCTATTAGTTTTGTAAGGCCAGGAAGACATGTCTGGTAGACATCAGCTCCAGCTTTTGGGGAAGGGGAGGAGTTATTTCCCTTGACCAGCTGGGAATATGGCCAGCCAAAGCATAGATGCCACATAAATGTCCCTCACAGGTTTCTGAGGTTAGGAGGGGAAGCAGGTTGTGGCTGCATTAGAAGGTGACCTCTTGTCTGGTGACTACACAAGAAAAGTCTTTTCTTATTGTTCTTGCTCAGGCAGAGAGAAGAAAACTGACAGTTCCTCCTGTGGGGTTTTTCTGTTTAAGCTCATAAAATCATAGAAGGGTTTGGGTTGGAAGGAACCTTAAAGATTACCTTGCTCCATCCCTCTGCCAATGGGTTGCTCAAAACCCTGAACACTTCCAGGGATGGGGCATCCACAGCTTCTCTGGGTAACCTGTGCCAGGGCCTCACCACCCTCAGCTGTAGGCTTGTATTTAGCATTTTTCTGCCTTTGATAACACTGCTTTCCTGGTTTTGAAGTGTGCTTATTCTACCAAGGGAGTGACCTGGTGGCTGTGTGCCTGTTGGATGGGCAGTGCAGTTTCAGTGTGTGCTGTAGGTGCAGGCATGTGGCTCTGGCTCTGCTCCATAATCCCTGCTCCCTGTGTGCAGCACTGCTATAATGACCATAAGGGATTGGTATCTTCAAAAGTGCTTAAACTCCTTCAAGCCACAAATAAAAGAAATTGAGTGCTTAATATAAATTTCTACGCCTGTTAAAGATTTTCTTCAGCTGGCTCACATTGCAATCTGACCTTTGCAAAACAGTCTGGTACCACAAATAAACTCTGTGAGAAACTTCTTTTTTTGTTGTTGTTTTTGTTTACCTAATCTATTAAACTAACAGATACTACAATTTAAAATGTTCTTTTGAAAAACAAGATGTACCTCACTGTGCACTGGTGTGGGCTCATTCTCCCAGCTGCAACTCAGCAGCACTGTGCCTCTCTTGACATGACCTGAGCGTTCAGGTGGGACTGATGGGTTTCAGCTTTGCTGCTCTTCAGTGTTTCACATCTGTCATGTAAATCTTTCGGGAGTGAGGGGGAAGGAAGTGGGTTTTCAAGTCTGTGTTTGTGATGGAAGTTCCTGATTACATGTAGAAATGGGTTGTGCATTTCTGCCAAAGCACTTTAAATTGTTTGGGATAACGAGTACCCGTACAACACCCTGGCTGATTTATAAACTATGTGGGGTCATTATTTCTTTTGCCCTTAGCTGATGCTAAAGGCTACTAAAACTGTAGCAAAAGGGGGACTTCATGATCCAAGAGCATCTGCTACACCTGCAGAACATCCTTACTGCTACCAGGTCTCTATGTCCAGTGAAACACACAGCTGCTTCAGTTGGATTTTCCTTTTATCTTCACAAAGGTGTGCTTAGGAAGTGATATGTCTATGCCTCACCTATTTTACTAGGAAGATCTTTTGCCCATTTCCTGCATACTGAGAAGCCTCCCTGATGTCAGCTGGTGATGCAGTGGAAAGAGCAAGAGTCATCTCCCATGTTCAGGCTGGGCCTTTCCTGTGCACAGTCTCTCTCGCTTCCAGGAAGGCTGCTGTAACTTTAAACAAGATTTTGCAAAGCCTCTACCTCCAGTAGCTCAGCTGAAATAAGAGTGTCTCATGAGTTTAATGGATCAAACAGCGGTGATGGGTTTTATGGCTCTTTTTCACTTTAGGGCTAAGGGAAGAGAGAGCAGGGCAGGTTGGTTTTAAATTCAAGGATTTATGTTGTTAATCCTCCTGGCTAATTATAATTTATGGGATCCTGATAAATTAATATGCAGTTGCTATTCAAACACAGAGAATAGTGTAAGGCAGGCATAAACAAGTCTTGTTCATTCTTAATTTATTTTCATCAATGGAGAATGTTAAATAAAATGAACACTGGGGCATTTCATGGGAAGTTACATTTTCATTATTCGTCTTCAGATTTATGGACTTCATACAACAAGTTTTCCAAACATTTTTCCCTGTAACAAAAATAATATTACAACTTTGAGGATACTGAACAACTTGCAGAAGCAATAGTTGTAGTGTTCTTTTTTAACATAGATTTCAGGCTTGCTGTAAGAGTGGGGATGGCAAAGAAAACCCCTTGATTGGTTATTTTTAATGCTGTGAATTTAAGCACGTATTAAAGTGAGAGGCTGACATCAATAGCATTGTGTGCATTTCTCTTTGAAGCTCTTGAGTATGTTTAAGCCCTGCTTGGCACTTTACCAGCCCTGGGCTCCCTGGCAGAAATTGCGACAATCATGAAGAGGTTGAGTGTTTGTAAAATTATTTTTGTAGAGTGAGAAAATCATGGAGTTATGAGATGGTTCTGGAGCACAGATTACTAGACACCCAGGAGTATGAGCATTGCACAAAATTTGTCTTAATCATAAATAGCATCTGTACTTTCTGTAATTACAAGGACAGACAAAGTAAGTAGAATCTAAAGCAGTGACAAATATCTCAGGTTAGGTAAATAACAGCTATTGTATAAGGTATAAGTGTATAATATGATGAATCAGCATCTTCCATTTAGGATACAGAGAAAAATACCTGAGTCAGGGCTGAAGATGTGCTCCTGCACAGCCCACTGCTCTCTGTGCTGCTGTGCCTCCCACTGTTTGTGCAGGTACAAAGATCCCACCAATAATGTGCAGCAAGGACTTACTGTACAGAAAGGTGTTGACAAATGAGTAAGAACCAGGGCGTGGGGCTCTGCCACTCAGGTTTTAAACCAAAAGTTAAGTCTTCAAACTCCGTCTTTGCCAGCCTTTTTTAAATTTTGTTGCTTCCCTAAACCTGGCTTTAAGCAGTGTTGTCATTAACACTGAGTAAATCTGACCATGTCTACTCCCAGACTACATGTGATTTCCCACCAAGTGTGATTTTGTCTTCTGCCAAGTAGAAAATGGAGGCTGCTGGACTATTAATAAAATTGTTGTTACTTTTAAGTAGTAAAAGTTGTAATAAATGGCTTGGAGATTAGGCTGAAATCTGGGGAAAAGTAATGGTTTGGCCTTTTGAAATCTTTGAATTCTCTTAGGCGATGTGTAGCTTGCCTGGTCCTGCTGGATCATCTCTGGAGGGAAACAAATAATACAACAAATAAGTGTATTCCTGGATCTTGTTTGGATTCTCTTAAAGCATTTTATCAAGCAATTTGCATTCATCTTATTCTTTGGTAAAATTTCCTACAATGCAAAAATGCTGTATTGTCAAGTGTGACTTAGACTAAATATAGGCTGCAAAAATTTATGGGTTTGGCTGCCATAGCAAGCCCTTTTGCTTTAGATACAGCTTCAAATGACAGAAGAAAGGATTTCAAGGAGTTCCTTAATTCGTATAAGCACTTTTCCACAGGATGTTTATATATATTGGGATTTTTGATGTCAGAGATATGTTGAAAGAATCATGTCCAAAGACAATTTTGTTACAGTGACATAAATTCCTAGTGCAGAGCCATTTGGGGGCCTTGAGGACCAGTGGCCTTAGTTTTAGTAGCAAGATATATGCCTCTACATCACTTTAATACTTTTGAAAACATTGTTTATTTTGTAATCTGCTCCTGTAGTTCTGAGATGTGATTTTACTTCTCAATTTACCATGTAACTATTTCTCAATTTTCCACCTAATTACTGATATTTAAAAAAAAAAAAAAAAAAAAAAGGTTTTCTAAATTCATAACCTGACTTCCAGCTTGGCAAATTTACCAGTTCCCAAGATCTCTGCAATTTTATTTTCCATAGGGAAAAGCTGGCAGTGCAGCAAATAGTGTTTTGCAATTAGTCTGCTTCATCCAACATTTTTCAGGCAGCAAAGGCTTCTGTCCAAGTATTAGATGACCATATAATGGCATCAGAGGCTTCTGGTTTACAAACGTCTTGGTAATCAGTTCTAATTTTACATTTCCTGGGTATGTTTGGCAATGCCAGATTCAGCATCTCTTGAGGGTTTTGATTAGAGTCATAGAAAAATTTAGACTGGAGGGGACCTCTGGAGGTCACCCTGTCCCCTCTCCTATTCAGAGCAGGGCCAACTTCCTCCCTCTGCATCCCAAAAGCAGCAAGGAAAGTATTCAGGGGAGAAAAAACCTCACACAACCACACCTACCCACTATACCTCAGGAGAATTTGGGAAAAAGAGGAATGCTACGTTTGTGCATCTCTTCAGCATTTGACCCTATCCCCAGTCATCAGTACTTAAAATTACATTCAGCCTGTCCCAGCCTCATCCGCTCAGTTTTTGTTTTCTGCTAATGGAGAGGGATTTACCACTTAGGACAGGCAGTGTACTGTGGCTCCAAAACTAAAATTGTGCAAGTGTGCATTTGCTGATTTAATTGAGTCTCTTCTTTTTTTCTCCCCTAACTTGACTTGCATGGGCAGCAATACCTGCATTTGTTTCCATTTTTGTTAAGGCTGTGCTGCAGGTTCGGTGTGAGAGGTAGATTTGCCCATTGCATAAATCAGCCTGATTATTTCTCATTGAGTTAGTGCTGTATGAACTTGTTCAGGTCCATTAAAATCAGGGTGACAGGAGATAGCTAAGGCTCACACATCTGCCACGCCCTCACAACCAAACTGTGATAGGATAGTAAAGAAATAACAAGTACATTTTAAAATTCCATTAAAAGAAATAAGTCCCAACAAAAGGTGCCATGGAATCCTAAGCATTTGAGTGGAGTTTTCCTGGGGGCTGTTACGGAGGTGAGGAGGAGTAAGAAATGTAGTGAGTCAGGAAGGCTGCTCTGCCAGCATGGACTGGAGCAACAAAATTTGCTCTATTCCCTTCTTCCCTGTTAAAATATGTAATGTGCATAATATTCAGGCAGAATATGGTAATTCTCAAAATAGCATTGCACTTGTTAAAGACTTTGATTTTTAGGCTACAGTCACTATAAATATATTGTGCACTATGATAGAAATAGGAAAATCTTGGAAGAACAGCTGAGCAAAGTTGGTAAAGACATTGGGCATAGAAAGTGAAAAATGCACTTAGTCCTGTGCTGCAGTCTGTCTGCATCAAGAAAAGGGTACCCAACACAGATAAATGGGACTAGGAGGCTGCTGAGGTTGCCCAGTTCTCATTTACAACAAAAATTAGCCATAAGAATGGCTGTGACCAATATGGCTTTGGCTTAAGAGCCATTTTGCTGCTGAACAATTCTAGCTCACTAGAATAAAGTCAATCAACTGAATTGTGGGATACAAAAGGACTATGTTGTGTATATTGCTGGGAAAATTAATCTTAAGGCAAAATCTTTGCACCAGTTTTGGATGGTTGTACTTACTTGCTTAATTTTCAGACTAAATTTTCAAAGTAAGTATGTATTGAGAAAGCTGGAGTGGTATTTACCCAGTGGTTTGGGGCGATAAATATTTCAGTTCTTGGATAAATGGTGAATTTCAACACAAAAGCCTTTCATACCTACCATGCTGCAAAACAAGGTTTAATGCTGTGTCTTTTTGGCTCTATCGAATAATGCAGAAAGTATTAGAGTTGTATTTTTCTGTTGCTTGTGGATTTTGGACCATCAGATTTTTGGGAAGAACTTTTGATTCAGAGAAACTCCTAAAGCCAAATTCTGCTGCATTCCAAAATGCCAGTAATAGTGGTAGGTCTTTGTGGTTTTACCTCAAAATCGCTCACTTGGGTGTCTGACTTTTGGGAAATGTGTGCATTTTAATGAATTAATACCAGAACTGATTTCCCTCCTCTTCTTTTCAGTTTTCCTCTCTGCTCCCCACCATTATAATGAGCAGGACTCATGTTGCTGAATTCCATTATAAGTTACACAAAATGGGCAAATCTAATATGATTCCTCCCCTGTAGAATTAACATGAAAATCTATCGTAAATGGTTAATGTGGCATAACTCATGCATGAATAGAGTTCTGTGCTGCCTAAACTCTGTAAGCAAATACTGCTGTTAGAATTGAATGACATTTAAATAATACCACATTTTTAAAAGACTTTCTTTTTTTTTAATCTTTCAACATGAATAGCATACACTGAGAAAATGGTGATGGGGGGAGAAACTACAGGGGCTTATTTTCAGCAAATTTTGAAATTCTAAGGTAGAGTTCAGTGGGGAAAAGTAGGTTAAAGCTTGAGAAAACCAGTTACTCACCAAAGCAGCGCTTGACTTTAATAATAAATAATATTGAATGTTGTGATATTAAAACAATTCATTCTTGGCAAAGCACAGGGAGGTTTTATTCCCCCCAGTAACCCTGGCTAGAACAAAATACTACTTATATAGCTGCAGATTTTAATATAGCATCATGTTCCTACAGGTATAATAAAATAAAAACGTTAAGAGTATTAATTCCTTTAAAAGGGGTGATTAATCCCAGATGTGGAGCGTGCAGGGAGCGGGGGGCGGGCGCGCTAAGCGGGTGCAGGTGCTGACGGGGCTGTTGTGCCGCACTGCACATGTTCCCGGAACACAGCTGTTCTGCAAATCCTCTGCCAGTTGCTCCAAACCCTCTCTGAAGTTGTACTGCCTCTGGGCACAATTAAAAGCTGTATACTACATTTCATAAGGTAGTGTTAGAAATTTAGGCCGAGCCAAAAAGAAAAGGCAGGGGGGAGAGAAAGGGGGGGAGAGCCCCTTGTTAAAGAGGAATTAACCTCTTTACCTTTGCTATTGAAACAATAAAGCTTCTAAATGTCACATAAAACTCCAAGTATTAAGATAAAAGATGTCACATGAAGCTACAAAACAAATGCTATTTGTATTTAATATTGATTTCCATTAATTCTTTAACTAATACTAATATTTAATATTAATAATTAATATTGCCCAGCCTCCTCCCACCCCCTGTTTCTTGTGTTTTGTTCAAAAACATATTTGCTGGTGTATGTGAAAATTCTCTCTTACCCAAGATTACACGTGTCTCAAAAATGCCAGAAGTGCAAAATATTCTGAAGCTAAAGTAGGTAGTAAAGTAGTTTGAATTTCTGCTGCCTTCCCCCTTAACAGAGCCTCAGAAGAAAGACCAGCTGGGTGTGTGAACCAGAAATGTCCTGAAAATTTTTAATTTCTTTATATTTGTGTACAAAATACTACTAACTGCTTTAGAAATCCCTTAAACAATTCTACAGAGCCCATCTTGGGAACTCCTTTTGGCATTAGTCTGATGGATGTTGTCATGCAGTTCACCCACACTGCAGATTTGGAAAGGACTCGTGGGTCAAAGGACAACACCCCTTCTTGTCTCACATCTGGTGTCTCCTGCTCAGTGCGTGGCAAGATCTCACACTGAACTTGGATACAGGAAACAGAGCAGACTCTGACTTAGCTAGCTGCAGTAGGCTTCAGAGATTTTCACAGAATATTGGAAAGAAGGGAAAAAAAATATTTTCAGTATCTAAGAAGCATGTTTTTGTGTTTTATAACTGTATGTAAGCATGCCTCACTCAGCAAGATTTTCTCCAATAGTTTCTGTGTGATATGTGTCAATCCCAGTGTGCAGAAGTGTCCTTCTAAAGTGAACTTATGCCATTAAAGGAAAATAGAGGATATTCTATAATAAAAAGAATTAAGGAAAAAAAAAATCTCTGTCTAGACAAACTTAATGGTAGTTTTAAAGATTTTCTGATTCTGCAGCATAGTGCTTGTTAGGTAAGGTAATAAAACACAGAATGAATGTTGTGATATATAACTATAGGCTATTGACAAGATAAAGCAATAAGAAACTCTTGAGCATAATGGAAGCAATAACATGATCTTCCACCCTTTGGCATGGGTGATATGCACAAAGGATTTACACCCAGAGAAATGGCAAGATTTCCCTGAAAGGACTTTAAACAGAGAATAGTTGCAGTAACATTGGGCTTCTGACATCACTTAATATGCACGTCCTTGGGCTCTAGTTCGGGAGTGTGCTTACCTTTAGTCTATCCAAAACCTAAACTTGTATTTAAATCCCACTGAAATCAATGGGTCTTGATAGGATATTTTTCATTTTGTTGACTTGGAATGGCTTACTTCCATATCCTGTGGTTGAACTTCACTGAATCACAGCTTTATTGGCATGGCAGGAGCTTAGAACGTTACTATTTATTGTCTTATGTGTTTATTATGCCTTTAAATTACTGTACTGTAATGTGATTTTTCAGTGAATAATACTAGCCAGTTGGATTAGAAATCACAGCTATGAGGGAATATTAATGCTTCACAGTTAAAATAATGCATATGCATTTAGTTTGTTGGGTTCCTGTAAAATCTATATCCATTTGTCCAGTCCAAAGAATTCAGATACTCTTTGATTGGAGAAGTAAGTAAACTGCAATTGATGTAGTGCCACACAAGTAATGAACCAGGCTCTCTGAAAAGTGTCTGATTAAACTAATGTAAATGTTGCATCAAATTGTGAAAATATGTGTGCCATAAATTACAGGGAGATATGACTCTGAAAAGCAGAGGTGAATAAACTCTTGTAGTTGAGGTTGTCTTGTTAGATTACTTATCTTTCACTTAATTTCACATTTAATGGCTTGCAGTTATACTTCAGTCTTAGCTTGATTTTTATAAACTTTGGCTAGAAAACTAAGACGGGCAGTTTTGTAGCCTGTAGGACACCCACATGTTTCTGGTTCAGCTATTGTGACTCAAATCCTTTAGCCAGAATTATACCAGAATAAAAACAAAAAATCAGACCAAACTTGTTACTCAGTTGTTAGAATACATCCCTTCCCAGGAGAGGTCAGAGAGGAAAGAAACTAAGAACAGACAGCTGACTTCTGTTTCCACCTGCTCAATAAAATGTTAACTTTAATAAGCTAAGGCAGTCCTTGTTTCTTTTCCAGTCTATTTTGAGTTTGTTGAAAGTTATGGCAAAGTCATTTTTTAAAGATAATTATGCTTTGTAAATGCTAACTTGATTTCATAGCAGTAAACACACCTTCTGGTTACGCAGGAAACAAATTAGGAACATATGTCATCTACCAAAAGCCAGCTTAGCTGCATGTGGTGGTAGCATTGATTACAGATACCTCCTGTACATATTGAGAAGTCCAGAAAATGTATGCTTATTTCTGCCTGCTCATGCACAATAAGATGTGAATAAAGTCCTCCCTCCCATTAGAAAAGCTTTTTGTGGACATCAATTCCGAAATGTCTATTACAGCCTATGGTTGGATATGAGGGGTCTGTCACTGTACCTTCAGCTCTGACTCTGCTGTTCTGCACAGAAGTCTTAATACTGGTTTTCTTCTTAATGGTAAATGGCACTTTCCATGGCATTCTTGGATATATATGGTACTTTTCAATTGCTTTTTGATATCTTTGGACAAAGGCCTTGTAAAAATACAATAATGTGATTGTTGTTTACTAGTCCTGTGCTAGTTTTGGGAAAAACTCACTCCTCTACTCATATTATTGTCAGATCTGATCATCTCCATGTTCAAGGTTGGATGGAGCCCTGAGCAACCTGGTCTAGTGGAAAGTGTCGCTGGCCACAGTAGGGGGTTAGAACTAGGTGATCTTTGGGGTTCCTTCCAGCCAAAACCATTCTGTAATTCCATGATTCTGTCTTCCTTCTTTCTATCCCCCATTGTTATTTATATCAGAAAACAATGATATAGTTGATTTGGGGAATACAGACTTTTCCTTAAAGCCTAAGCTATAGTCATAAAAATGAAAAAGTGTGTCTGTGGACATATATTTACCCTTGGCCCGTAAACCCAAGACATCCACTGACTTTTATAAACTACTTCTGATGTCAGTTGTGTCTGACCAGTACACAGTCTCAGGCCTCACTAATTGCCTTGTCGATGTCAAACACTATAATAAAACTTTAAAATGTTTCAAGACATTTAATAATGTTATATAAAGGTTTATATATAAGGGCATTTATGGACTTCAGTGCAGCCAGTCAGTTATTCCAGTGTGTTTTTTGAAATTAATGTCTCCTGCAAGCTGAAAGACCAATACCTGGGGAAAAGCTGCATCTTTGATGCTGTATTCTATATTTGTACATGATCCAGGACTTATGACATTAGATTTGTACAACATTATAGACAGAGCATCAAATGCGTGAACTGTTAGTGAGCTTCCTCATAATCAGTCTGACAATGTTTCTTCTTTGCAGTTGGAAAGTCAAAAGATTAGCTTTGAAGGAAGGAAAAAATCAATATGTGGCAAGTGTATATTGAATGCAAAGGCTGGAACAAATTCTCCAATGGCAACTATATACAGGAGGAGGTCTTGATTTTTCAGAAGTTGTAGTTTCACAGTTTAGCAAAGGTGTAGCTGCCTGCTTTGCTTTTGGCTCAGGAATTTATTTTGATTGTGAACAGAATTTTTTATTTTTTTGCCTGAAGGTGACTGGTCATATATCCTGTGGCAGTTTATATATTCAAGTGATTGATCTTTTTTCATGCAATCCCCAAACCCAATGTGTTGATCAGATGCAGAAATACAAGTATGCAAGATATCAGGCTCTAGTTAGAGCTCTGCTAAAGTGTTTTGTTATTGTGAACTACATGAAATAAGCAGCCTAGTGCTTTGCTGTTATCAAAGAAGCATTAAGAATTCTGGAATAGGACTGTCTGTGAGAGAGGTTAAAACTTTCCTACAGTAAAACTCTAAAACTACTTGGAATTCAATAGGGTTAAGTCCTAGGCAAATACTTGCATAGCAGGCTGAGATAGAATAAATGGCTGTTATCAGTCATTGCCTGTGTGCTTTGCTGGAAAAAACCAAATGTTCACAGTCTCTTCTGTCATAGGGGGCAAAGGATAGACTTGAATTTAAACTTGAGTTCCCCTCCTTTACTGATGTTCATTGAACTGTTTAATTACTTATAAATGTAATTCCTTTCCCTGTCTCACAGATACAGATATAAATATCAAACACATGCAACATAAGGACTGACCTAGCATCATGTTGATTTAGATTTGTCTGCAAGTCCAGTGCAGGAATATTAATTATAGTGTTATGTAATTGAAATACAATTTTACTGACGTTCTACATCCTACCTGAGCCCATTTGAACAGTCATGATAGGAAACTCAGTGGTCACACTTTAGAAGCCAGCACATGCGAAAACAGAATGGTGGTATTAAGAGACTGTTGTATTGAAGCTAATGAAGGAGTAGCAGTGTTCTGTTTTCATAGTGTGCTATAAGGCAATATTAATTGCAAAGATGAGATTAATTTATATATTTTTTTTTTAAAACCATCTGATACAGCGGTTTGTTCTCCCACAAGAAGCAATGGTTTTGACTGTCTTTTGTGTTGTGATTTTGCATTCATTTGAACCTGAAGTTCAATGTGAACTTGTGGGGTCGAAGTGTGAAACCACATGGGACTGAAACTGAAAGGAGTCATTCACACAACCCCCCAAGCCAACAGGGCCAGGCTGAGCACGGCTTGCCAAGGCATCTACCAGAGCAGCCCCGGTGCACACACACGGTGCCGCAAGCGCCGCTCCTGGGTAAGCAGGTAAGCCCCCTGGGGGGAAAAAAGAGAAAGAAAGGGGTCGCGTTCGGTGCTCAGATTTACAGCTTGGGTCTTAGAGTGCTTGAGCAGCTGTGTTTTCTATTGATTTAATTGGATCATAGGTTTTCAGCTCAGGAACAGATCCCTAATATTCACTCTGCTCTTGCATGTTATCATCTTTCCTGTGTTATGGCCTGCTGCAGTTCAGAGCCCCTGCTTTAGCTATTTGTAAATGCATGTTAAATGCCCATAAGGCCTGCACCTGCAACGAATAAAGGTTAGAAAATTGCTATTCTAATATCTGTTTTCAAATGTTGAAAGGTTTGTAACTTTTGCTCTCTGTAGTTTGATTGAATGCGGGCACAGAAATGTTCAGGATGTTGAGTGTGGCTGGTTTTTCTTGCATGGTACACAAAAAAGCAATTCAGTGAAAGCTTTTAAAGCTATATCCTTCACTTTGTGTTAGCAGAACAAGCATTTTGTTTCTGGGGTTTTCGTTCCTGTGTTTGTAGTCAAAAGAAATCCTTGGAAAGTGAGTAATAACGAGTATCAGTTAACAGATACGAAAAGCAAGGGAAAAGTTCTGGAATTTTATATATTTTGGTTTAGAATGCGAACTGAATAAGCCAGAAAGTATGAAGGTTATTATTAAATTGCAGGAGCAGTAAATCCTGACTCCATGGCCTTCCCCGGGCTGCACAAAGCAGCATTGTTATGCTGTGTGGGGAGAACTGAGGTTCCACACAAAGGTCAGAGTGACACTGCTGGATGGGGAATGGTGTTTTGCATTCACAGATAAACAAGGTTAGCATCTCACCGGCCTGACAAAGGAACCCTCACATGTGTTACAGCAAAGGGCTGCGAGCAAGGATCCTGCACTTTTTCTCATGTGATGCCATTTTGTGTTCTAGCAGTGACTGTTATCCCAAGATTTAACCTTCAGAGGTGATGAGAAGATTATTGGTAGCGCTAATACCGTGTAAAGCAGGGATTGTTGTTTTGCTGTTGTTCTGACTTGCAGTTGCATGAGGTTCTTTTGAATAAAAACTGTACAAGTAGTGAGGCGTGTGGGATCTACAATGAGAAAGCTTGTTGTTAAACCTTGAAGCTCTAGTACTCATATAAATATGTTTTGCATGCATTCATTAAAATAAGAAAGTAGTGCCACTTAGTAAAGCTTTCTTTCAGTGTAGGAGTTGGAGAGAGGGAGAATAGTATTAAGAGGAGAATATTTTAATCTACACCAGCTCAGGGATATTGCCACTAGCAGAAAATCCACAAGGGGTAGAGTTGTAATGATGCAAAGCTGCTGCTATTTTCATTTTGTTATGTCTTGCTGATTCAGAGCATCCCAACATGAATTACTATTAATATGGTCTTCTCAGTCCCCTAAAGGCAACCATTAGCAAAAGTAGGTGTTGCTGTGTGTTGTGGTGTAGGGCAGCAAAATGTACTTTTTGGTGGCTACCTGGCTGAGCCTGGGCTTGTGCACAGAGAGCTGACTCAGGGGTGGTCAAAGACAGGGGCAAGGGTTGGTAAGGGCAGCTAAAGATGGGGTGAAACATTATGAAAAGAGATCTGCATGCCCATGTTGTGCTGAGAAACGTGTGACCCTCATGTCTTGTTCTGTTGCTGTAGTTCCCCTCTGTAGTCAGGAGAGGATCTTGTGTGACTGCCCTGGAAAAGTCTTCCTGGTTCAGGACACATTAGCCCAGACTGCTTGTCATGGGGAAATAGAGCCAGATGACACTGCACTGCATAAGTAAGACATGACTGTATCATCAATCTAAAAAAGTGAAGGTTTTGTTCTGGAGGGGGGGGGTTTCTGCTTTTATTTACACAAAAACAAAGAATCCCAATTTCATGTGAGGTGAACCCTAATAAATCACTCTGGAAATTGTTTCCAAATCTAACTTTGTTTGCATGTTCAGCCACTGCTGCATGGACCAAGAGAGTTTTTTTCTTCATGATTTGGGCTACATGACCTTGAAAATTAGAAACGTTGTAATCACATACATCTCCTTTGCTATCCAAAGCTGATGACACATTAGGATGGTATTTGGGGAAAAAAAAAAAAAAAAAAAGAGAGAGAGAAAAAAGTGGCAATCTGTGAGGATCTATACTCAGACTGAAATAGCAGTCAGGGGGACCTTTCAAAGTATTGTCTCATTTGGAAACAGCACTAATCCTCAGTTTTTAGTGATATTACATCTCACTGGACTGAAACTTAGTGAATTCTGGAGGGACCTTTCTAATGGGATGAGCACATGGTGTCAGTGCTATTGAAATGAAATGCTATTTTACTATCGCATGATAGTGATTGTCTGAGGAACAAATATTAAGTTAAAATGGCAAAAGCTACTTTTTTTTTTTTCAATCAAATATGCAAACTCTGAAAGAATGAGTGGGGAAACGGGTCAGCAAAACATGAATCTTTAGAGAACTGCACTTACGGAAGAAGATGAATTTGAACTTGCTTTACTCAGGGCAGCACTATTGAGCTTTTCTACTTAAGAAGTTTTAAGGATTTGTTTCCAGTGTTGTCCAAGCAAATTGTAAAGTATTGGGAAAGAGTGACCCACCCCCTCATCCAAGGCCTCCTCCAAATCAGTTCTTCAGTGATGGTATATTAAATGATAACCTTGCCATGTTTAATGTCACGGCAGAAGGAGTTGCAGAGGCACCGTTTCTTCCAGCTGGATCTGTGCAGGTGAATTAACCAAGTGAACACAGATCTGAGCTTCAATAAAGCTAATGAGAGGGATCTTGCAAAATGTGGCAATGTTTTTCTCTGCTGGGGTCCCCTGAGATGTCACCACCCTATTTAAGGCGTACTCTTTTCCCTTAGATTTCATCATCCCTGCTGATGTGGTTGGAGTAAATGATAGCTTTTTCGGTCACTTGGTTTGGGAGTGGAGTTTCTTTACAAATGGAATAATGCAATCTTTTACCAAGAAATAGTTTCTTTGCTTGAGTAAAATAGCCCATGCTACAGTGCTCTTTTTGAGATCATTTTAAATCAAGCTTTTTCTGACTTCTGTGGGAACAGGATCGATCCTGGAAGGCTTATATTTCCTTTGAGAAAAGCTGCTATTAAGCTCTGAAAGAGTTAAGCAAATTCAAGGCTCTGTGAGCCAAAATTCACTTTTCAATGCGCTTGTTGTACTTAAATGTCAATCTATTTGAAAAGGAGAGTGTCCCAATTATTTAGATGGCCAAAAGAAACAGCTTCAATTCTTTATCACATAAATACACTTAAAAGCATGATTTAAAACAGATGAAGAGAGAACTGAATTAGTGTTTTCGTTGCTCAGCGGAGCCAAGTGTAGGCCTCCTTGGCACGGGCTGAGGCTGCTCCAGAGCTCCGGTCCCGGAGCAGCACCGAGTTCTTTGAAGGTGGTGAATGGCCCTGGCAGCCGTACAGCAGCGGGGGCTCCGTTCCCACCCCGCCAGCCCTCCTCACTCTTCCCTTCACGCCGCCTCTGGAAACGGCTCCGTGCGCGGATAGCAGCGTGCGAGCTGACGGAGAGCGGGTCAGAGCTGCTGCACCTTCGCCATAGCCCACGTTAATTTGGGATGGCAAGCTCTGAAGTCCCTTTCCAGCTAATTTGTTCGTATAATTAAGTTAGCAAAATCATATGTTTTATTAATCTAATAAAATGCATTTCATGGTTTAGACTGTCTTTAATCCTTTGACCTTTGAAGTCACTCTTTATAGTCTTCAGATTGCAGTAATTTATTTTGGTTGTTTCTGTTGGGAAAACAGTTTAACAATCTGCTTTCGTTCCAGTTTTACATTTTTTTCCCTTAAAGGTAAATGGGATTAGTAAACATCTGCTTCTTTTGAATATTTACAAACTTCACAATCAAGATTTAACAATGCCAACAACATTAGTAGTTTAAATGCTTATAAATATTCACAGACAAATAAATATAGCATTGAGGCACACTGGGCAGGTGTTTCTAATTTCTAAGAGTTTATGAGTAGCTGTTAGAACACGGCATATCTTTTATGCAACTCAAAATATATCTGGTGACATGCTACATGTGCTTTTCACATTTTAAGTAACTCAGTTAACCTACTCTCTCTCTACCTCCCAGGGCACTTTCAGGAGGAAAACATTTGCTCAATTGTATTAAATGCTACAGAGAGTTTTGCCTGTCGGTGTAATTTTAACTAAAACACGCTAGTTCACTAACTCTATGTGTAATTAAATATATGGAGTTAAAGATGAAGTGATGTGAGGTTCTATTTGCCTGGCTTTTGACAGAGGTTTAGTCTGACATCAGGCCTGGGAAAGCAGGAGTCAAGGCAGGAGTCTGGTGCTTGCTTAAATGCTTTTCAGCTCCTTAAGACCACTGGATAATACTAGTGCAGTTATTTCCAGTATTCCTTGTCCCAGAGGTCAGTGTTAAACACAAGGGGATTTGCTCCTGATACCCTTCAAAGGTTTTGTCTTTAAAGTATCTTTTGTTTGCTAACCCAGTGTAAAACCCCTCTGTGCCCAGGCTGTCCTCAGAAGCAGCAGCTTTTCTCAAAATCTAAATCTGAGTTTAAGATAGGAGAAATAAAAAACTGAACTGCCCCAAGAAGGAATCAATGACAACTCATCAGAGCAGGCATTTGGCCCCTGCTCCCCTGCCCTCAGCATGATGTTCACCTTCTACCAAATCAGGGGGCTTTGCTCTTTTTGGCCGGACTTGAAGTGTTAGGAAAGACCTCAGCCCCCTCTATAGACCTTCTTGCTCTGTGTTCCCATTCCTTCTTATATACACACGGGAAGGAAACACTTCCCTCTAAAATACTTTGCACTCATGTTCAGTGCCCAGACAAGGCGCTATGTGTCGACAGGGTTATGTGCTGCAAGGAAAGAAAATTTGTAAAAATGAATGGAGCTTCACAGGGCAGACCATTTGTGTGTGTGGGGAGCAGCAAAGAAAATGTTCTCTTCCTTTCTTAATTTTCAAAGTCTTTGTAAGACCTCAGGAGTGAAATCCCTTTGCATTTCACATTTATTTACACTTCCAGGGCACAACCGTATCAGTCGCAACCTTGATTTGTCTCTTTGCCTTACAATGAGTTCTGCTCTGGTTCATCCTTTATCACTTTTTCACAATGCTTCCAGCAGTGGCTGCAGATGGTCTTAGCCCTGAAACTTGTGCTTTTAACAATCAGTTCTTTAAGTTATAATAATAATGAAATCATGCTTAAGAGGCAAACGTTCCTCTCTCACCCCATTCAGCCATCTGGCTTTGCTAGGGAAGAATTATTCCCAGCAAATCCACTCTGTTACCAGGCTTAGGGCACAGGATTCATTTAGCCTTTTCTTCATCTTGTTTAAACTGAAAAAGACTTTTTCCCCAACATGCTTAAACCCTCCAAAGCTCCCAGTGATGGGGTGGGACAGTGAGGATGACATGAAAACCACGCAGCCAGGCAGAGGGGAGAGCCCGTGTTATTGCCTCGCTGTTTTCTGAGGAAAAACAGCAAACCCCGTGTCTAACTTTGCACCTGGACAAACAAGGTTTATCACAGTCGTCCACCCCCCCACCTCTGAGTGCCAAGAGTCTGTCACTATTTACCTGGAAGTGACCTGGGAGCAGTGGCTAGACAGATGCTTAGAGCCCAGACTTGTTTTTTCATCCTGTAATTTGCTGTTTTGGGGGTGCTCCCCTGGCACTGGTGGGACCACATGGAGAAGAGGTCAGAGCCTTGGGAGGGCAAATGAAGATGGATGTGATCTCACTGTAGAGAGTGGGAGATGAGCCCCTCCACCCTCCCATGGGGGAAAGCCAGGAACCAGGCTGTTTTCTACACCATTCACAGCCCTGGGGTGAATCTGTGAGGATGCAAAACCAACCCTTGCTTCCCTGTGTGACATTGTGTGGTGCCTTTCAACCAGTTTGATGTCCCAGACTTCTTGCAATGGTTCTCTGCCCTAGATGACAAGGGCCCACCTCAGTTAAATGGTTGGGTTTACTTTCATGTCCCTGAGTTGCAGGTTAATTAGGGGAGGGGTTTTTTTGCATGCTATGACAGGCACCATACCAGCCCTTTGGGGACTCCACTCAGATCTCAACTGTTTTAAGAGGAAACAAAGGGCTGCTTGCTCTGTGAATGGAGAAATCAGGATTTTGTGCTAAAAAAGGGAATCAAGTTGTTCATACAAAACCCCCACACATAAGCCAAATATGGCAGCAGTGCTCTGGTGCTTCTTGGTAAAATCAGTATGATTTCCAAAAAAAGGTTCTGTCTTGCAAGTACTGAAGTAGAGCTCAGCAGCCATCTCTTCTTTTCTTTACTACATTTTGTTGGGGGTGCTGTGCCTGGCTTGAAACAAGATACATGGAACAGGAAAAGCAAATTTTGTAGGCATATATATGTAAGCTTGAAAGGGTGAACAAAGCATTTTGTGGGAAAGCCAATGTAAAGAGAAAAAAAAAAAAAAGAATTGTTAGAAAACTAACACCTTTGAAGTGAAATTGTTGTGTTTTGCCTTTTCAGTTATCTACTTATCACACAAAAATAGCAACAATTTTAGCTCCCATTCTGTTTTCTCAAGACAGCCTGCCCACAGATTTTCTAGAAAATGTGGTTACCAGCTGGTATGGCAGTTCACAGTGCAATTTCTGTTTTGCTTCCAACAATCTGGCATCTCATATCTATATTGAGTTACAATTTACCAGGAAATATATATATATTTATGTATGTTAAAAGGAGTTCTAAATCATATTATCATTTTTGGTTTTAAAAAAAAGAAATCAAAACAAGCCATGGAATTAAGCCTAAATTTCAAGAGAATGATACTGTGGAAGAATAAAGAATTGATTTTCGTTCAAACTCAAGTAAAGATTTTTGAGTGAACATGATCAAGAAAAGAAAAAATATTCCTGTGCATTTTAAAGTTAAATATTTGCATATTTAAGTATACCTGAAAGCTTTTGCATTATTCTTTGGGAACTTTCTGGTCTGTTGTGAGGTTTCTGTCTTTCTTTATCTCAGCCTGACATAACCGGCCTCTGACCCTACCCTGGAGCAGTACTGCAGAGCTCTTTATAATGTGTTTGTTTGCAGTTTGACTTCTTATTTTGAACACCTTTGGCTCAAGGTTACCCTAATAGAAACAGGGTGTCAACATTGAGAAGGGGGAGGATGGAGTCTTCCACACCCTCCCTTGCCATATGATTTGAAATGCAGGTCTTAATGGCTTCCAGGTGTATCTCAATGTTGCACATTTTTGGCTGTAATCCTGTAGAGAGTGGGGTTTGGCCTTTAAAAATAGAGCAGAAAACAAACTTTGAAGTTTTGAAGATTAAATTGGTAAAAATAAACTTAAAATAAGTCAGCTCTGCTTGCATTCCAAGAAGGGGGAAATGGTTTCGGCAGGCTGTTTCTATGGACTGTGTATTAGTGTTGGAAAAGTGTTAGTATCACTAAATATTCTGCTGGAAAACTGAAGGCACATACTTCTCTCAACTTGATAAATTTTGCAGCAAGAAACACAACTTGAGTGAATTCCTTAACAGTACTACAAGCATCTTCAGATGCTCTAGAATTGCTTTTCTTGGATGCTTCAGATTTTAAAGCCTTAGGTTTCTTTCAAGGAGTCAGTTAAAGTCCATAAAATTTGATTGCATAATGACTGTGGGCTCTATTTATAACATGTGACCTGTGAGCTGCAAGGTATGCCTCTCACATTTTACAAGCCTGCAAAGGCTTCCTGTTTGCTCATGAACTCCACCTTTCCAATGTAGGGGGGGATTTTTCTCACCCCATGATTATAAACCCCAAAATGAATAGAGATGTGAATTTGTGCTTTGAAGGGCAAGGGGGGATGGATGGCAATTAACATCTGATTTTCTTCAGACTCAGTGAGTTCCTACTCTGTCACCATAAGTGGGACATCTCTTGGGTAGATCTGAATTAGAAATAGGCAATGACTTCTCAATGTGGTATTACAACTAGTAAAATATTGCCTGAACAGCTGTAAAACAGTGCTGTTGGACTGCACAGATGCGCAGGAAAGACAAATTGTCACTGAATCACAAAATACCTGAGGCTGGAAGGCTGTGGAGTTGCTAGCTGAGGCTTATTTGCCTTTTTGGCTCTCTGCATGTGTTCCCTAATGACTACTGCTGCCTTTTCCTGGTCATAAGCTGCATCGGTGACCTGCAGCCTCACACACAGGCTCTCTCATCCCCTTGACCTCCTTTTGTTAGAACTATGACTACTAAGACAACATTTCCAAGAAATGTCTTATATCTCTTCTAATCCTTCACTGATCAGGTGGATGTTATGTTCTTAAGTTTATGTCTGTTTGCTGTAATTTATATCTCCTGTTCCTCCTTGCTATCTTTGGAAAACAGCATGAGGGACACAAGGGTCCAGTTTAGTGCACTTGATCTGCTTTGCACCACTCTGCTGGCAGAAGAGGTGCAAATCCACCTCAGCTGGCCATTTGCACTGGGTCATGTCTTCAGAGTAGTGCAGAAGGGCTGTAGTATGTTGCTGTATTCACTCTGAGAACTGGCTTTGTGAATAGCTGAGCTGGATACTGCTGCATGCACCCGGATGCAGCCTGATTTGGTGGAGGAGAGGAGAAGGGACCAGAGTCCTGTCACACCAAGCCTTGCTGCCACACTGGCAGTGCTAGTGGGACAACACAGGATACACTGGTACCCTGTCACTCTTCCAATGCCAAATCCATACCCAAATAGCCTTCATTGTTTCTTGATTGGGGTATGAGAGCCAGGCTTCTATATTTACATCTTGCATCTTCATTTTGAGGCTGCCAAAGTGTCTTTGTCTCTCCTTTGCTGTCCCACTTGTAGCCCTGCTCTAGTTAATCTCAGATTATCTGCTTCTGTACTGTTACTGTTGTAAGGAAGATTAAGAAGGTCCACCCAAATGACAGGATAAAATAGCATTATGTATTCATTAATAAAAGTTAGAACTATCAGTATTTCTATGTTTTGATCAAAAATTACTGTTGGCATGACAGCTGTTGACAGCTCTTTTGTTCATGAGGAATTGCAGTCAGAAGATAACATTGGAGGGAAGGGAAGAGGGTCAAATAACAAATGATGAGCCAAAGGAAAAGTTTTTGCCCGTGGCAGAGCTGTGAGTGCCATTGAAATGTGGGCTCCTGAACTCAGGAGGGAGATAATCCAGTGGACAGTTTCACTGCTGGATGATGAGCAGTGAGTTTTCCTCTTTACTTCCTCCAATTAAAAATTTGTGGCCAGCTTTTAATGCTGAGTGGAACTGTCTGGGATTTTATTTGCTTTCCATTTAGGGGCAGCATCAGTCTTGCTTCTTTATACTTCTCAATGGGAAAAAAATCTGCTTGGTTTCCAATTGCAGCTTTTTATTATCACAGACCAAGAAGAGGGGAAATGAAAAATCATCTTAATTAAAAAACACTAAAGTCTCTCGAAATACATGGTTCTTGTTTTTGAAGTGCTTTGTCAGGAACTGTCCACAGCCATTATTTTTAATTAGCTTATCTTTTAAATTAAAAATGGGTTATTTGCATTTTTTTAATGGGGAGTTGCTTGATCATTCACTTCCCCTGTATTTTCATGTTCTAAGACAAGCAAGTTATGTAAAAAAGGAGTCCAGGCAATTTGATTAAAAATACACTGTATCTTTTTATTGTTCTTTCTTACTTCTTTATACAAATTATGTGAACTTATACAGCTATCAGTCTCCAAAAGAGTCTCTAAGCATTTTACAGTCATTGAGAGAAGACAGAAAAAAAAAAATTAGGTCCTGTAAGTAATATGGTCATTTAAAAAATAGCTTCTCTTTCAAATCATAATTAGAGGTCAAAAGGCTAGAACAGAAGAAAAAAAAATAAAAAGATTGAAATTGAAAAATTTTGAAAGATTCTCATTTTCACTTCAAGCTACATAAAGTAATACCCCTTCTCAGTGGCAAAATCAATGTTTCTAACAGAAAATTGATAATAAAGTAAAAATTAAATAATACATTCTAAGACAGTAATTAAAAAAGGGATTGGCTTTCACTAATTTGTACTTTGTAAAAGAGAAATCTTCCTTTCTATTTCAAGAAGTTCCCTTAGATGGTTTGGTATTCAGAGGTGCTGAACCCCAGAAAAACCCCACCGGCTTCAGCCTGGACTCTGTATGATAGAGTCAGCACCATGACAGACAAACTCCTTCTGAATGCACTGGGATAAAGTCACTTTCACCAACAATGGAAAACATCCACATTTACTCTGAAAAGAGTCAGTTAACAGTGCATAACAGCTCTCCTGGGCTTTTGAAATGTGGTGGGAGCAATACTGTATGCAGTAGAAACATCCAGACTTAGGGGGGTTTTCTGTGCTGGACTTTTCCCAGGACAAAAGTGTCTACACCCTTATGCTTAAGAAATTTACCTTGAGACTCTTAACAACCACCAGGGATTATTACTCACTGTTTATTTTGACGTGATGGGTAGTTCCAACTGTACATTGCTTCTTGGAACGGGTAGTTTATCAAATTTTTCTCTCCTTTCTGAACACTAAAGATCATTTATACTAAGTAAGAAAATGTCATCCCTCAGTTACTGCAGTATGGATGGAGGTCTGACTTTAACACCAAAGTAAAACCATAATGTGAAGGTTGGTCAGGCATTTGTGATAGCACTTATTTACATTGTCTTGGCTTTTCTTTCCTTTTCACAACAGCACATGATCATGCCAACAGCTCTTTGTGGATTTGCTGCCTTTCTGCCACATTTCCTTGTAATTAAGTTGTTGAAGTTTAATTCATAATTCATTGTATCTATGTGCTCTGTTTACAGTGCACTCAATTTTAAACCCTCACACCTGGAAAATAAGGTCATCTTTCTCAAAACTATGATCCTTAGGAATCTACAAGTCAGAGAAAACACTTCTTGGATTCCAGTTATGTTAGTGTAGTAAAAAGGAGTTAGGAATAAAATGTGTATTACAGGGTGAAAAGAAGACATTGGGGAACAAATATAGAAATATTTAACAAATGTCAAATGTGTTGCGTGCTAGTACTCACATTCCGTGTCTGCACCCCTTCATGACAGCAGTGCCAGAACTCACCCCAAAGGGACACTTAGATCAAATTCAGGCTCCTAATTATATTGTTTGTGTGAGAATGATTTAGGGGGAAAAAGCGGTGAACATACTTAAAACAGGTATTTTATAGTTGTTTTAAGTGATAAAACAAATCCTCAAACAAGCTTTAGCTTCATACTAGCCTTGAGCCAACCTTTCTGTTTCTTCCTCTTTGCTGCCAAACTGCATCATGAGGTAACATGTCATGAACTCACCATTCATTATTGTTATTGTTTTTGGAGAGGCAGAGACTGGAGTTGTGGTTGTGGTAGGAGGAAAAATATGTTATTGAAATCACTTACAGTAAAGCCCCAGTTTTGAATATCCTTTCACTTCCTAAACAGGAAGTGTCCTACGAAAAACAACAACAGAAGAGAACGCAAGTGGAAGAGGATCTCAACCCATCAACTTTGAATAAGGGCCATTGCACAAAACTAGATGTGGTTTCTACATGAGATTGCTTTTCAGCCTGAATTGTGAAGACCTATTTAAACTTCTTTTCAGCAGCTTTGTAAGGGTGTCTCCTACTTAGCTATCAATGGAATATCAGCTGCATTCAGCAGCTCTTCGCTTGTTCCTGCCTTGGCAATAAAAACCCTCCAGTCCCGAGCACGTCTGATGACTTTGAACTCAATTTTCTAGCGTGAAGTTAATCAGTTCCTGCCTTTTCACCCTTCATATGTAAGTCTTTTTGGCCATCTAACTATTTCTATTCAGGATTCTGGTAGTAATTTTGGTAATTATTGATGATTTTTCAAATGTAGGATCAGCCCATAATCTGACCAGCAACTTTACACATTGCAGTGATCCAGATTCAATTCTAACCGACTGCTGGAGTATTGTAATTTGTAACTCAGAATGGATTAAACATACAGGGTTAGGCAAACATCCCAAAGATTCAAATCTCATCTTGATGACTAAGAATAACCAGCTTCTGGCTCTTAGAAGGTTTTACATATCAACAAAGCTGTGCATTTGCATTAACGGCTATCACACCACAGGGGCCTGCTCGTGTTTATCTTGGGAACAACCAGAAGCTGAACATTTAGTTTAAATTTGTTTAAATGTGACTCCTGTTGAAATCAGTGGCAAGCTGTGTGCACATATGTGACTAGAACAGAGCCTAAGGACGGCATTTCCACCAGTTTTTCATATCAAACATTATGTCTTAGAGAAATATCACGATAGATCAGAAAATTGCATATATTAGTATCAAAAATTCAGTTGGAACGTGTATTTGCTGGGTTTCTGCTATGTACTGTGACTGAGAGGCACAGTACTATTTTGCTGGCAACTTTTGTTCTTTGTGTTTGAAGGCTGCCTTCCAGTTGACATCAGTGGCCCAAAAAGTGTGCCCATAAGGAGGACAGTTCATTTTGCCCTTTATAAAACCCACAACTCAAACCTGAGAAAATGGTTGAGTAGGAATGCCTCAGTTTTTGAAATGGTCAAAATCATTTGGATGCTAGCATCAGAGTTTTGAATTCAGTTTTTGCTGCATTTTTGTGTTGGGATGACTCTCTTTTGGCTTCACTTTAGTTTTCACATTTTCATTCCATGGGTGAACAAGCTGCCAGTTACATTTGAAAAACAAATCTTGCTTAACAAGCTGAAAAGCAAAGTTGTTAAGAGGTAGAATTACCAAAATTGTAGGGCTTCCCAAAGAATTTTCTTCTTAAAAACAGTTTTTGAGAGTGTAGTAGAGTACTGGATAAGCTGCACCAAAACCAGGTCATCCCATTTACCTTTTCCTGTATTTGGGGTTCAATTTTATCTGCCCAGAAAGTTACTCTGTAAAATCACATCCCTCCCTTTCATCACCAGCAGTCGCTACTGTGAGTCTTTCAGGAAGACAAGGGGTAATGGCTTTAAACTAAAGATAGTAGTTTAGATTAAATATTAGAAACACATTCTTGACTGTGAGGGTGGCAATTCACTGACATGGGTTGCTCAGAGAAGATGTAGGTGCCCCATCCTTGGAAGTGTTGAAGGCCAGCTTGGATGGGACTTGGAGCAACCTGGTCTAGTGGAAGGTGTCCCTGCCCATGGCAGGGGAGTTGAAACTAGAGATCTTTAAGGTCCCTTCCAACCCAAACGGTTCTATGAGTCCTGCAAACACATCACTCACTGTAATACTTGATGCGCAGTGTTTGTCCTGTGTTTATTGTGCTCAGTTTCTCTTCCACGCAAAGGAATTTCCACATCTTACCTTCTGTTTACAGAAATGATAGATCCCACAAGCGAAAACATAGGGGTGAATGTGTATATTTTTCCGCTATGTTAGTAACTGGAGGAAGTGGGAAGGTGTTTTGAATTTGCTCTAAATATATGTTTTAGTTTTTCAATAAAAACATTATACATGTGACTACTTTGACAGCAAAGGCAGAAACAGTCTTTGCTCCGTTTGTTTATGAGTCTTGCGATTTCTCCTGTTCAGCCTTTCAAAATATTTGAGACCTGAATGTCCCAGAGATAAACAAGAAATACTGAGGTGTGAAAATACTTTTAGCTTAGCCATTCTGGTACTGAAACTGTTCTGAATGAGGAACAACACCTTTATTTTGAATGGAGTACTGTTATTAAAGGTGCAAAAGCCTTTTTGGCCAACTTTCTTCTCTTGAGTTGCCCTCAGACCTAGAAGTAAAACACCTGCTTGACAATCCTGCTCCAGACATACCGGCCAAGCCCGAGAGTTTGGCCTGCCTTCTTTCACTTAAACTTTCATGTATTTCTTTCCTCACTACTCATACCTTTAACTCAGGCATTAATATTTTTTATTGTTTTGCCTCAGCAAGTGGAGCAGTCAGCTCCCTCTGTGGAGCTGGTAGCTTTGATCCGGTGTGTCTGCAGTCCCCTTTTGTCTGTTTGGGCTGTGCCTCTGCTTGCCTTTGTTGTTTTTTTAACCATGAAATATTGAGATAAAATGACTGAATCAAGGCAGGAGTCTTTAAGGGCAGAACCCAATAAAATGTCTACATTATGGGAAAGCGCTTCAAGGACCTGACAACTTATTAATCATAAAGGGGAAGACTCTGAGTGCAGCTTCTCCTCATTTACGGAGGTTTGCTCTCTAATAGCATTTAGAAGTTTGTTTTACCCTGTCTCGGTGAGAAGAAAAGGCAGCTTTAACAATTCTGTCTCCCTCAGCAGTGCATTTGAATTTTTGTTGCCTCCCTTCGGCGTGCTGGTCAGAGGTCAGGGAGAGCAGGATTAGTTGACCTGTGTTGACAGAGCGGGTGATGGATGAGCAGAGTACAATGCAGAGCCTGTTTGTGCCACAGTGGCAGCGATGCACGCACAGCCCTACACCTGCGCTGAGCCGACAGAGAGCATCTCCTGCTGTACTGGTTTGCTAAACCATCACTGCCTTTATAAAGACTTGCACATTGTATTCCCTCTTAGAGTCCTGTGCTTGTTCCAGAGAGTGAAAGACTAGCCATTTGTTTTTTATTAACAGGATTTAGGAAACACTGGGGCTTAATGTAGTAAGGTCAAATGGTTCAAATTCTGAGTAATTACAGTGGATAGCACTAAACAATTCTAAATCTATATTAAGGAGCATGTCTTATGTGAAAAATTGGACTTTACACCCATCAAAGCTTCCACTCTTGGTTATTCTTTTTCTGCTTATAATGATATTCTTAATACTGATGACACTTTTTTCAGGGGTAGCAGAAGTAGCCCAGTGGATCCACTTCTGTGACTGATGAAGTAAATACACCATCCTGCAGATAATGCACACTGTTCTTTTTAAACTGTAAAAAAAATTAGTTTGATGCTTAAAATGGACTCAGAGGCATAGCATCAAGCTTTGTAGAAACCTGTGTTTTGGAGAGTGTACATGACCACTAATCCATCTCAAGTTCAGACTTCTTTTCAAGTGGACGGACGCTGGCTGAGCTGTCAGTCAGGACAGGCTTTTGGAAGGGAACCAATGCACGCTTAGTTTCTGTTTCTCTTCCTCATTAGCAGTAAAAATCATCCATCATAACCAGGAGTGTGGAAGCAGCAGTGGCAGATCTTGTGGGAGCATCTGCATCCTCTGAGCAGTGCAGCCAGGTTACACACAGAGTCAGGGGGTGGGTTGAGCTTGAGCCAGTAGAGGCATCCAGTATTAGATGTGCGAGTCCACGAGTCCACTGGCCACAAACCACTGTGTTGGGGCTTCACAGCAATTGCAGCCTTGATTACAGCCCATTAGTGAGAGTCATAACCCGAAAGACATGTCAGACTGTGGTAAAGTCAGACATGGTGGGGCTCGATGCGTCAGGCTAGCTGTGTTCTCACTGGTTACAAGGCAGGCATTTGATAGCACAAAAATTAGTTTGGGAATCAATATTCCAATTAAAATTAAACAACCTCAGAAATTAAAACAGCTAAATTCACATTACTGTGAGCTAGAAGACTTGCCGGGGTTCCCCAAGCAGATGTAACAGAGTTTGTTTCTTTACATTTATTAGCATTACTTGTACTGTGTATCCAACAGTTTTACTGAGGCAGCCATTCACAATGGATTCAAGGGTACTCTTTGGGGAAGGGGAGGTAGTAGTGAGACCTGTATGGACAGAGTGAGCCTGGCATTACCTTTATGGAAATAAAAAGGGGGCAGTGTGTAAAAATACCCTACAACATGTCTTTAAGTACAGTACGGCTGGGAGGTCAAGACTGATCTTGTATGACAGTCAGGAAAATTAGTTCAACCAACATATGGGTTCCTCCCAGAACTTCATGAATGTGCAGAGACAACAGCAGACTGCAATGCAAAGCTGCCAACCTGCTGTGGACTCCAGCAACTAACTCAGAACCATATTTAAGGATACTTTCTCCTCAGCATAGTTATGTCTATTGTGTTGACTCTTGCTAAATATCAACAGCCAGAATGTCAGATCATGCTCATCATGAATTTGACATCTCTGAGCTGCTAAATCACTGTTAGAAATGAAACTCAAGGTTTTCAAGACAATTGCTGACAATACTTTCCTTTGCCACCTCTTGGTAGCTGAGATATCACCGTGCTTTTTCAAGTGTGAAAAGTAACAGCTGCTTTGTCATTACCAGTTAAACACTAATGGGAATGAAGCAATACTTGGATTACTTTTTAAAAATACCATTTCTGCTTCCATATACATATTATTTTGTGTGAGAACATTAACTAAATTAGAAGATGTTAGGAAACAGGAAAAGTACAGTGGGATCTGTGGGAAGGGAACACTGGCCTGACTAGTAACTGGGGAAGAGCCATTTCCAAACTCCAACACAATTTACAGAGATATTTTCCCAAGTCAAGGGTCTAAAATCAAAACTTCCTTGTGGGTAATACTCACACTGTCTAATTTAAACAATTGTAGATACATAATTTAGATGAAATTCAGAGGACCAAAGTCAGGTTAATCAGCCTTGGTGTTGGTTTAGTTGCTTTTTCTGAGTGTTGTCTTGAATCAGTTCCATCAGCCAATGTTCTACAGGAGATGTTTACTTTTTTTAGATGTCACAACATTGCTGCTGCCCTGAGAGAGTCTGCATGTGACGCGATTGAGTGGCTCATCTGGACTCAAGACAACAGATGTGTCCCAGTCTGCAAAGGCTGTCCTATACCCACGACACCTTTGTAGCAATTGATCTCTTGCTGATGACAGATAATTAATGTGGCTTTAACCATTCTCAGAAGAAAATTATTTCCCATTAATACTTTTGATCGTGTCCTGGAAACCTGATATGGCTCTGACCCACATAATTCTTGCCCCTGTTGATGACACAGTCTTATTGCTATGGATATATTAATTTTGGATATGTAATGATTGTAAGAAAGGCTATTGCTATCCAGATCTTATACAGACATGTTGCATATCCTCTGTGAATTAGATATTTTCAAAGGCCCCATTTCCTACTTGGCAATAAGTAATATGAAATCCTAGGCTACAGAGCCTTGGATGTGTGTATATGGAGGTGCACAAACAGCTGCATATTCAATAACCTTGGATGAAATCATAGCTTCACACAAGCAAATTCATATTGCCTTTACTGGAACGTAGATTTCACCTTTTATAGGAGGTAATTAAACTCAAAGGCTACTTACTGAAACACAAGCTTGACCTTACATGGTTTCCCAGTGAGAATGATAAGAAACAATGACCATAGTTCCACATCAGTGCACATTATTAGAACCCACAGAGGTAGCCTTTAAGGAATATTTAAGTTAAAACTGAATATGGATGCGAGCTGCCTTGATGCAAAAGTGGACACTGTATAAGTAGAAATGGAGAAAGTTACTCATATTTAAAAGATCAAAGTGCTTATTCTAATAAAGACCACTTTCACTCGTGAAGATTTAGTACTATCAATCCTCAAAAGACCTAATTTTATTATCAGAAATGCAAAAGAAGTTAAAATAATAAATAAATTGATCTATTCAAGATTTGTTACCTTTTTTTCATAGACCAAATTTCTTATTAATAGGAGTTCTGGCAGTCTTCTTGTTAAGTCTTATCTATTTTTTGCAACAGTTTTTCTTTTTATAGGTTACCTCTCTTTTAATAAAACCTGTAGTGGATCTTGTCTGAAGGAATATGATTCATGACTTTGGGAGACACTAGGGGACATAAGTTCCTGGAAAAATTGGATGGGTTTTCCTGCTTCTCACAGTTGTGAGTGGATAATGGCTATTTAGATTCTGTCATGTCTGTAGTTGCCAGCATAAATAATCTCTGTTTCCAAGAAGTAAATTTCCTGATACACTTTTGTCTTTAGAAAGCCCAATGTACAAGTAGCATCTTTTAGAGGCAGAGCTTCTGTTAAACATATATCATTGTTTTTTAGAGAAAACAGTATTCCCTCTGACATTTGTAAGATATCATCATGTCATGTCATCAGATCATCAGCTTCATACATTATCTTCCCCGTCGAAAGTAATGTATCCATCCAAATGCCAGTGACCACTCACATAAGAAAAATAAATAAAAATAAATGTCAGAACTGACCATTCCAGGGAAAGTCTGGGGCATAAGAACCAGTTTTCAAAGGAATTCCTAAGTCAAAGCTGCTAAATCTGTGAATACACTGCATATTATGCATTTGTCACAGTGACATTTTAGCAGCTTTTCATCCTACACAAAGTTCAAGAGAAAGCTTAGTTCTGGAGACCTCAGAGTGAATTTACTATTTTTCAGTTCTTGTCAAGAACTTGCAGCTTAGTGGAAGGATTTGGTTTTTTTTCATAAAATTAATGGGTTTTGTTTTGCTTCTAGTCCAAGGAAAGAAGGTGGTACTTCTGTACCACGGCTTATCTACCTTGGGGTAAATGGCTGCATTAGGTCAGATGAAGAGTTCTCCAAGAGTGCCTTTTCCTTCACTGTTGGTAAAGGAAGTCTGGATGTTAAGATGAGATATAGACACCTACATTAGCATATCTGAAAACAGGGGAGATGACACCCCACATTACTGGTCCCTCATGGCCATGAGTGTGGCTTTTGCTGCCCTGAGGGTCAGAAAATAGTCCCACAGTGTTGAGTGAAAATGTGACCCCTCTGGAGCCAAGTGAGCTGTAGCTACTGAGTCCAAATACTGGAGATTATTCCGATACATTAAGACCCTTGATGTGCCTCTGCATCCTGTTGGTGATTCTTCATATCTGTGGTGATGGTATGGTTTGGAAATACAGCAATAATTTTCCAATTATCACAGTAAATAGCTGTTATAATTATCACCTATGATTTGTTTGGCCTTTTTGCCTTGAAGATGAAAGTGTTGCTGTGGTTGCTGTATTTAATGCATTTGCTGGTAATAGTTTGTTTCTCCCACGTGTTGGACCCATCTGTATCGGAATTTTATTTTACCAGAGTAAGTGAGCAGAACCATTACTTACTGATGTCAGATCCTATTTCCAGTGCATCGTTTCACTTCAGCCACCATGGATTTTATATCCATATTGTATGAACAGTCAATGAAGTACTTTATCCTTTTCTGGAGTGAACAGGACCTCAGGAAAAAGTCCACACTATTTTGGACTTGTCCTTTTCAAAAATACTTTCTGAAAAGGTTTACTGTGTGATTCAGATAGGAATCAGTTTTCAGTAAAGATATGCTTTTTAATTCCTTTTTCTCTACATTATAAACACACACCTGTTCAAAAAAAGGAAACACATTAAACATCCCTCCTAGCATGAGACATATTGATTGAAAATTTATTCTCAGTTGGCTTAAGTGTCAGTAATCTTGACAAGTTTTCCAAGAACTGATAAAATGAGTCTTTGTACTGCTGAAATTAATTTTGTGTGGATAGATGTTTATGCTTTTAGCATTATGCTAGCTTCAAGCTGTGCCTGGATAGACAAAGGACAGGGAGATCTTTCAGGGATTTTGAGTTTATTTGGCTGTTGGAACTACCTGAGTAATAATGTTCTAACCTGAAGACACAGTGTCCATAACTGTTATACAGAAATCTTAGGAATAATTTTCAGTATTAATCACAACAAAAATGTGAACTGATTTCCTTTCTTTGATGTAATGTACCAAATTGGGGCATGCCACACATCAGCAGCAAGCTCTAATTCTAACCATAAACTGGTTAGAGTGAGCTGTTGCTTTCCTCGAGGTCCCCTCCTGCTCCTCAGAAGCTGAGCTTAAGTACTGATTATACAGATAAATAATTACATAGCAAATTGTGATGGCTGAAATAAATGAGGTCACTTTGTCTAAAGTTGTGTGTAAGGATGGATGAACAAAAAGTGGGGGGATCTGCTATAGCATAAATGGAGCCTCTGTCCACAGCTGACTACAGCCACAGCATCCTGATTGTTCAGCTGACTGTGCTGGAACAGAGAGGTTTACCATTGAACTCCAACTCCCGAGGTAGTTTCCAGATAAAGCTACAGTAAACACATGCAAATATATAGGTACAGTGAGGTAATAGCGCTTTTGAGTGTACCAAACCCCCTACTCCAATCCCAGCATTGTGATGCTGGATGTGTTTGAGTTTGCACATTTGGGGATGCTGTATTTGTTTTTTAGTGATAAAGACAGTTTGTTTCAGAGTGTACTGTAGAGGTAGTGGGCTGCCAAATTAAAGCAGGAATTCATAAAGGGGTGCAAAATAAGGATAAAAGAACAAAAAGAGAATGAGCTCTTCTTAGCTTGGTATTTCTTTAATTTCACGTAAATTTCACTAAGTAAATATGCCTTAAAAGTGAATAAAATTTTATTTCACTTTAACAAGAGAGTATAAAAGTTAAAAAGGTCACTGTAGTAATAGACTAATCTCAATTACCAGGGCAGCCGGTGAAACCCACAACTCCCACCTAATCTCATTCGGTGCACACGCAGTGCACCGTTTGATTTCCAACACGGCTAAATGAAATTATAAAGCAGTGTTAAATTTATTAATCATTTAATTAGCTAAATGTTCCTGCAACTACTCGTGAGATGAATGGCATGTCATTTTCTAATGCAATTTGCCTCTCAGCCAGGCAGGGTCAGGAGGGAAGCTACTGGCATCTTAAATGATCTTTTTTATATTGCACCTTCTATTAAGGGACAGTGTGATATCGCTGATTATATTTGAGTCTTGTACACAGGGCCAGGGAGTTTTCTTGCTATAATAACAGGTTATATTCAAACCAAAATAAAAATGGCAAGATCCGAGGAGTGAACAATTAACCCATCTGTGACTGTATTTCTCACTGCGGCTTTGCAAGGCAAATCTTTTTCATATTTAACAAGCCAGTGAACAGTGTGGGAAACTACACCAGCAGGTATTAATACAATGCTCAATCTAGTTTTATTTCTTTAAATTTACTCAGTTGTGAAGGAATTTGTGGACTGAAAATTCTCCCAATGCCAGGTTAGTGTAAGCCGTCTCATTGACTCAGAATTTATTTCCACTTTCCCTATTATTGTAGGGGAATCAAAGCCTTTCTTGGTCTGTGCATTCAACAATTGCTCATTTTTGTGGGTTGCTCAGCTGGGATTTTTGGCATGTTTATGTGTGCATGTCACACCAGGCTGATAGGATTATATTTTTTTTTCCTGATGTTTTGTTCTATAATTATTTTTCCACTGCAAAAATTAGTGACAAGTAGGATTCAGCAAATCTGTTTGGATTGACACCAGGAGGTGAGCCATGCTGCTTGGAGTGAAGTGTTCCTCAGAAACCTGCAAGTGTGTTGTGCTTGTGTGAAGCTGAAGGTGCCCAGTTACAACACTCAGAAAACAGTGAGGTTTTAAGGTACTTATTTCCCCAGATTTCTAATAGAATATAAATACGTTTTCTTTATGCATTAGAGGTTTACTTTCAGATCCTGGAGTGTGTCGTCTCTGTAGTAAGCATCTATGGTGAGCTCCAAGCCAATGAGAAGATGCATTCAGCTTTGTACATGCAGAGCCCAAAATGCCAGCAACCTGTCAAAATATTTGCCTCTACCAAAGTTAAGTGACACAGCTAAAAATAAAGCATGAGGACCTAAAGCAGGAAGCAGCGGGAGATAATCTTAGCATAAGTGGTAAAAAAAGGCTGTCAGTTATTATTTATAGCACAGAAACATAAGCAGGGCCCCGTTGGCTGTGTACTTCACATGCAGCTGATAAATAACTGTCCAAACCCAGATCCACACAACTTAATCAAGGCTTTTAAGATACAAGTTGTCACCCTCGGTGTCAAGCACAAACCCAGTGCAGTGGCTACTACCAAGGGGTCGTTCAGCTCAACTTCTGGCTCAGCCTCCGAAAGTGGTGTCAAACTCCACTGCTAAAGGAGGACAGGAGCAACCCCATTTGCTCAAAAGTTGTTTTTTAGGTGCCGAACACAGGCTGGATGGGATAACCCTGATGTATGTTGTTAGCCATTTAGGTGTGTTTGAGACAAACAGGTGAATCAGAGAGAAATGTTTAGTTTATGGCAGGAAGTTCTGTTCTCATGTTGAAAACAGCCAGTGAGTGAGATATTTTCGTTTTTTAGTGTGAGGTCCCGTAGCACAACCCAGCATGTTTTGGAAAACTGTGAAACTTGAGTGGACTCAGCCTTTTTCTGATCCCTATGTAGTTGGGTTTTTTTCCTGCAAGGTTTGTGGATAGTATTTTATTTGTGCATTGTTTGGGAGATACAAAGTGCACCCCTTTGCAGGGAAAGAGCAGAAAGACCAAATGTTGAGGTACAACTTGGGCAGGAGAACGTGCTGGAGAGCTGCTATGCACAGCTTTTCCCCTGGTACCCTGCACCTGCTCTTCATTAGTGCTAATGAATCCAGAAAGTAAAACATTTTGTACTAGTGAGTCATATTGTTCTCTCTTGGCTGTGACTTCACTGTGGATCAAATTAAGGCAAAAAAGCATTTTTGCAAAGGCTTTAATTTCTTTTCCTGGGACGCTTTGTGTCTTGAGATAGGTCACTTAGCACCTATGGGATGTGGCATGGTGTCCCATTAACTTCTTTTGCATTAGCAAATCTTCTTTTGATTTAAGCTGGGAGATGTGGGTCTTCCCTGAGAGCTTTAATTCCCAGCCCACATGCAATTTATTTGGTTTTCGCTTCCCTGTTTGTAGATGTATAATCATACATGGGGAAAATGTTGTGCAGCTAAATCTCCAGTGCTTGTGCAGCACCATAAGAACCTGAGGAAGAAATAGAGCTTGTAAGTAAAAGTTGTTATTAATGTTACTTAGAAATTAGAAGTGTTGTCACATAGAAATAAGAAAATTTGAAATAGGGTATTTTTTTTACTCATTTTGCTATTAATTTAGATCAACTACATTCTTGGTCACATATTTTTGGGCTGTCCATGGGGAATTTGTATCTGTTTGTCTCCCAACATCACACTACAAATATCAAAAAGTTTTGAAAGCAAAGATCTGCAGATCTAGGGATTTAATTGTGATGCCATTTTTAAAAATAGTCTCTGCTTTCATGAAGGCAAAGTTCCTTCTGGCCAGTGCTTTTGTTGCAGGGGTTGTTCTGTGAGTGTATCACTAGGCTCTGTGTGTGTGTGTGTGTGTGTGTGTGTGTGTGTGTGTGCATGCATGCAGAGCTGTGGATACACACAGCAGCTTTGCATTTGAGCATCTAAAAAGCAACTCTGATCCATGCACTGTTCAGGCTGCAGTATGTGGACATTACCTATTACACACTATGTGTTTATAAAGAGCATTATTTTCTAAATATTTGGTAAAAAGATCTAGTTAGACACTTTGCTGGTAGCAGACTGCAAAGCAATATTCCTCTCCTTGTCTGAGTTCAGGGCAGCAAAATACAGGCTGCTGGGGCTTCATCCATTGGGTTTCCATTCACATTTTTAAACATGTTAAATATTTCTGGTTAACCAGTTAAAACGGTGAGATGAACATGATTGCTTTTAGATTGCAGCTATAACATCAAGTGAATTTTATAATAAGAAGCCATTTTTTTTTTTCCCCTGCCGAGCTGCCCTTGTGGCTGCCGGTCTGACTTTGAGGTCCTCATTATTGTGGGTTTAAATGAAGGATGTTCATCCAGGCAGGGCGGGGGAGGCCAATAGACATCGGTGCCGTTATCTGGTCCTTCTATCAGGCCAAGTGACAGGCTTCTCAGGGAAGAATGCAAAGCTCATGGTGGAGACCTCAGCCTGACACAGAAGGTGACTCCCCTGACTCTAACCTTGAAAGGAAAAAGTTCCCACTTTATTAAAATGAATTTCGAAAGGGCCGCTCTGACAGCTGCATAATTAAATATTGGAGTGTCAGCGATAATTTATTCTGCTCGCATTTGGTGGTCAGAGCCTGCTCACTGTAGGGTCAGCAAGCACAGTGACAGAGCCAAGGATACACTGGATTACAGGGCCCTTTACCTGCACGAGTGAAAGGAGAGACTGTAATTTTTGTCTAAATAGAGAAAACAAAGCAGCAAGGAGATGAGCAGGCTGTGAAGCGCTCTCAGTAGCTGCCTGATAAAAATTGTTAGGTATAATATTGAAACTTATACCGAAACTGCTTTGTCTGGCTCCAGGTGCTGTGATTTTTCCCAGCCTTGCCTCTTTTGGGATCCAGTTTGCCTGCTAGGACCAGTTCCTGCTTTCTTCTCTAACATGCATGTTAGGAACAAACCCAGCAACAGTCAATGCAATGTGCATCCTCACTTCTAGACATTTTTTTGTAAAATGATGTAAATGGCCATGAATATGTATGAAACAGGTTGGAGATAGAGAGTGTAGGGAGTTCACATTGTTCCTGTTAGCATTCCAAGTGAAACACCAGCCATGAATATTCTTTTCAGAGGGCAGTGGCTGCTGGAAATCAACATCTAACAAGCAGTTTTCCCAGAACAAGTTTAAATAAAATGGCTCTGTGCCCTTATGCCCAGTCAGAAAGCAAGAAAGGTCATGCCGGGAGCAGGGCTTTCGTCTGATGGGCATCTCCTTTGGAGGAGGTTGTTGGGACAAGGCTGTTGCTTTTCACTCTTAGATTGCTGGTAATCGAAACTGACATACCAAAAATACACCCTTTTTGCACACACCACTCTTTCAGCAAGAGCACATTGCTCACACAAACAAAATCATTTGCAAAGGCGTTTTGTTTTTCTCTTTCCTGCCTCAGCTATGCAACACCTATTTTCCACATTTTCTTTGGAGCCTGCTTGAGTGAATATGTTACTAGAGCTCTGGTTTACTAGTTTTCATCTTAATGTCATGTAGCTTTTAGCATTAGCTTTTACAGAAGAATTTACTGAGCTCCTTCAGCACCTTCATAGTTACTGAATGAAAAGATGACCTTATTATGAAGGATGAATGCTGAGCTTGTGGCTCAAACACTGGATGTGAACCCAGTGTCCTCATCTAAGTTTTTAAACCACCTTTAAACTATGAGCCAGAAGGTCTTTCTGTGACTCAGTTCCTCATCAGTAAAATGGGAATAACAGTGTGTTTCATGGGATTGCTGTGAGAATAAATACTTCGGTGTTTATACTCAGTTTTTATCTTGCTGAGCATAAAAGAAAATCCCTACTTGTGTTTCTGCCTTCTTGTTTGAAGAAAGACCATGAAAGCATCTTTGTCTGCTTGATGTCAAGATACAGACTCTTAAAATGACACTTGAGCATCTTTAATGTAATTCTTTTGGACTCCAGACAGTCATATTTCCCCGTTGCTTAGATCTCTGCACCCACCTATACCTCCTCTAGTTACCTTTACTGTATGTTGTAATGGGGAATGTTCTCTTTCCACATGGGAAAGTTGTGTTGGCTGTATGAATTGTACTCCTATTAAGCAGGCACGTTTAAATATGTTCTGAAGTGGTTTGTTGAAAATATGATGGTCAGATGGAGAGGGAGAGAGAGCATTTTATGTTCACAGTTAGAAGTAGAAAACAAACATCCACACTGGCATGTAAGGACACATATATAGTCATGTCTGGTGTTATATTTCTGTTTTTCTACTTTTTTGCAAGCCTGATTTTGTCTGGAAATCTCTTAGCTCTGCTATAGTGGCTGCAGTGCATGCTGCAATTACACTGAGCTGCTTTTGTAAAACTGGATTTAGGTTTTTTTAATGTAATTGCTTATGGGCAGAGTTTTGCACTAATACCTAAAGCTAGAACCAGTTATGGAGAGGTGTCACAGTGCTGAGATGACCCACCTGCAGGGGGGTAGGGTGTAACTGGTCCCAGCACGGGGAGGAGCTGCCACAGGGATGGGAAGTCAGCCTGTGAGGCTTGACAAACACGTTGGGTATATGTCATTGTCAGTCGAGTCAGGCTGGGGACAGGGCTGTGGTTTAAAAATGATAACCAAGCTTCATAAATCAGAATGCTCCTGCTGCAGTCAAACTTCCTTGGAAAGTCTTTGAATTTGGGTAGTGCATACTAATAAATGAGCATTGGCGCTGACTAAATGCACCAGCCAAAGCTGTGTGGGGGCCACTCGCTCCAGCAGAGCTCCCCTAAGGATGGATGAGCAGCTTCCATCGTCAGCGCCGAGCAGGGGGACAGCGGCAGTGACTAAAACAAGCTGTCCCTCCAAAAAGGGAAAAGTCAGAGTGATTACAAGTTGACCTAATATTTTTTGGCTTTCAAGATAAACTTTATGGGCCTGATTATGCAGAAAGTATTAGGCTGTGGCACGGAGCCTAAGCCAGAGGGTGAACTCCCAGTGCTATTGGAGTCAGTGGCAAAACTCCCATCAGTTCAGCAGGATGAGGATTTCATCCAAAGTTCACAGTGGGATAATTAGTGTCAGTTCAATACTGGTAAAACACAAGTAAATCTGTCTTGCTTGTAGCTTGCAAACTTCCACAAACAGCTCAAGGCTTGGCTGGAGTTGTTTGTATTTTACTTTGAGATATAAACCTTCAACAGCAGAACTTTAAAATGAAAGCCCATTATTACTTCCATACCATTTTCATTGCTCTGAATGTGGGAAATTTCCTCTGGATCCACTGACCTTCAAAACAACAGGAGGAATGATATTAAAGACATGGTGTTAAAGATGGTAACTGTGAATTAACATCCCAAACTCCATTTCAGCATTGCTGTTTTGAGCTTTGTGTAGCATGCAGGCGGCTGCTCGGCTCACACAATATCCCAGGGATTTCACTGGGACTCTGCATGTCAACAGTAATCTATCTTCATGCTGCATGATTCAGGATCAGGTCATTAGTTTATACTTAGAATTAAATATTCAGTTTGATTTTAGCTCTGTGAAATGAGAGCCGAATATATAACACCTGATTTCAGAGAGCCTTGTAGTTTTGCAAGTCTCTAAAATCCATGAACACACAGAAGTGCTTTTGCTCCTCTGCTCCTGAAATGATTATAGCTGGAATGTTATTGAGATTATAGTTTTCTTTAGATGTCTTGGATTATTTTCTAAATCCATTTCTAACCCCATTTCTCCGTGGCACTTAAATAAATGAGAAGAAATGAAAGATTTTTAATTTCTAAGAGAAAATGCAAAATTATTTCCTAAGCGCCTCCTTTCATCCTCTCAGATTTCCTCAGAAAAAGAATATGATGACATCCTGATAGCTATGAAACCAAAAGAGCGCTGATTTGTACTTTGTAGGGAAATATGGTCTGAAATTACATGTCTAATGTGTAGCAATTTTTAGCTGAATATCTATGCCTGGTTTCCCAGTAAAGCAGAGTTTGCGTTGGACACACACAGACTGAACTGAGTAATTTTAATTTAATTGAATCTTTTATGTAGGCATTTTCCTTCTAGGGAACCTTGGCCAGTTATTCGTTTGTGAAACTTGCAATAAAATAGCAAGACAGCTCGTCAGGGATGGAAGGAAAGGGGTAATTTTTAAATTATGCTGACTTTGAAGACATTGCTTTTGATCCATTCCTTGATTTTTTTAAAAAAAATATATATTTTGATGTTTAGTATTTAAAGATTCCTCTCTGTGACTATTATTTTCTCAAAGCATTTATTCTATAGAGGCCTGATAGATAATTATATCTCATCCAGTTTACTGGTGGGGACAAGAATGCAAAGTATAACAATTAGAATTGTGTTTGCTCACCTTCTTTGTCTAATTTGTGTAATTCTTTTGGGTGCCTTTTTTCCCTGTAAAGGGAGGTCACCTAAAATGTCTTTAAATACTAGCAGTTGATCTAGTGCAAGAAAGGCAATCACAGCACTTGTGCATTCAGGCCTTTAGCTGAATCAGTTCCCCCCAAAATAAAACCCCATTCTGTGAGACAAACCTTGACTTTAAAGCCTTTCTGGAGTTATCACAGGGTGGAAATGTGATGGGTTAAAAAGCAACACCAGAACTGTGTGGTTGGGTGAGTTGGTAAATCAAGATAGGTTTTGTCTGGAGTTTAATTCAAAGGGATGTAGATTCTCTGCTCTGAAAATGGAAAGTTTCCATTCTTAAACTTTTTGGTAAATTATTTTCAATTTTCCTAATTTTAGAAGAAATCTTTAACAGAAAGTGTCTGCCAGCAGAAAATTACCATATTGAGCTGAGGGTAGCACACAGTTCATCATCCCTTGCCTGACCCTGCACTGTTTACTCTGCTGGGGTAGGAGCAGTGGCCGGCCAAGCTCTGCTAGTCAGAGTGTATTACCCTGTCAGGGAGAGGCCAGCCTGCTCGGATTCACCCTGAACAAATTACATACCTCACTACATCTCCGAGCAAGGTAGCAGGGTTATAACTCAGTGTAAGCACCATTCACTCTTCTATTACCTTCATAACCAAGGTCATACTAATCAACTCAATTACCAGTCCTCTTGGACATTTTCATAATGTTTTCTGCTAGTTGCTCTCCTGTGAAAATCTCCCGGTCTAAGCAAATTAATGCCATTTTTATAACTATCTGCATTTCAGGTACAGTGATCATCTTTCAAAAGGCTGTTTCATGGCAACAAACACCAGCCAAACCTTAGAACAACAAAGGTGTTCAGCTATATTGCTATCTTGACATCCTTTATTGTGAAAACAAGTTTAAATATACCTTAAAATAAAGATGTATGTGTCAGAACTGAAGGATAAACAATTTAGTGTAACTTCTAAGAATCTTCAGGTTACAGAGGAAGGCTGGTCAGGAAGTCTGGTCTTACATGTTGCTTAGCTTTTGGAAAATCTTTTATCATATTTGGTGTTTCTTTCTGTAAATGTTTTCTCAAAGTAAGACCATGTCTCTAATTTTTATGTTTATCTGAATGTTATTCTCAAAAATTTTCCCCATACAAGATTTCAGTAAAAATATTAATGCCCAAGTATTTAATTTGAAAATTCCTAATATTTGCACGGCCACATCTTTTAAAATCTCCAAAATGTGTTATGGCATCAGGCAAAACAATCAAAATGCACTAATTTTTTAAATAATTTATATTTCTTCAGGGCTAAATTGTTCCCTTAGGCAGATTTTCCCACTGGAACCATTCATTTGGTCTCTCTTCGGGACTTTAGTGTTCAGTGAAATAAACAAGACACTTTTAGTTCCTCCTAATTCTCTTTGGGATCTATTGAGATGCAGTTCTGAAGTCTCGCCCTTGTGAGATTCCTTTTGGAACGTGTATTTCATTTCCCTTAGACCCAAGTCTCCTATAACACCCCACAAAAATGCTTTCAATTGACTTTAGTTCCTACTAACTTATTTTAAAATAGGCTCAGAGAATCTATAGGTGGTGTATGTTATTTCTAACCATGCTCTGTCTTGCATTCACCAGCTCAGGAGCCCCTATGATCCCCTGAGCTACCTTGATGCATCCTGGGGTAAGAAAGGGGGTGACTATGACACAGCTGATGGCCCTGACTGTGCACTTGGAAAGGGTGTCATCCACCCTAATCGGGCTGAGCCCATTTTTGTGTAAAGTTTCAGGCAGCAAACTGACTTTGCTCTGCTCCATAATCTCAAAAAAGCACAGTCATAATTGGCATTTGTCACCTCTATAAAACAAGACCTGCCTTAAAAATTAAAGTGTTTAAAACTGGCATTTCTGAGCCCCTTGCTGAAAGCAGCCCTTCTGCAGAAGCATGACAAAATGCATCACTTTCATAATAAGGGCACGGGGAGAGACTGCCAGGTGGTTTGTATAATGTGCCTACTCTGGCCCAGCAGCAAGGAGAGTTATAGCTACTTGAAATTTTGATATATATGATGTCCCATGCACTGAACTATGAAGCCCAATGGTTCCTGGAATATTAAATTGATATTGTAGCAGCTTGAAAACTGACCTGCAGTAAATATGTTGTTGTTCTGCATTTGTGCTGTTGCTGTTAACATTTAGCAAGGTGACCGCCTCCTGGAAAATGGAAAACTTCTTTCCTAGAGAGCAGTGTGGAACTAGAAGTGTTGTCAAGGAGTGTTTAAAATATGAACGTATAGGTGCCTGAATTAATCAGGGCTCCTCTGCACATAGGTAACTCCTAAACACCTGGTTCTGCATACACGAGTGTTTGCTGGATGCTTTACTGAAAGTTTTGTATAAAGTAATAACATTAAAACAAAACTTGTTCAGAGCTAGGTCATGAGGTGTGCTAATCATATAGACAAAAGTAAGGATGTTGCAAACCCCTCTCTTTCGCATATTAATAGTGTTTGTCTCTCCTAAATGGTCCCTGTGTTTTTCTGCCTCACTTTTTGTCTCTATTCAGCAGTGTCCGTACTTTAATTCAAATGTGAACTTTCATTACTATCTGTGCCCCAAAGGAAGTGTTCACTGTTGTTAATAATGCAGAAGATTTTAATTTATGCTTCATCCAGTGTAAAAATCATAGCATCCCTGCTGCTGAGAGCCCTTTTCTGTTCCCTTATACAAACTGGTTGTTCTGTATTTAATGCTGGTAATACTCTTCTAGCTTTTCTGAGTATTTTGATACAGTTGACCAGAAGTCATTTTACTTTTATAACCATTATACTGATGTATAATTCTCTTTTATTGATCAGTCCTCAATGTATGGCTATAATTATATTGAGTGCAATAAGCTATATTATGAGGGGTTTTGCTTCTTCATCCTGTTTGTTTGAAGTCTCAACTGTAGGGCCAATTTTCACATTCCTTAAAGAAAGAATTGCTAAAATAAATTCAATCACAGAAGCTTTTAAAATTTGAAATCCCAGGAAGCTAATTAGCATTTCCTTTTAAGACTGCTTCCTGCTTTTTTATGTACATATAGATTTGGACCTCAGATGGGTTTGGCACCTTTCCAATATCAAGATCAGGTGATATTTTTTTTTTTCCTTTTATTTTGCCCTGTAGAACATAAAAGCTTTTGCAGAGCATCATGGCAATTAAAGAAAAAAAAAAAGGAAAAAAAGAAAAAAAAATGGGAAAAAAGTCCATCATTATTGCCTTTTTTCCCCGGAGTAAACAGGGATTATGTATTAATATGGTACTTTAAAATTTGTGGTTATGTTGTTTTGCTTCACGCTCGGATGATACAGCCATAGCAAAAATACAGAGACATTGTGCAATCTCTCTATATTTTTCAGCAATAAATGCAGCATTTGGAAATGAAATAATTTTATAATCCTTTCATACTATAATGCACCAAGCTGCTCATTTGTTCATGGGCTGGCAGGTAAATGCTGCAATTGTGTAAGATACTTTCAGCATATAATGCTGTATACAACAGCTAGCTGACTAAATCTGCATACTAGCAGCATCATCTCTTAATAAATCTGTGCACATCACAGATCCACTTTGTAATCTTAAAGAGGTGCCAAGTAAAAAGGAGATATTGGTCATATGACTAATGAGAGATCCATATGTTTTCTTCCCAAATCTGTGTATTCAAACAAAGACCTAGGTGGAATACCAGACTTGTACTCACAGTGTAAAGTCAGTTTGCTGGTTTTTGCCTTCTTTAGGGTATGATCCACATTATGCTCTATATCAACCTTTTCCACTAGTGCACATTTCTGTTTTTAAAGGAAGCATAGAGGCCTGTGAGCTGTTGGGCAGAAGGGATAAGGGAATAATGATGCAGGTTTTAATAAAGAAATTCTTCCCATGAGGGAGGGGAGGAGATTACTGTGGCTTTAATAAAAGAGAAAAAAATATCTGCCAGCATCAAGAAAATAAAAAAAATAATTTGAAGTTCAACATGTGCACTTGAGATACTTCCAAAGAAAAGTGTTTACAACCTTTGAAGAAAATGTGACTTTTTTTGTCTTTGGAGTAAAGAAAGGGGGGCTTTGTTTTGTAGGATCCCCTGTAGTTGCTCAGTGGGACAGGAAGGTAAAACAGCAAGTTCCTGCGTTGTATCATAGTCCAAAGTTTAAATAGGATAAACTTCAATACCAGAAACCAGGCCAAGGATCTATGCTACACAGGATTCACAGTTATTCTTTAAGAGTATCTATGACAGGATGCTGATAAATATCTGTATTATTAATGAGTCATGGTTCACGTTAGCCAGATCTCTAGTGATATTTTTGCTTCATAGCTATTCAAGTACTGGTGGGAAAATAGCTGATGATTGTCAGGTTTAGGTACACTTTCCATTTGCTTCGCTGTTCTAAATCATTAGTCAAGTAGTATTTATAAACCTGTGCTCAGCAATTATGGTACTTTTCTTGAGATGGAACTTTCATTTGATACTTCCCAAGTCAGGGTGCTCTCCTAACTCTGTGTTTTATCTTTTTCCACTCTTATTGAAGGCAACTCAAAGGAACCAAATTGGATGATATAAAATGTGTAGCACTGAGTTTCCCAGTACCTCCATATGTGAACATTAACCAGCTCAGAGAAAATTCTGTAGTGGATTCACATGTGTGATGCCATATCGATTAATCATATTGTGGCTCCATTAGTGGTGAGAACTATTTTAAGGACTTAAGAATTTTTAATCTCAATCCATTTTTCCTTTCAATAGTAAGTTGCGGTAGCTAGTATCAATGTCAGTACCTAAGCTGGGGTAGCTGCTATATGTGACTGATACTGATGCTTGTTTTCCTTCCCTCACTCAAAGGAAAATAAAGTAGCTGTAACAAAGAACAGCCATTGTTCTGCCATCCCAGAAAAGGTATTTCATTCTGCTCTATCAGAACTGGACAAGCAGAACATCCCTGTGCTCTGGTGATAGTCTTCACCAAAGTTGAACCTGACTCAGAGCACTGTAGGAGAGCAAAGCAAGGCACATTTTAGTATCTTTTTGACCTTCTGGTTCCCTATGTCCTTTTCCTTTTTATTTTCATTTTTAATAGATTTTCACAGTATTTCTCACACAAATTTAGAGAGTTGTTAGAGGTTGATAACCCCACACTGAAGTGTTTTGGCTGCTGGTAGATGCTCTGCAACCGGTCACTTTGACTCTGTTTTCCTTGTTTCAAAATTTTGAAGAACATCAAAAATTCTTTCTGTAAGTGTGGCATTTTTATCTGCAGTTAATCTTCCTGCCATGACTGTGGTTCCAGATAGAGCATCATACAGGGACTCTCTTCTGACACTGCTCATTTGGCAAGGGAAAAAACCATCCTGAATGATGGTCCTTGGCACTCCCAGCTCTGTGGGACTTACCCGACTTGAACCACTCCACTACTGTTGTTTGCTGTGTATATCAGATTTTTAGGTGACACATTATCAGTTATGCATGTGATGGATTTTTGCTTAATTCTGGTAGGCTCACAGCAGCAGACCCCCTTTATGCCCTTCATTTGCCTCAATGAAGGGAGTCACTGTGGTCATATGCAAATCTTGCCATAATTAGCCATGATTTTCTCACTTCCACACTGACTGGCTGCACCAGGGCTTCCACTCCAGGCCTGCTAGGAAATTCCACCCATGAGCTTATCCCTTACCCAGAAGTATTTCCTTTGCTCTCCAAAATTAACACTGATTTTGTTCTGAAGCAGCTCTAAGTCCTGGTTTGGTCTGACAGCATAAAATCTTCTTTACTTTGCAAACTACAGACCAGACCAGCTGGTTTTCTGAAGCTGATAATTTTATTTTCAATAATGCAGGTCTAGAGAAACTCAGGTTGTTGACCACCAGGACAATGGTATGTTTCTACCCAAAGTAGAGCACTTAATTTGTGATGGGGTAACCTTGATGATTCAGTGGAGGGGTGAGTGTGTGAGGTTTGTGTCAGACAAGGAATATGCCTACAAATAGACATTATTGATGGGTAATAAAGTCACTTAAATGTACACTAACCCAAACTGGACACTGTAAGTCAAAAGTTACACTGTTTTAATGAGAGCTTTGAATTAGGTTGTTCATTTGCTGGGTGAAATTGTCATTAGTAGAGGAAGGTTTTATTAATTCACCTTTTTATATAAAGAATAATAATGAATCACTAACATTCTTATAGATACAGACCACAATTATTTCTGCTTTCTGCCTTGCAAACATCTTGTTTCAAATTAGGTTTATCTGCTGTCTAAAACTAAATACAATGAATAGATGTATAATAAAATCTTTTAATTGTCTTAGCATATGTTGCTTTTATTAGGTGAGAATAATTGCATTCATGGGATCACCTACAAAGTCCTTTAGAATATAAAATTGAAATGGCTTCACACTGAGTGCACAAGTCCTTCTGAGCCGTGCCATTTTCCCCTTCACTGCCTCTTGTCCCCCTTTCGCTGTAAAGTTCACATTGAAGTGTGACAAGAGACACTTGACAACTGACACATGCTGGATCTTATCAGCAGTGAGTGCAGTCATGGGCCCTGACTGAAGAGCGATTGTCATTTCTACACCATTTATTCCTCTCCTAGCCTCATTGCTTGCTTCCTTTCTGAGGAAATTTTCCCTGTTAAAGTACTGTACTTGTCGTTCTTTTTTGGTGCGTGTCTGTGGGGTTTTTTTCTCTTTTTTTTTTCCCCTCACGAAGGGATTTTGTTATGCATTCATCCCATAGGCAAGCCTCTAACAGACTTCCTCTAACCTCTTAGTGTCAGGACTGCTCTAAGCTGATTCAGGCTAATAAAAGCAACCCAACAAAGCTTTGATGGTGTCATTACATCTTCCTTAAATCCCCTTCCTTGCTAACATCCAATAATTCTATTACCTCTAATCAATTCACAGGCTATTTTATTTGAAAGGAAGAGAAATCAACTTCAAACCATGCCGGTGCAGTTTGCCCAGCATTTACAGAAGGTGATGATGTTTCTGCCATGGCTTCAATTGACTCTTTAAGTGAGTTCTGGGCTATTGAGCAGTCTGAACTTTTATCTGTGCTCTGCCAGTCCAAGCCAACAACAGCAGAAAATAGACTGTTGTTGCCTGTTGGAAGTTCCTCCACTTCTACATAACACTGTGTGTCATTTCTGTAGTGCAGATAGCATAAGCAATTGATATTTTGAGGGTACTGACGATGAGGCATCAACTTATTAGAGGAGTTCTTAAATGCAACTGTTTGATCACTCTGTTTTAAATTAATTATTCCTGTAATTCTTTGTATTGGAGCTCCCTTATTTTTCCTTTTTAGAGCAAGAATTTTGCCCCTATTGTTTTAACTTGCTAGAGCTTTCACGCGTGCTCAATCCCACCAGGGTGATTGTTGGATTTTGTCATTAATACTGCAGAGATGTCTGAGCAAGCTCTAAGGCAATGTTCATGCATCGTTGTCTGACGGGGGTTGTGTCTGCCAAAGAGCTTATTGCCCCCGGCTCACGTCAAGCTGCGCGTCACAATTGCTCTGACAGAACTGCCACCACCATTGCCCTAACACAGTTCTTGCAAAATAAGCCTGGTATCTTCAGCAGCTTAAATAATAGGTCTCTGCTAAGACAGCCTTTAACTGAAACATCTGAATGATTAGGGCTGTAGCTGGGGCTGCAGGTAGTGCAGGGTGATACCTGCTGGAAGGCAGGGAATGATGAGCAGCAAAATGTGGGGCAGAGGTTCTAACATCTCTAACTGACATGGGAGGAGCCAATAAAGGATGTTGGAACATGGTCTATGTGATGGAATGTGGTTCTCCAAAGCAATTGCAGCCAGATCACCTATCCACAGAAATGTACCCTTCTTAGCTGGTGGTGGTTATTCCTGGTTATGTGGCAGCATGAAACATAAATGTACGTTAGACATGAAGATGTCCCAGGAGCTTGACACTGAGCAGATGGATGACACCCAGGCCCTTACCCCAGCAAAACTATGGTGTAGTTAGGAGAATACCCTGTTCATAACTTGCTGCTGAGAAGAGTCTTCATGTTCAGAACTAGCTAAATTTTATCTAGGTCAAAGCTTTGTCATGTTTCTAATAGACTTTTAAAGAGTCTGTTGCTATAGTCACTTTTCTTAATGAGAAACATGCATCATTTCATCATGCATTGGTTTCCTCCTTTATCTCTTTGTCTATATGAAAGGCAGAGTAGTGGGTATCCTGTTTTCTCCCACGCTGTCGTAGTTGTTGCTTTCAGAATAAGTTGAACTTAAGCTCTGAACTGAGGACAAATTCATTGCTGTCCTCACGTTGGTTAGCAGTTACTCATGCAGAGCCCCTGACTCAGCTAAGCGTGGGTGGCAAACCAACACAAGTCAGGATTGCCTGCACTATGTACCCAACATCTATTTTACTTGTTAAACTGTGGCCTGGATTGTTTGGAAATATGAGGGCTTTGTTTTCTACCCTGTATGTTCATATGGTAAGAATAATGTCTTTTTTGTAAACGTGTGTCAATCAGTTAAAAATTACAGAAGCTTTTCAGAGCATGGTTTGGCAATGTTGTTTATAATTTCAGTTGTCACACGCAGTACACCTTGTACAGCAGGATTTCATTGCTCTCAATTGCCAAGAGAGATTTCTGAGTGTACGTGACATGTAAACGACACTGGTGTCACTGCACATAAGCCTGTGGTTATGCTTGTGTCTGTTCCCATGTGTGCTACCTCTGAACCTGCACGTTGCTGGAGTTCAAAGCTTGGCTAAGTACCGACCACTCCAGGCCTGTGTCCCAGCTGGGACTGGCAGCTCACCTTGGGCAGCTCACTCGTGGCCATGGGATCATGAAGCTGAATGATCTCCCTGCAGCAGTAGCTGATGGCAGGTGCTGGGGACAGTCTGTGGGGGCCCACGGCAGCCGTGTCACCTCCTGATGTTCCTTCCCCAGTGCTGAGTGAGAGGCCAGGGAGGCAAGTGGAATAATTGATTCTGATTGAAGTGAAATTAAAATTTAGAACCTGGGTAGCGATGGTGATTTACGACACTATAACTGAACTATAGGTTTTAATAATGCATTTTAGCTCCTTAAAAAGATGGAAGAAATATACCAACTTCTATTCTCCTAAAAAGGACAGGGAGCTTTGCATGGAGGTACTTGTTCCAAATGCAAAGTTCATCTAAATTTCTCTTTTTGATCATTTCATGAAGCAAGAAAGGTTTAAATATACTTTTTATGCATGTGAATGTCCACCCTGTTAATGTCTCTGGTCATGAGAATTTAAGTTCAGTTTTTCACATTACCATTTTTTTAACTCCTCCAGTATACCATCAGGCAAAAAGTACCCAGAGAAGGTATTTAAAGTAATTCAGAATAAAAAATGTTAGTCTGTTGAATTAAACTCTTTGTAGCAGAATCTCTGGACTTCCAGTTAAATATTCTTTTTGTATTTTAACTTATGAACTGAATCGTGACAAAATTCTGCCTTTCAATTTCAGCAGTCAAGGAGAGGAGAGGTAGAGAGGCAATTTACAGGTTAATATCTTCTTTAGGTCTGTGTACCACTTGTTTATTAATTTGATTAAGCAAGTAAAGAACAGGCAAAAATGGGGTTTATTAGTAGTATGTTTCTATATCGATCAGAGTTTGATTACTGGAACTCCCTCCTGTTATCAAATATATTTCTCATCAAATATTAATTAGATATGTGGACAATACTGTGGAACTTCATCTCTCTGTCACAATGTTCTTCAAGCAATGTCTTTTTCATTGCATTTTAAAGTAGATTTTTCATTTATTGAAGTATTGGAGTTCATTTTCTTTAAAATAAGTTTTTTAATAGTTTTCCTGATTACCAAGACCTTGAAAACAGACCCCAACGTCTTAATTTCCTAGCCAAAAGCTGGAGAAATACAAATCATGAATCCATTTCTGGAGATAGGCTTGATGAGTTCATAGGAGAGAGCAAAGTTAAAGACCAGAGAAAGTAGAAACAGAAAGGAAAGTGATGAGGGAAGCTTGACAAAGTGGATCTGTTAATTAGTTAAATCACCCATGGGATTAGAAACCCATGGCCTGCAGTCAACAGGGAGTTTTCCCACCTTTCTCAGTCTCTAAGGTCAAGGCCAGGTATAATAGAAAAACATTTTGATCATAAGATTGGAATAGTCTGCCCAGCAGGAAGAGGTGGACTTCAACCACCACAATAATTCCAAAATCAATTTGATTTCCAGATTCTCTGTGTTGTAATATCAAGGAATCCCAAGCAGAGTAGTGGTTGTTTTGGAACAGATGAACTGGAAGGAAAGGAGATATAAGCAAGGGAATGCATGGGAAGAGACAAAGGGTGAAGATCAGGAGGAAGGAGTTATGAGAAACTGTTCTGTATTAGGATGTAAGTAAGTGGGATGATAATTTATTTTGTTCCTGGCACAATGAAACTGCTTAAAGGGAGAAGTTATTAGCTCTTCTTGATCATTAAACCAAATGGGGAATTTGGAATGCAGACAGCTGAGAAAACAGAGGTTTTGAGGAAGAAGCTGACTTACTCTTTTATTAGTACTATCTGCACCCGATGTAATTGCCATTTCAGTTCTGGAATAGCATGTTATGGCTTTACAGAAGCAAGGAATGTAAAATAGTTATCTGGCCCTCAGAGTGTGAAGTGTAAATATCTGCAGCATAAGCAGCAGTTGCGGTTGTGTTTGCTGTGGAGCATCTGAAGAGGATGTTGTGCAGACTATCGCCGACAGTGTGGCAGAAGCACTGCGTTCAGAGGGCCATGTTTGGCAATGCTGTGGCACTCAGTGCTAGAACTGTTTAGGGTCTGGCTACTCACCAGTAAAGGTGGAAGAAAAAATTTTCACTGTTTTGGGAAATGTTGAGGACAGATTGCTTTGACATTGAGTAAAGCAGGATTAAACCCTGTGCCCATCATCAGCCTCCTGTTTTGCCTGTTATTTCTTTGCAAAATGATAGAAAACATTCATCTGAGACACATGTCCAAGCATTAATCAGGCCCACCCCATCAATTCAACAGTGATGCTCTATTTTATCCAGACTGTACTCTGTAGCAAGAAGCCACATTATTTCTGCATTAATTCTTCTCCCTTTTCCTGTGTATTTTTGCCTTTCCGCCTTCTGACTGGTATTTGTTGAAGACATCTATGCACAAAGAGGCTTTTTCTCTTGTGCCCTTCCTGCCCACGTCTTACAATTGAGCCCAAGTAACACGACAAGCGGTTGCTGTAGAAGTTACTGAGATATAAACAGAGAGATGCAGCCTTTGTTATCTAGACATGAAGGAGGAAATGGAGAGTGGGGAGGAGCGGGTAGATTTTTATTAACTTGCAGTTGGAATGGATTTGAGCTGCAACATCAGTAGAAAGGTATATATTTACCTTTAAGTGTCTCACTTAGTTTGGTGTGTTCATACAAGTTCCCTTTTACGGTGTGCAATTTCTTTCACAGATTCCAGAATTCCCCCTTCAGAGGACTCTTGCAAGGCAGCAGAGCTATGCCATCTTAGCAGAGAAAATTACAAATTACTAATTTAAGTGCTTCTTAGAATGATTTTCTTTTTGTTTTGTATAATTTCCACACTTATAAAATCAAACTTTCAGTTAAATGTTTATACAGTAATTCAGCCGGCTTAAGCCATCTGCTAGCGTGGCATCTGCAGAGCTGTTTTGATGCATCCTCGGTATTGTTTCCTTCACACACATCTTGTAGTCTTATATTTTGGTTGCAAAAGGAGCTTTTTTTTTTTTTTTCAGCACAAAAGAAGTGCTGTTTATATCCCTGGATCTAATTGTCAGCTTTATTTCCAAACTCTACTTCAAATCAACTTCTTATGCCTCTAAAAATCTTATTCTGATTGACATTTACTTTTCAAAACCTATATTCAGTCTTATCTTTCTCCTTTATTATACCTGCCTTTATATCAGTATTCAAAAAAATCCTTATCATTTGTGAAGAGTATAGGTGGGCAAGGAGCATTAGTATTCATACTTGCATGTTAACAACTGTTATAACGCGTACCAGAGGGAAAATATTATTTCTTGTAAATGCTCAATAATTACAGTCTTTATTGCATCAAAACCTGTGTTTTGACAGATAGTGGAAAGCTTTAAAAGCTTGTGTGGGATGGATGACAGATAGCTGCAGGTGGAAAATATTTTTTTAGGTATTGGGTTTTCTATCACTGATACTGTAAATATTCTTCCAAAATAACATTAACCTTCCAAACAGGGCTAGTAGTGTTCAATGATAATATGTGTATTAGCAAAAAGATACCTGGGAAATAATTCTTAATGATTCCATCTAATTAATCTATGGTTGGGACATTAACGTCTCTTTTCATTAAGTTGGGAAGTATGAAAGACTAGAAAATTGCTGCTGTGCTGGATTTAGTGCTTTAGGTATAATTTGAATGGATGTGCTAAATTCTTGGTCATAACTTGCACTAGCACCTAGTCTAAGACAAATTAAAAGGGAAGCTTATCTGCTATTGCACTTTACAAGAATACTTGGATGCTTTTAAGGCATTTGTAGCGTATGTCTATGTGAAGGGATTTTTTAAATACATCTTATTTCACAGTCTCCAGTAATTTTCAGCACATGTGATATCTCAGGTTGTATAAAACACCAACACAGCAAATGAAGCTGGATGATTACTTTTTCTGTTTTGGTTTTCTTTTGGTTTGTTTTTTTAAGTGTGCTCTCTTACTGGATAAACATTTGCATTTGCAATTAAGTTATATCAACCAGTAGCCCACTCCACTGCAAATGAGGTCATGAGAAGTCTGAGAAAGTTCATCTGAACTTGCAATTCTTTTGTTTGGAGTATAGATATTCTGATCAAGTTTGTGCTATTGTCAACTGGACCTAACACCATGTGATTTGTGCTGAAAGCTTAACTCATGTGTTTTAAGAGTTTAATGAGCACAATAGCAGTGCTGCCACCTCATTTGGACACATCCTGGGTTTTGTGCGAAATGCCTGAGCCTCTGCAGTTTCAAGTGTCTCTTGAGTATTAAGATACGTCGATAACCTAATAGGATTTTAGGTTTTCAATGAGTTTGAGAGTTACCCAGTTGTGTTTATTCCATCTTGAACACTATGTTTGTAATGTTTGGTCTGTTGAAGTCAATGACAAGGCTCCCACTGACTTTAATGGGATCAGAATTGCCAACCTAGAGAGAAAAGGCAGCGGGATGTAAGATTTCTGTCAACTGCCTTTAATATTGCATCTAAATTGAGAAGGCCACTTCTCTTACTTCGAGGTTGTGGGGATGCTAAAGTGTACTTGACAGATGTCTTGCCAAGGGTTCAAGCTGATTGCTGAGAAGTAGCTCTCAGCAGTCCTCTCGCAGACCGATAGTGAATGCAAGTTGGGCTTGAGCATCACTCCATTCAGAATGATTAAACAAGGCAGAGACAAACTATCTGACATCAAGTGCTGCCACGTTTTATTAGCCCCTTACATCATGCAGAAGGCCAGGAGGCACCAGCCAGATACGTGGGCAGATATAAGATGTTCAGATTCCAGCTATGCTTAACTGATAATACTCCTGAAAAACAAATTAACTGTGTCTGGCTGCTGCAAGGGTTGAAACCTGACCTTTTATCCTTTTTTCCATGATTAGATGGATTAGCCAAAACTGTAGACCACAGTACCATATCAGATCCCCAGTAACTTACTGAGGAATTCTTTTCCAAGAAAAAGTCTGAAGAGCTGAGACAAAGGGTTTGATTTTGTACCTGAATCGTTTGTTTCACAGATGGGACTCCCTATGGAATGTCATTCCTTGAGAAGTCAGCAGGGGTCACTTAAGTTCATTATTTTGCAGCAAATCCACTTTTGGACTTGCCAGGAAGTAAAAACTAAATATCCTTTAGGTATTTATCATTTATGCCACTGAGTGATTTCCCCATCTGTAATCTAACTGGACTCAAAAAAAAAAAAGAAAAGTGATCAAAAGTGTGTAAGGAGAGTTAGATAGCAGAGCTCCAGTACAGCAGTTGGACGGAACATATATTTCACATGTTGCCAACTGAAAAAGATTATGCCACTTAAGATCATATTGCACTTTAATAGAAATTTATTGTCAAAAGAGTATCCTCCTAGCAGGATATGGCATTGTGGCAAAACAAGGAGATAGAGATCTCATTACAGACTGTCATTTTTACTTGTACGAAGGAAATGGAAAAATACTGAGATAGAGTCAACTAACTGGTATCCATGGGAAAGAATCTTCTGCACATTTGCTGGGCAGCCAGACACACTTCCATTCCTCCTGTTGGAGAAAGAAGGAGACATGTGTATGCCGTCAAAATAATGCGTTTCTCTCTTTGAGTGACAGCACACGTGCACAATCACACTGTGTGGGTACGTGCAGCTCTCCATCCCAGGTACTCCCTAGGCTCAGTGAATGCAAGTCCCCCTTGTCTCCAGCTGTTGAGCAGGTGGGGGATTCTGTGCTCAGCCCCCTCCTCTGCCCTGACTCCTGGGTGGAGCATTTTAGGTCTTCCGTCAGGAAAACTTTGGTTGTGTTTTTGCGAAGGGATGCAGATCCAGCTGTTGCGACAGCTAACTGTCCAGCATTGGTTGCTTCGTAAAGGTCTGTTTAAGGAGATAATTTAAAAGGAAGGCTTATGAAATCCTTGTGGACTCTGGCAGAAATCCTGGAATTTTCTATATGTTTGCTTTGTATTTAAAAAGTTTTCAACTAGGACAACAATTTCTTGACGTTCCAGTGGAATTCCCTCCTTTCCTTTGTTTTCAGGATGGGTTCTTCAGTGTCTATCTTAAATATCAGCCAGAGGAGAAGCTCAAAGAAAGCTTTCTGGAGAGCAGAATGTCCAAAAGCTGGGATAGGAAGAATCTCAAATTGTTTTTGAGGCCCTGAGTGTCATGTGTGGGCTTGGAGTTGGAGTTCCTTTAATCCTGAGGTGGTAGCAGCTAGAAGATTTAGTTTTTTTATGAATATCACACAAAAAGACCAGAATTGCCTGGACTTCTGCATCCATTTATTATATAACCAGAGAAGTTTGGAGTTTTTTTTAACTACCTGCTTAACTTGATCAGGACATGCTGTTTTCTTGGCATGTCTTGGTATTGCAGGTTCCTGCTTTTTGGTTAGTGCCAGGACACCGAGCAGAGCAGCAGAGCTCTCTGAGCTCCTATTTCTCAGCCCCCTCTTCCCTTGCACTGCAATTTTTTTGGCTAAATTGAGTGAGAGCTACAAGAAAAGGAACCTAATGGTTCTCTCAAATTAGACTGTCTTTTGCCAAAAGAGTTTAAGAGGTGCAAGTCTTAGTATAGCATCATTGGCATCATTAGTACTGCAGCAGAGAATGCTGTCCAAGGAGCCTAACTGAGGCTGGAAAGAGGTGCTGCAGACAAATGAAGATGACAGCATAAACCCTCTAATCCTTCCAGAGATAAAGCACTGAGGGAGCTAATCAGGGACACATAAATTATCAGCACAGCAGATGTAAGACAGAGCATTGCACAGAGAAGAAAAGAGAGTTCAGTGGAATATAGGTCTGACCAGATGTACAAACATACATCTAAGCTGATAGAAATAGGAACAAGGAGTATGTAGTCTTCAGCAAAATTTAGGATGACCCAGTAACGTCGTTCCTGACCTTACCTCTACTGTGGAACTTACACCTGACTTTCTTTACTCTCTTTGTTCTGCTATTGATTAGCCTGGGTAGAAATGTTCTCTCTTTACATTTGTTTTTCATTTGCTGCTTGGTTTTTGCAGTTTATTCATTGTGTGATTGTCTTAGAAGAGTAAAGGGAATTCAACATGGCAACTGAAAGCACAGAGATGCAAAGGTGCTTTATAGTCTGATGAGATCAAGAAGTATCATTAACTCAATGCACAAAACTGCCGCTAAATGTGAATATGATTTGTGTGTGAGGATTTCCATGGGTAATACCAAACAATTGCATGAAAAGCAGCTGCAGGAGCTCAGATATTTTAAATGAGCAATTTTTATATATATATATATATATATATATATATTTAAATGAGCAATTTATATATATATATATGTAAATATAAATGTGCACATTTGAATTTCAGCATTAGAGAGAGATAACTTGCCACTGGACAATATCAGTTACTGCATCTCTAGAATTATTGTTGGACATGTACTGGTTTCCTAATAATAATCAAAGTGATCATTCAGCCTACATTTAATGTGCCTGGATTTAAAATGCAAAACAGCAACATACTTCATGCAAATGTCAACTCTGTCTATGTTCTAGGGTGCATGTCCAGAGGAGGAAACAGTAAGTTTATTCTTCTCCCCAATTAGACTTTTGTGAAAGGCTCAGTTATGTCTCCAGCTATCACATTGAACACGCACTAAAGCAGCACATTAGTGTGCCTTTTAATGCTTCTTAGGAGTAGATCAAAAGAAATGTCAGGTGCACTTTACATTCCTCCTGTGATGTGTCTGAGGCTGTTAGTGCATCACCTCTGCGAGGCCCGTTGTTCCCAGCCTGCCATGCTCAGGCTCTGGGTGCTGTGCTGGGACACGGGCCTCCTAAAATGCTCAGGGATTTACCCCATGGCCCAAGACACCTCATGTCCCAGCACCACAGCTGGGTGAAGCTGGTAGAGTTGTGCTGCTGTCACTAACAGCAGGTTTTTGCCTTTGTTTTTCAGTAGGAGAAAGAGTCGTTGAAATCAATCCTGGATAAAATGTCCTAAAACTCAAAATGCTGGAAAATGGAACTTAATTAATGGGCGCAAACTTGCAAACCTCCACAGCAAACTGTTATTATTTTGCTTGCTTGCTTGAGGGAATATGTCAGAGCGGTGTTTACTTTTTCTTAGTACAGGCTTGGCTGTTCTACCCATCGTTTATTTTTACGTGATTAGCAGGTGAACTTGTAGCTCTGTCACTCTAAACACAGGATGCTTAAAATGTGCAAGACACAACTTTTCTTAACAAGGACAGCTCTGTCATTCCACTGGCCCTGCGTCGCGTGGCTCCGTAACAGAGTGGTGTCTGAAACGCAGCACGTTGCTACCACATGGCTCCCATTGGGCTATGGGGCTAATATTGCTCAAAAGACTACATTTAACGTGTAAGATGCAGCCAGGATATCTTGGGCACCCACTGCTGTACCAGACACTGTGAGAATAGAGCTGAGCCTCTGAGGTTTGCAAAGCTGAGTGCATAGATCATAAAAACGGAAGATATCAGCAAAGAAAAGGTACCTGGTGTCAGATATTGGGGCAAAATTGCAGGAGACAAAGCTAAGGAAAATATGTGAGAAGGAAAGGAGAAGCAAGAAAACAGAAATGCTGTAGTGTGCAGAACTATATGGACGAGGACAAGAAGCTGGAATTAATGCGGAAGCTGGGAAGCAGTGAGAAGGGTTCAAGTTTTGTAACAAAGTTCATTTCTATATGTTTTCCTCTTTCAAATGGATGCTTTGAATAAATAGTACTTGCATTTCCCGTGAGGCAGAGTTGAATAATAAGTACCTCATCTGGGGATGCTGATCTCCCCAACATCAGTCATCTGCTTGCAGCCTTACACTCCGGCAGCGCTTTGGCTGAGCAAATTAGCCTGAAGTGTTGTGCCCTTGGCTGGCAAATCCTTTCAACCCGGTTGAACGGACAAAATGAATACCCAGATTGTTCCTACGTCTGTTATTCTCTTGTGTTTATCTGGCTGAGCTGTCAGTCAGGCCATTATAACTGTGGTGCACACTCAAATGACTTGTCCACTCACAAAAGCAGAGTCTGTTGATGATAAGCTAAACAAAACTGGAGAGCGACTGTTGACAGAGTTGGGGGATCTTGCAAATGTCTCAGGTAAAAGCTGAAATGCAATTTGGGAAGGTACAGAAGGAGCTTTTCATACGCGTGTGTAGTTTTAAAGTGTTCACTGGGATTTATCGGCAGAGGATAAATGGGCATTTGTAATGAATTGGGTTCCTCTCTACTTTAAACAAATTAAGCGGCACGGAGAAGATTTCTGAAACTTGAATGTAAGGGTATATTGCATTTACTAGAATTAATTATCCTGAAAAGACATAATTTACTCAACCAGGCTTTGCCAGGACAGAGTGTAGCTGTGATCAGCCATGTGCTGCCCTCTCCCCACGCGGGCGGGAGGAGTGGCAAACACCCACAGTGCATCGGGTGGGCTGTGCGGGGCTGCTGGGGAGCTCAGCCAAACCTTCCCACAGGGCCTTGGACACAGTTAACCCTGGGGTTTAATTACCCCATTCCTGCTTTGCAGGACCTTTGTGTTTGAACATGGTGGTTGCTTGCTCCTTCCCAGACGGGGAGGATGTTTGCATGAGGGTGGCTCATCAGTTTTGCTTATAAAAGGAACTGGTCTTAAATAGCCAGCAAAGCATTGAATGACACAGGTGAAATGTTGTATGAAGATTTATGTTCTGAATTTTTCCATAAGGATCCTGAGTTAGACATAGGACTCTGAGCCACTCCTGAGACTAATCTGATTGCATGACATTACATAATGTAGTGTCTTTCTGCTGAATGTGAATACAGCCAGAGCCTTCTGGTCCCATGTTTGTGATCATAATTAACAAGCTTAAAGTTTACAGATTATGAGTGTGAACAGTCTCAGAAGTTTGAACAGTGCTGAGCCATATAACAGAAAGTGTCTCCTCCATCTCCTTTCCAGACAGAGAACCCAGCATCTTACCTTCAGTAGTGGAAAGAGAAAGGCCAAGACTGAGTAAGGCTGCAATGGTTTAAATCCTCATAAGTGTCATGAAGAGGCAGAGGAAAACTTAAGTAAAGAAGGTCCTATGTCTTGCTGAGAGTTTGTTATGATGCACAGTTAGGGAGGGAAATGCTGCTGAGAGCATGGCACAGCACGGCAACAACTCTTATCAGCAGTTGGTGCCTTCAAAATCCCAACCCCAGTAGCCTTGTTGGCGGTGATGATAACTGTAACGGATGGAACAGCTATTTTTCATCAAATGCTTGTTAGTCAATTTATTAGATTCCTAATATACTAATGCACTCATTTGGCAGGCATCTCAGCAAACGAGACTCGCTGTGGAGTGTACTCATTCAAAGTCACGGTAACTCGCAGGTTGCTGATTTCTCATCAGCACTCAGAAGATAATTTGCAAATGTGCCATTTATCATTATGTGCTTTGTAGAAGCAGATCTCATGAATGGGATAAACAGATAAGAGTCTAATAATGAATATTTCCTTTCCAGACACCACTGGCAGCTCCTAGAGTATTAACTTTTATATACATTGCACATACTGCACCTCTCTGTGCTTCTGAGTTTGCCTGTGCTAGTGAATTAGCTGGGACATATTTTTTTAAGGATGGCCTAATGCACTTATCCATCTCTCTGCTGAAGGAACACAGACTTGAGCTAGGTCTACTGAAAGACATAAGACTTTTATTTGTTGCAGTTTAAAGGGTATGTGTGGACTTCTTCACCATGAAAAGTGACCACTTACCTTCCAGATTTCCTTTTCTCACTGGAAACATAAGCACCTATGAAAAGCCACTGTTAAAGCCAGGAAAATGATTATGCAGAGGCAGGATGGTAAGGATTATATGGTGGAGGTTGCTGAGGGAGCACTTTTTCCCACACCAAAGACAACAGGCTGCATGGATGCTCTGACCTGTAGTGCTGTTCACTACTGTGTTTGACTTTGCATCACTGACTGGTTTTTATTTGCTTGTTCACTTTTTACTGGGAAGAAGTCTCAAGTAACAGTAGCCAGGCGATCAGTCTGCAAATGTGATTTCTGTCTCCCTTTGTGATATTCAGGGTAGAAGCCCTGCATACAAATCATTACTACTTATTTTTGCTTCTGCAGATGTGATTTTATTAAATGAAAGGTGTAACAAGAAGCCCAGCATAGGAAGGAGCCCTTTTGCCAAATGGTTCTGTGTGTTTAGCTCTGTGACTGCTCTCCAGCAGAGCTGGGAAACCATGCAACGATATTGATAATTGATTCCGTTTTATATAAGTTAAAAACTAGCTTTTCCCTCCTAGTGTGAAGGTAATGGGTTTTGTCTATAGAAAGATAATAATCCTATGAACCATTTCTACGCCCTCTACTAAAGAATAGTACAGCTTACACTTGAACGTAATGCCCATGTCAGCTCAGCTTTTTAAACATTCATCTTAAAAGATTCTTCAAGGACTGGAAAGAGATCTTCCCCAGACACCAAGCTAAGTTTGAGGAACTTAAAAAGTCATGAATATCCTGTCAATTAATGTGTTTATTTTCATATATCTACTCTGGAAAAAACATCTTCAGACATGAATGCTGTTTTCTTTCAATTAAAAAGTTGTCATTGCATTTAGTTTCCACACATACTGCAAAGGGGACTATTTTTTTTAATCCCCTTTACTGTACTGGGGGTTGAATGCATCTCTTTTTGCTTCTTACACTTTCCCTGAGAGGAATATTCATTTATTACAGGAACAAAAAAAAAAAAAAAAAAAAAAAAAAAAAAAAAAAAAAAAGAAGAAGAGGGCTAAATCGATACCTTGTCTCCAAATTTGTATGCAGGAGGTGACTTGATTGAGAAGCGTTAGGTAATTTCTTTTTTGTTCACAATTCTACAATTGAAGGGCTCCCACAAACAGTGTTACAGCACTGAAGGGAAGAGATGGAGAAATTTATCAAGCTATTTATCAAATTATTTCACAGTCTGTCAAAGTCATAAGCATGCTGGAAAAGAAACATAAAGAGCATGTTCAAACAGAGGAGCATGTCTGACTGAGCAGCCAGACTGCAGCACAACCAGACATGGGGACTGCTCTCGACTGGCAGCATCTGCCCTCAAACCCAGTCCAGGCACTGGTGGCATCAGATCCTGGCTTGATGGATTGTGAATTGAGAAAATGAAGTAGAAATCATCAAACCTGGTCTGGTGGAATGTGTCCCTGCCCATGGCAGGGAGCTGGAACTAGGTGTTCTTTAAAGGTTCTTTCCAACACAANAGCATGCTGGAAAAGAAACATAAAGAGCATGTTCAAACAGAGGAGCATGTCTGACTGAGCAGCCAGACTGCAGCACAACCAGACATGGGGACTGCTCTTGACTGGCAGCATCTGCCCTCAAACCCAGTCCAGGCACTGGTGGCATCAGATCCTGGCTTGATGGATTGTGAATTGAGAAAATGAAGTAGAAATCATCAAACCTGGTCTGGTGGAATGTGTCCCTGCCCATGGCAGGGAGCTGGAACTAGGTGTTCTTTAAAGGTTCTTTCCAACACAAACCATGCCATGTTTCTGTGATTCTGTGATCATTAAACAGAGGGAGAGGTCAGAGCTAAAGGGATAGACTTCCCCCCTCTCCGAGTCTCTGGTGAGATTTACGAATGGGGATGGTGTTGAATCTAAATGTTACACGTCCTTGGTTGGGAAGTGAATCATATCCTGAGGTGGGACCCTGCACTTTAGAGAAAACAGTCTTGTGGTATCATCCTTGGTGGCAGGTCTTGAGTGACAACATTGGCAAAGCAGGGGAAAAAATAAACAAAAAAGCAACTGAGATTGAAGGAACCAGTCTAGTAAGAAATCTTTAATTTCTAATGAGCTTTAAAGGATTTGAGAGAGTTGATATTTTTAACAAACCAGTTCAAGTACATGCCTTCAGATTATAAAAGTACCTGAAATTGCCTAGAATATCAGCATGCATAGCTTGTTAATATTTACATATATTTACATGGCAAAACAAGAGAAAGATCTACAGTTATTTACAGTCTACATAGAAGAAGAGAAAGGCAGCATAATTGTATTTCCTAAAATACAGTAGTTGAATAGTCAGCACATGCATATTAAGATATATTTGCATGATAGAACGCAAATGTTTTAAGACATACCTTTTTAACTCCCTATGCTAAGGTATAGCATAATAAAGGTAATTTTTTTTTGTGTTTTGTTTCTAGTCTATTTGCATCAAGTGCTTTAAAATGTTCACTAACACAGCGGCGGCATTATTTACCCTGGCAATTAAAGCAACAGTACACACGATAATTTCCTACTAACTAGCAACAAGCTGCTGGTGAATGAAATATCTATTGTTTCTCATTATCCATCGACCAACATAGAGGGATCTCTCCTTGTAAAGGCAGTGCCTAAGCTATCACCATTAATTATAGAAGTAATATAAATGAGACTCTACAGTATGTACTAAATGAAATATTAACAAGGCCAGTGTCTTTGAGCCTGAAAGATGCACTAACAGGGCACACTTTACAGCAGGCTATCTATGAAAATCACACATACATAATACAGGAGTGCCTGGCTTACAGCTCTAAGCCTAGACTTTAGCGGCCTGTTTGCTAGATCTGTATTATTGCAAAATACATTCCCTTAATTAGTTTCTGGAAGACAGAGTTAGTAGCTACTTTCTTACCATGATACTTCCCCATCATAACACCCTGTGGTTTTTCAATGCATTGTATTATTGAACTGTGTGTGTCTATGTGTGTATGTGCATATGTGTGTGTGTATCAACAAAAGAAAAAAAGTCTTTTATCTTTAAAACCTAAACAAACAGCTTGTTAAATATCTGTCCCAAAAGGTCACTTGCTTAAAAAGCATTGTGGTTTTTTTTCACTCATGTCTGAAATAGAAATCAGTCTAAAAAATTATCTGTGCAATGAAGGAGGAAGCCAAATGTCAGCATTGCGATGACATTCTTTGCAACACTGCATATGAAAAAGTCTAAATGTGGACTAGTAATAATATTAAAAAGCTATATAAATATATACAGCATATACAGTCCTGTATGTATACATACATTTATATAAAGTATATATATATATAATTAAAGTTAGGTACATTAAAAACATAAAACATTTCAATTCAGCATAAGTTAATAACAGAAGTGATTTCAGTGAACTCCCATCAACGTATGCTCTAACACCAGCCAGACCAATTCTGATGATTTAGTTGCAGCAGCATATCTAATCTCTCTTTTTGGCAGGATATGTTTATTGTCAACAACCTGTTTGCTCTACTCTTCAAATTACCCTTGCCCGGAAGAATCTTCCCTCAGCTGGCAGGTTATGTGTCTCAGGAGGATTTCCAATATCCTCTGCAGGATTTCCATTTTGACAGTGGCCGACAAGTTGTGATAGGACTCATGTTTGTATAAATGTGCATCACAAAAGCTCGGGAAGTGAGCTCGCATGGATTTTCAGGTATGATCAGCCCCCAGCAGTGCTGCTGGGATGCCCAAGGACTGTCTCTTACGTGCTCTTTGCTTCTCACTCCACTGGCCAGTGTTGGCACACAGGGCAGGGGGCAAGCAATGGACAGCAGCATTGTATGGTCAACCCGATCTCACCCTTGCCCCGTTAAACTCTGAAATAAAGATTGATAATTTCCTTCCAAATCTACACATGAGCAGAAGCATGCAGTACTGCACCACTGCTCCACACCAGCCTGTGAGAAGACAAGATCATAGACATTTGCATGCAGTGTTCAAATCTGCCACTTCAGTGGAGCAATGATGTCTTAAAAGTGTAAATCAGGTGTGAATGGCAGCTCAGTGGGCAGGAGAAGGAAACACCGTGGTGATCTGAGTGGAAATGTGCTGTGGGTAAAGAAGATGGGACCTGCAGCCTGCCAGGCGTGCTGCTGCTCCTGCCCTGAAATGCTAGTGGAGCAAGGTAAAGCCACAGCCTACATTATGGTTTTTGGAGCTTAGGATGGCTCTCTGACAGCCTTGGCACAATTTTCAGACACTGACTGTGGACTTTCATAAGATATTGGAAAAGAAAGTAACATGGTGCTGCCTGTGGGAACCACTCCCTTCCAGGTGCTGCGGTAAAAGCATTTACATTGCACAGTCTGGTGTTGTCTTAACCATTGTATGGTTTTAGCTGAGATGTCTGTGAGGGGCTGGCAGATACAATACCAGACCTATGGGAAGTATGTGCCCTTCTGAGAGACAGCTGTGGAGCACGTGGGATATGCTAAGGCAGCTCAGATGTCTTAAGATCCATGTTAGGCAACTGAATCCCACTCCTGGTATGCCATGATGGCTCTGCCTAGCATATGCAAAGGGTAGGAGGGATGAATGCCCTTTCAGGGACTGGTTCCCTCTGAAGTATCCATTTTTTAGTAACTCAATGGTGTTTTAGCTCACAAGAGTTTTACCAAGTTCTCTGTGACCTGGGCAAAAAGAAACAGGGTGAGAGAGGGAAGAGACAGGGACAGGGCCCAGAGCAGCAGACAACTTCACAGGTTAAAGAATTAAGTTTACACAATAGAGAAAAATAGGTATGATTTTAAAAGGTAATTACACTTTTGTCAGCTATTTTGCCAACCTTGTTCTACATCTTCTACACATTTTAACAATGGTTCATAATATAACACCTTATACTTACACAGTGCTTTTCCACAGTAAGTGTGAAAGCACTCCATAAATCTGAACTACTCCTCACAACACCCCTGTGAGGTGGGTAAATAAGGGTACTCTCCCCATTTTACAGCTGGGAAGAGTGAGGTACATGATGTTGAAGTGACTTGTCCAAGCTTATTAGGGAAGGAAAAGTCAAAAAGAGAAAAACAACCCAGTTCTTGATGTCCTGTATTGTTTTGGGGTTTTTTTTCTCCTGTGGAGTGATTGCAGACAATCTGTTTGACACTGGATGTTGGAGGTTGGACGTTTTCAAGCTCTATCAGTGCTGTAATTGAGAACATAAGGGGTGTTGCATAACACAAACAACATGGTGCATTATCAAAATACATTTATTACAATGGACACAATTTCTTTTGCAAAGTTAAAACCCAGAATGTAAGTTAAATATAGCTGCATATACTGAATAGTTGAAATAATCACTAGGTCTTAATGCCTCAGCAGTTGAAAACAAATCCTCTTTCGTGAACTACTGCAGTTTCCTTACTCAAAGAACATAGCACACTTATCTCCTATAATGTATGTAAAGAATACTGTAAATGTGTAAGGGTTTTAATGACACTAAGAAAAGTTACAGCTTGAAACCAACTATGCTTTGCAAGTAGAGAAGCTGATNATCAACAAAAGAAAAAAAGTCTTTTATCTTTAAAACCTAAACAAACAGCTTGTTAAATATCTGTCCCAAAAGGTCACTTGCTTAAAAAGCATTGTGGTTTTTTTTCACTCATGTCTGAAATAGAAATCAGTCTAAAAAATTATCTGTGCAATGAAGGAGGAAGCCAAATGTCAGCATTGCGATGACATTCTTTGCAACACTGCATATGAAAAAGTCTAAATGTGGACTAGTAATAATATTAAAAAGCTATATAAATATATACAGCATATACAGTCCTGTATGTATACATACATTTATATAAAGTATATATATATATAATTAAAGTTAGGTACATTAAAAACATAAAACATTTCAATTCAGCATAAGTTAATAACAGAAGTGATTTCAGTGAACTCCCATCAACGTATGCTCTAACACCAGCCAGACCAATTCTGATGATTTAGTTGCAGCAGCATATCTAATCTCTCTTTTTGGCAGGATATGTTTATTGTCAACAACCTGTTTGCTCTACTCTTCAAATTACCCTTGCCCGGAAGAATCTTCCCTCAGCTGGCAGGTTATGTGTCTCAGGAGGATTTCCAATATCCTCTGCAGGATTTCCATTTTGACAGTGGCCGACAAGTTGTGATAGGACTCATGTTTGTATAAATGTGCATCACAAAAGCTCGGGAAGTGAGCTCGCATGGATTTTCAGGTATGATCAGCCCCCAGCAGTGCTGCTGGGATGCCCAAGGACTGTCTCTTACGTGCTCTTTGCTTCTCACTCCACTGGCCAGTGTTGGCACACAGGGCAGGGGGCAAGCAATGGACAGCAGCATTGTATGGTCAACCCGATCTCACCCTTGCCCCGTTAAACTCTGAAATAAAGATTGATAATTTCCTTCCAAATCTACACATGAGCAGAAGCATGCAGTACTGCACCACTGCTCCACACCAGCCTGTGAGAAGACAAGATCATAGACATTTGCATGCAGTGTTCAAATCTGCCACTTCAGTGGAGCAATGATGTCTTAAAAGTGTAAATCAGGTGTGAATGGCAGCTCAGTGGGCAGGAGAAGGAAACACCGTGGTGATCTGAGTGGAAATGTGCTGTGGGTAAAGAAGATGGGACCTGCAGCCTGCCAGGCGTGCTGCTGCTCCTGCCCTGAAATGCTAGTGGAGCAAGGTAAAGCCACAGCCTACATTATGGTTTTTGGAGCTTAGGATGGCTCTCTGACAGCCTTGGCACAATTTTCAGACACTGACTGTGGACTTTCATAAGATATTGGAAAAGAAAGTAACATGGTGCTGCCTGTGGGAACCACTCCCTTCCAGGTGCTGCGGTAAAAGCATTTACATTGCACAGTCTGGTGTTGTCTTAACCATTGTATGGTTTTAGCTGAGATGTCTGTGAGGGGCTGGCAGATACAATACCAGACCTATGGGAAGTATGTGCCCTTCTGAGAGACAGCTGTGGAGCACGTGGGATATGCTAAGGCAGCTCAGATGTCTTAAGATCCATGTTAGGCAACTGAATCCCACTCCTGGTATGCCATGATGGCTCTGCCTAGCATATGCAAAGGGTAGGAGGGATGAATGCCCTTTCAGGGACTGGTTCCCTCTGAAGTATCCATTTTTTAGTAACTCAATGGTGTTTTAGCTCACAAGAGTTTTACCAAGTTCTCTGTGACCTGGGCAAAAAGAAACAGGGTGAGAGAGGGAAGAGACAGGGACAGGGCCCAGAGCAGCAGACAACTTCACAGGTTAAAGAATTAAGTTTACACAATAGAGAAAAATAGGTATGATTTTAAAAGGTAATTACACTTTTGTCAGCTATTTTGCCAACCTTGTTCTACATCTTCTACACATTTTAACAATGGTTCATAATATAACACCTTATACTTACACAGTGCTTTTCCACAGTAAGTGTGAAAGCACTCCATAAATCTGAACTACTCCTCACAACACCCCTGTGAGGTGGGTAAATAAGGGTACTCTCCCCATTTTACAGCTGGGAAGAGTGAGGTACATGATGTTGAAGTGACTTGTCCAAGCTTATTAGGGAAGGAAAAGTCAAAAAGAGAAAAACAACCCAGTTCTTGATGTCCTGTATTGTTTTGGGGTTTTTTTTCTCCTGTGGAGTGATTGCAGACAATCTGTTTGACACTGGATGTTGGAGGTTGGACGTTTTCAAGCTCTATCAGTGCTGTAATTGAGAACATAACGGGTGTTGCATAACACAAACAACATGGTGCATTATCAAAATACATTTATTACAATGGACACAATTTCTTTTGCAAAGTTAAAACCCAGAATGTAAGTTAAATATAGCTGCATATACTGAATAGTTGAAATAATCACTAGGTCTTAATGCCTCAGCAGTTGAAAACAAATCCTCTTTCGTGAACTACTGCAGTTTCCTTACTCAAAGAACATAGCACACTTATCTCCTATAATGTATGTAAAGAATACTGTAAATGTGTAAGGGTTTTAATGACACTAAGAAAAGTTACAGCTTGAAACCAACTATGCTTTGCAAGTAGAGAAGCTGATTGAGTTTTGAGTCTTTGTAGATGGGAATTAGTTGAAAAAGGAATACATCAGAGCCAAAAAGCAGACCTTATAGATTTTGGTTTATCCATTGTGTTATCTTCTGAGAGATGCTTTGCTGGTTTAAATGTGGTGATGGAGGAGGGAGAGGTGGTTGAGAACCTCTGGTTTAGATGTGGTTCAGTGAGACCTTTGAAAAGACTGTAAATACAGCATCAGCTCAGCTCACGTTTTCCTGCTGGCACTTGGGTGGAAATAGGACCTGAAGTCAACTGATCCCGATTTGGGTTTTAGATCATATTTGGCAGCTCCAAAGTTTTATTTTTTTAGCTGCAGATATGATTTCAGTTTCACAGTCACCCAAAATAGCAAATGCAGGTCTCAGTTTCGTATTTCCTGGCTGAAAAAGTAATCAAGGAATCCTGTTTTCTTACAGGACACTAATACATACATATTCTGAGTGTTACTCATAAGATAACTGAGCATCTGGGATTGCTCTGAGTAGGAGGACTGCAGCAGGAACTGAACAGTTCTGTCATCTCACAAACTTGTTCAGTGCATTGTAGGAAAAGCAACTATCCCTCCCAGCTCTGAGTTATCCTACTAGGAAATGGAGTACAGTAATGCCTGACATTGAGAACTAGCTCCCTCAGCTACAACTGGCTTCAGCCATGGCTGATACCACCAAACAGCTCTTAAGATTGCTCCTGAAAACACTTCAGATAGTGGGGAATCCTGAAGGTTGAATGAGTACCTGAGGATTTTAGATTTGCTAGTGTTTTTTAGAAGAGATTGTTGTGCTCTGTGTTGTTCACAAAGTTTTGAGTTCCACAGGAAAAACTACCAATTTATATTACAGAGAAAGGAATAAGTATAGCTTGGAAAAACTCTGCACCACAATCCCAGCTGGGGGTTGCAAGCGTTCCCAAAAGGAAACAAATCCATTCTGAGGGCAGTTTTCTCCCGGGAGGTATGACGGAGCTCAGCTGCTGAGCCACAGCTCCGAGTGGAGCTGCCCAGCCAGGTGTCCCCAGCCGGCACAGCACTGCAACATCTGCCCTGAGCATCAACATCAGGCTCACAGCAAGCAGTGGAGCAGATCCTCAACCACTGCTCCCATCTGTGAAGCCTCCTAGAAGGCAGCAAACCTGTGTTGATTCACACCAGGTGGACATGAAGCTTGAAGAATGTATAATTGCAGCTATCATTTTAGGAATTGGTTTGGGCAATTTGGAACCAATCATTTTGGAAACAAATTCCATATCATTGTGTTTGTTATTCCAAGGAGATTTTATATTTCACATCAAATCAGGAAATGACCACTGCTGAAGCCAGCTGGTAAAGGGTTTTTCCCTGTCTAGCAGGATGGATTTGAACACTTCAGGGTGCTTTTCAGAGGCACAGAGAAGATATGAGAGACCCTATTGGTTTCATCATCTGGAATATATTCACACTACCTTGGTTATTAGGTTAGGTTTGTGGTTGGACTCGACGGCCTTTTCCAGCTTCAGTGATTCTCTGATTCTACCTCATCTTCACACTGCTGTGTAATGAGTTATTTGGCTATAAATGGTATGCTCACAGTGCCTTTGTGTGGATCTGATATTTTTGTGTTAGGGATGTGTTGGCTTTGTCAAATAGTCCTGATATGAATAACAGGAACTGCCTGAAGAGTTTTAAGGAAGCACTTGCCTTTTTATTTCCCTTGAGCGTCTAGCTTTGAATCTGGCCCTTGTCACAAATGCCAGCCTCCCATGTCATTTTGAGTTCACCTCTTTCCACTGGCCATCTTTTAAAATGCTCTATGCTCAACTTAACCTCAGACTAACAAGATAACTGGCTCTTATCCTTAATTTTTCATAAGAAAATAAACCTCTCCTTTTCAAATAAGCTGATCCCCCCTCTCTGGCAGGCAATGTTGAGTGTTGTGTGCTCTTTACAGAGCTTAGAGTGGATCCTATTTATTCATAGTTGATAAATATACAGATAAATTATGGCTTTGTCTCTATTATTTATATGCTTGATATGTAAACTTGCTTCAGAACAGGCATCTAATTTTAGAAAATAAACATGCATTTGAAAGTAGACAAATCTAAAAACTAAACATTATCTGTGTAATATGTTTTCTTATCAGGAACATAAATAATATCTCGGAATACTAACGGATGCATTACATACATCAATGAGGGTTTTACTGTATATGTATTGCAAGAACCCCTTTTCTTTTACTGTTAAGATATTCAATATTAATTTGTATTCAGTGCCATCAGTTACAAATAGACAGCTAGCAGTTATGAAATAAATGCCTATGAACTAGTATCTACTTAGTATTTTCAACTCAACAAAGGATTTTAGAAGGAGGGATAATTTAGATCTTTGAGCCTCAACTATAAATAAACAGCAACTGCTGTATAAATCCCACCCTGCTGCAGTGGAAGATTGTATTACAAAACTGACAAATGATTTGCGGAAGAGAATGATGAACCCTTATTACTAAGACACTCTTCAACTTAATCCAAAACAAGATTCCTGGGTAATTTTGCGTACGCTAGAAAGATTGATAGCGTGGTGCTTGCCTAGCAGCTTTCAAATGTTTGACTGGATCGGAAATGGCATTGAGGCATGATTAAAGATTCAGTTGGGCTTCTCACAAATTCTTTATCCTGTGTATTCATTATTGCAACCCGCTGCCTTTGTTGCAGGTTAAAGAAGGCTGACCCCAGCTCTGGTGATTAGCACCCTGTACAACTGATGGCCCTATGGAAAAAAATGTTTAGGTTGCCCAGCGCTTTTAGCATTGTTTATCAGCTGAAATTGTTGGGGGGAGGGGGCCTTAATCACAATGGATCAGGGAGAGTCTGTGACAACTGACAGGCTCATTGTTTAAGACATTTTTTAACGAAGTTGTTAACATTAATTCTTTTATATAGTACTCTAATCTTCTTCAAATTATGTTCTGACATGGCACAAACCGCTTGGCATTGAAAGTCATTCAACAGTGATTAAAGTGCTCTTTTTATCGGTTTAAGAATGTTTCATCTTGTATCAGCAGTATGGAATTGTTTACTAATTAGATTCCCTAACATCCTCTGCTGTCGTATGCTGATGATATGTGAACGGGAAAGCTGATGAGCAAAAAATTAAAACTTGTTACTAAACTGTCATAAGGCCCAACATATAAAGATGTCATTCAGAGAACTGTGTTCATGAGGGATAAACAATATTTACTGAGAAACGGAGCAGTTTCTCAGACCAGCAAGGCATGGCTGGCAATGCAGGCTGTTTGCAGTTATCTGCAGCTCTGGCTCTTCACAGGGGTTTGTGGGATCTAGTCGTAGATGCAAAAGAGGAATTTATCCCTTGAGGACCTTCCCATTCAGCATGGCATATATGGGGCTTCTGGGCAGGAGGTTGGTATAGAGACCTCTCAACATCCCTCCCTATCCAAAGTGGGATTTGATTCCTGTGATTCTCTGACACTTGGACACTTGGACTGTCCTTGGACAAGTCACTTAGGCAGATCCTCAAGTGTCTGAATGCAACTAGCTCACATTCACCAAAGGAAATTAGGTGCTTAACTGGCATTGAGGATCTGAGATAACCTTCTGTTATGTAGTTTTGCTGTCTGAAGAGTTCTCCTGGGCTTGATGAGTTCATGTCTGTCCATTATTGTGAGATACTAAAGATACTTTTTTTTCAATGATAGAATCATTGAATTTTCTTCTTCCAAAACAGCCAACACGATTGAAATATTTAGAAAGAAGTAAAGATACACAGCCAAAAAGCAAATGGCACATTGCTTACATCCAGCTCTCAGCAAAACACTGGAGGCATTGCAAGATAAAGTGCTTTGGGCTTCCAGCCACATAATCTTTTATCGCTTAAAGTAAATATCCTATGCTCACACAGGGAAAACTATTCCCTTCTTTTGGAGTCTAGCTTGTGTCAATGCTCAGGGTATAAAGCATTGCTGTTATATTCTGGGACATTTTGCTGCCTGCTGAGAATTTTGTTTAAACATCATCAAATTTGACTCATTTGAAAAGATAAATTATTGTTTGGGTTGGATTTTAAATTTCTCTGATAAACTTCCATTTTATGAATTAGCTGAATTCTGTTAGAGATAGCCTCGATTTAGCTTGGCTGGACGGATTCTTTTCAGCAATAGCTTAAGGGCTTTTGCTCTGCATTGAGCAATTTAGTTTAATTTTACTCTTCTAATAAAAGTCCAGTTGAATTGCTTGCAAAAAACTAATAATACTCTTTAGGGCCTTTGAATCATTCTAAACAGTTGAATACAGTGATCATACCTGTACTGTGGAGCTTTATAGGATAGTTGAAATGAGCATAGAAATTTTATTGTTCTCTATTAATATTATTTTTACTAGAACTCTCTTCCATTTCTGCTAACACCTTTAAGATACTTTCTCTTTTTTTAAAAAAGATATTGGTTTAAGAAGAGGATTACTATGTATTATACTAACTTTAAAAATATTTTGGTCCGTTAATAAATATATGCCTTTCAAAATACTTAATACAGACAGTTTTGGTTTACCTTATGATGGGAGATCATTTCTAAGCTGTGGAGTCATCATTTATCAGTTTAATCCCATCTGCTGAGGAAGAAGCATGTCTTGCCAACAAATACACATTTCTTTGCTGCTAAAAAATTGAGGTGCCTCAAATAAGGAGAATTGGGGCTCTTTAAACTGCTTCCTATCCTTGAAGGATGAGAATGCAAAGTGGAGGGCTTTTGCTGGTTGACCCCCTAGCAGCACCCTGAGTTTCCTTCATTGTGACAATGAAAGGCCAAAAAAAAGGAGTGGAGAAAAAAAATCACAAGAGATTGAAGCCTATTCTCTTTTCCCATTAAATTATCTTAATGTGGCAACAACTAATTTCTCTTCGTTTACTTTTTCAATTGCACTTGGCAGCCTCTTTATTCTGATTCCTATCAGCTCATAATTAGTTACCACAGAAAGGACTAAGATGTACATAAATAATCATAAGATGCCAGATAAACTCTATCGGTTTTAAATTAGTGTTGTGTTTTGCCATGAGCTCTCACCTATTATTTTTAATTATAGTTTACAAAGCAAAGTAGCTTCTTGCCCTCTCTCCAGCTGTTCCGGCATGCATTTTTAATCTGTGCCAGGGAATAGCCCATTGCCCGTGCCAGGGTGCTTGCCCCAACCTTGTGGCCTCCATCTCCAGGTTTCTGCTAGAGAAATTCAGAGAAACCTATTCTTCCTGTTTGAACATAAGTTCACTTGATATTTTAAAAAGCCAAAATGGAACAGGAAAGGACAAGCGAAAGGAAAAGAAAAAAAGGAAAAAAATTAAAAGGCAAGAAAAATAAGAAAACACCTTCTGATCTGAAAAAAGCCTCTAATCTACCCACTCCATTTCTTAAAGCATTATAAGACATGTTACAGAACAAAACTCCACTGGAAAGCCACATGTCTTTGCAAAATCATCCCTTCTCTCTCCCTGCAGCAAACAAACACTCTTCCATGGCAGCAGTGACAACTGCCATGGTGAAACTGTTGATCAAAGATCCATGGCAGGTTTGGCACCAATCCCGATTGCACTTTACATGATAGGCCTTAATTGGAGTGCCCAGGTTAATTTTGTACGAGAGGTTTAAAAAACCCAAACAAACGGAATTCATCTATCAGCAGGTTGGAGCTGGGCAGGGGGGTTGCCCAGATGTACAGTAAGTGCTCTCTGTGTTGCAAAGGGAAATTTTGGGTGCTGCTTTTAAGCCTGCCTCAACAGTTGCGGTGCCAAACACAGCCTGGGCATGCCCTGCTGCCGATCCAGGTTTTTACTGAAAAGGAGCAAAAGACCTGATCTTTTGCTGTGGTTCAGGATTGTCTTTTTCCTTTTCTTTTGCTCTAAGAGGAAAGGAAAAGGAAAAATGGTCATCATTAAGGTGGTTTGTAAATAAGTGTCCAGGAGGCAGGCGGTGCCTTCAGCAGGGCTCCAGCCTTGACACCAGGCAGGTTGCCCTGTCAGCTGCAATGCTTTCACTCGTGCTTTCATGAGATACAGCTTCAAAGGACCGCAGTCAAAATTACAACCATAAAATATCTCTCTATATATATTTATACAGTGGGGTTTTTTACTCCTTTTTTTTTTTTTCCCTTTTTTTTTTTTTTTTTT
>VXBX01006169.1:558223-589172 GCA_013400415.1 Scytalopus superciliaris
CTTCTTCTTAAATTCCAGCAACAAGGAGCTGCCACGACTGTCTACTGTGCCACAGCGGCGGAGCTGGAAGGGCTGGGCGGGATGTACTTCAACAACTGCTGCCGCTGCCTGCCCTCGCAGGAGGCGCAGGGCGACGCCACGGCCGCGGCCCTCTGGGAGCTGAGCGAGAGGCTGATCCAAGAACGAATTGGCAGGCAGACCAAATAACAGGGAGCTCCTGGAAGGATCAAAACACACGAGTGTGTGCACGCTCGAAAACTGCCAACACTGGAACCTGTCCAATCTTATCATCTAGAGGGTTTCCATATACCTCAGATACAGATTAACCAGTGTTAAATGAAATAATAGCAGTCACAACATAGTGAAAAATGTTAAGTACTAATGGGAGATGGGGAATACTGCGGGTTAAAGGGACAATGTGGCTTCCTGGGGCTTAGTTAGTCTCGGCTTTCTTTCTTTTGATTATAGCCTGTTCAAAGTGTAACCCAAGGAGGCATCTTTTGTCTTATTTTAGAAAGCAATGCTGCAGATAATTTCTGTTGTTTTGATTAATGGGTAGGTATGTAGCCCAGTATGGGATTTCCTCCTTATTTTGATAATTACTGTCTGTTAGGCTTTAGGTATTGATTGGGAAATGGTAGTTGTGTGGATTCTTTTTCCCTACAAGGATTTTATTGGGTGTGGCAAATCAAAAGATTATTAAGGAAAGAAATCTTTTCTGCCCTTGACTGCTGGCTGCAAATACATCTGCGCTGTCTAGAAAAAAGAAGGTGCAAGAAGATATCTGAACAGAAATGGTAAAGTCACAGCTAATTAAATATTTCAGTTTTTTTCTTACAAGATTACAATAAAAGATATGTTGTAAACCATTCCCTAAATAGTGTCAAGTTAGCAAAGATGATGATGTCTCCTTAAGAACACACAGAGTGTAATCAGGGGTTTAAATGGTATTTCCATCCATTTCTCAGTTCACAGTTTTAAGGGTTTTTTTTTTTCTTTGAAAGTTCACAGTTTCTCAGTTTTCCTGATACTGTATCCCATTCCAAATCTGTCTCTTTTTTTTTTTCTTTCCATTTAAATTCAATAAAACAACATGCTTGCTTGAATATTGTCACCTGAAGAGAAAGTTCGTCTCATTTCTGCAAATGTCTTAGTTCCATATTTTTTAGAAAAGAAAACTTGAGGAAAAATAAAGAGCTTCTTGTTGATGCCAAGAAAACGCTGTTTTTTTCTTGTTTCTTTCTGAGTTCATTTTTTGTATTTTGTGCTTTGTAGCTGTCTTCATGCCAGAAGGTTGTTCTAAGCCATCCTCAGTCCAGCATCACATTTTCTGTAGACAGAATATAAACAAATAAATAGAAGGACACATTGTTAATATAAGTTCATTTGATCCCCTTATTATTTATGCTTTATTGTTAACAGTCTGCCTTCCATGATATTGTTTGTTTGCAATCATAATGCATTGTATTAGTTGTTGAATGGGAGTTCAAGTCTTCTGCCAAAATGCAGCCTCAGCTGTTCCTTATTTGCCTGCTTCCTTACCTGGTGCCACAGCCTTTCCTAAAGCAGCAGTAAAGAATATATGACCTGTTTTAACCCTGCTGTGCCACCTCTGTAGTAACAGCCTTCAGCAGATAAGCAATCCTGCCCACACGTATTCCTCTACTATTTGCAGCCCCTTTCCCAAGGCCAGCATCCCCTTATGAGCTTTCTCCTGCACCGAAACATTTGGTGGAATAAAAAAATAAAAGGGGCTATTCTATAAAGAAAAACGTCTCTTTTCAGCCTTTTGTGGAATAATAAAAATGTCTTTCTTGTCTCCTAGTGGTTTTCTCCAGTCTGTGCTACACAGACCAGATGCTAGTGTAGTGTAATATTTGAAAATTCGTGACGTGGGTCGAAGGGTTTGCAAGTTGAAGCGATGGCTACAGTCAAATTCCTTGCATTTTCTGGAGTTTATCTGGGGAGAAAAAGTGATTAACTTCTGTCACCTGTGCAACAGCCTTCACAAGCACATTATTTTTCCTTTTCACAGCCAAACAGAATTACTCTCCTATAATATAGGCAGTGTACAACAGCAGAGCTTTGCACTGGAGCTTGGCATTGCTGGGTTAAGAAGAGGCAGTAATTAAGTGATGCAGGGAGCTCTGCACTCCCCCACAGGCCTGGGCCTTATGCTCCATTTAGGCAAACATTAATAACCAATAATGAACACCCTGTCATTCCTTATTGCTGAAATATTGCATGCTTTTATGAGAATTCAGTACTTAGAGAGATTGCCTGCCTTCCTTCAAAGAATATCTGGAAGGCAGACAGTGTTTTTCCTCTGTATGTGGCTCCCTATTTCAGTGTTACAAGGTGAGAGCACTTCTAACATTAGCATAGTTTTGTACTAGTATGAAGTAGATTAACCCCTAACTTCATTGAGTTGGTTGGGTTTCTCTGGTTCCTCTTTCTGGTTAATAAATATTTATTGACACCACTGTATTTCCCTGTCTAGAATTTCAATGTCAAAAGTTTCTCCAATGCAGATAAAATTACTTGCTCTCTGTTTCTTTCTTCCTTACTTTTTATTTCACTCTCATTCTCTCTTTCTCTTTTTTCTCTCCATTTTTCCTCTCTCCATTTTCCTTCTTCCTCTTTCTGTTCTCCTCTTTGTCTCTCACGCTCCTGTTGCGACAGCCAGTATAAAAAAAGGCTTTTCCAAATTAAAGAAAAAGCGCAAATCTGTAGAGCATTCGTTTCTATTAGAAACACTTGTGAAAATAATTTTTCTTGCACTCTCAGCTTGATTTCAGCACAGGAGGGATGTGCAGGGGACATTAAAAAGGAAAAGCAATTGAAAAGAAACAGACTCCAAACTCTCCATTTTAATATCCTAGATGTGCCTAAGTCATTGGCTTTCAAATATATTTTGGTGTAAAATTTGGCACATTTACAGCCAGTCAGATTTATTTATTTGACTGGCTTACATTTTTCTGGTTGATTTACCTGAGGCAATGTCTGTGTGAATTACTCCACAATGCATTGACTCCAGTGTTCATTAAAGGTAGTTAAGTGATCCTGTGTCTAATATTAAAGCAAACCCCATTAACCTTAACTAGTATCATATCAGCACAACAAAAAGAACTGAATAAAGCAAAATAGATCGGGTATTTATAGTTCTTGGAAAAGATCCAGCAAATTCACATCAAGCTCCTAATAGTCCTAATAAGCACTTGCTAGTTATCCCCATAAAACAGGAGGACATTGGGTAAGGGCTGTGCCTCTGATGAACGGCTCAGGCCCCACAGGACTTTCTGAAGGGGAGGTGTTGGCAGGTGATGCTGCCAAGCATTTCCCACCCACATGCTGCAGGGCGTTGCTTGACCCTTTCCCCTCTGCTTTCCTTCCAAAGCCAACATTTCCTATGTTAATGGTGATTTTTTGGACTCTATATTTGTGCCTGTATCTGTAAGTCTGTGTAGGTGAGCGAGCAAACTCCCTTGCTGAGATTGAGGAGCCACCAGAAGCTCTTAAGGGAATGGATATGCCATTTTGGTCAGTGACAGCTTCCACTGCTGTCCACGCAGCAGATGTTGCCTGTGGTCTTCCCAGACAGTAACTGGCTGCTGGGACCTCTACGTGCAAAATCAGATGGAGGTGAACCAGCAGAAAACCATGCCAAGTCTTGGCTTTTTTTTTTTTTTTCTCCTGCTTTTTCTTTTGACATCTGGAAGACAAATTTCAGATATTCTCAGCCCAGGTAGGGATTTTTATTAGAGAAAGTCTTTCCAGCAACACTGCAATAATTTGACTTATATCAAGGTTGAATAACTCCTTGTCAGGTGTTAAGCTCATGACCTTTCAAGCCAAACACACTTATACTAACCAGTTTACCATTGGAATGATCAATATCTTGTAAGTGAGAAAGTCTAGACAGATCTTATTTTGTCCTTTGGTATCACTTGTGGCTTTGGAATTGATCATTATATGTGGCTGGGGAAAAATTGCCTATACATTTCATGCTCTGTATTTATCTTGACAAGGTTCTCTAGGATTATATTTTCATAATCTGAATGGCAGTGGAACAGCTGCTCAGACTGTGCAAGCCCTTCTTATCGGGCTGAATTTAAGCTACGGTAATTACTCTTTCTCCTTATGTATTTCTTTTCTAAACAAGCGTGTACTATACATTAAAATGTATGGTTGGGGCAGCAGGGAGTATGCTGAGAAGCTTGGAAAATGCTGCTAAAATGTATTACTTCTCATCTACAGTGGCTGATGTAGGTTTGTGTTTTATTCCAAATGTAAGCCCAGGTCTGAGCATGCGTGGGCTCTGCAGTAAGGTCTCAACCTACGTGGGGAAAACATGGTTTTATTATCAATCTCTTAGAGTCAAGATTCTGGGAGACTGGAGGCAGTTTAGGAAAGCTAGAATAGCCAATAGTAAAGACACAACTGACCAAAGACTTCAATTGGTCCCTTTGCAAAGAGGTTCTGTGGGGAAACCCATGCCTGATAAGCAGCGGAACCATCAGGAGCACAGAACTTGGACAGGGACCTGCACAGCCACCCTGAATATCTGCTCCATCCTGCTGACAGCAGGTCTGGAGGAGCCTGAATGACACTGTGATGGAAGCACTGAAATACAGCACACAGATGCCTGTTTGCTGGCGTCCTTCACTGTGGGACAGTGGAAATGGGAAAATAGAAAGGTATCTTAGAGAGAAAGGATGTACTGCTTTTCTCTTGATTTTTTTCCCCTACATTGCTAACTATGTTATTTACTATATGCCTTTTCTAAGCTGTGCTTTTTCTTCTCTCCCCCACCTCTGTTGCTTTTGCAGAGTACTTTCCAAGGAGTGTTTCGTGAATTAGCTTCATGCTTTAAAAGAGAAGATTGCTCTGGCAGAGAACAGCATAGTTGTAAAAGTGTCAAGGTGTTATGAATGTCCTGATGATAGAGCCCAGTTGTTATCTGCTGGGTAGTGAGGGAGGATAGCTAATGATGTGCAGCATGTAAACCGTTTGTTGCTCTAATCCATCTGTGTGGAGAGGAGTGAAAAAGAGGGGCGAAATCCTGGGAAAATTACTTGGACAGCTGGAGATAAAGTGTGTACTGATGGAGTCATCCAGAGGTAGCTGTCAACATGAGCTGTGTTTGCATATAATCCAAGCGATGCACAATGATTCCTTTTGGTACATTTTTTTTAATGGGGGTTCATGTGTCTTTGCACAGACCTTAATTACTATCCAGTATCTCTTACCAACTGGGCTCCAGTTTTAAGTGAGGAATGTGATTTTAATCAATTTGTGGCTGGGTGGTGGAGAGAAGTACTACAAACAGACCAAAGCAAGACATATGGATCCCTTTGGAGGACCTGAATTAAATGAGAAGCAGTCATTTTATTAATTCTGCTGTGTTTTATAGACCTTTTATATGGAACATTACCCATACAACTTCACTATCTAATTAAAAAGGGCTCTTATCAATTTGCTGGGCAGTTGCTTATGCAGGGGGGAAAAAAAAAGAAAAGAGGAAGAAATAATATATATTTCTTTTTGAGTCACAAAAAATCATCTACCTTAAGGCAATACAGAACAGATCACCAAATGTCTGGTGCAACTATTTTGACTGGTTATCTTCACTCTTTTAAAAGAACTGTTGTAAAAACTGAACATTAGCCAATGCTTTTGGGACTGATGTGCACCGTGCGCGTTTTTCCTATGGAAACCTTACATAGTGCCCACAGATATATGAGCACGGGCTAAATTAGGGGCTTTGTACATTGGATTTCTGTGATCCCTCCTGGCAAAGCAGGCACCCTTTTCCTTGAGGTGGCGTTAGCCTGTAACAGCAGCAGTTTGAGGAGCTCTGTAATGTTCTTAACGGGGATTGAGGAGTGCGTGTGATGCTCTCGGGCGTGAAATGTGTAAGCTTTTTGCAAAGGGAGGACAGAGAAAAGTGAGTGCATGGGAGCCACACTGGTCCTGACTGATCATCACATCCACACAGAACTAATGGCCTTAGAATGGTCTTTGCCTTCTGCAGGCAGCCTGAGAGGAAGGGCAGGAGAGACCGGAGAAGGTTATGAAAGTGAGTAGTGCCTCTCTGTGTGTAGCCTTCTGTGCCTTGGGCTGCTGCCTGTGTGGGATGGGACAAGGCGGAAGCCGTCCCAGCACCTGAAAAGCAGCATTACAAAAAAACATGCAGGAAGGAAGGGGGGAAAAAAAAAAGTCTTCTAAACCCCTCGCACCTCCATAAACCCTTACTTTATGTGGCGTATTGGATTTTACAAGCACAGAGTCTGCTGGGAGCTGTCTGCCGAGCACACAGTTAGCAGTGATTGAACACCAGCATTTTAGCATTTTGACTTAAATCCAGTGTAAACTTGTAAGTGAACTGCTGGCCTGGGCTGGGTCTCTGGTGGACAGCAGTCAGCCATGCATCACAGGCTGCGCAGCCATGGAGCGCCTGGCCGGTGGCTGTGGGTCACAGTTCAAAAGAAGCCTGAAATTTTGCTTCAATGGATACTGAATTACCTCTCATCCCAGGGAAAGCTTTATTTCCCTTGCTCTCTTTTCTTCCCAGCATTGAGCCAGCGTGGCTGGAGGAGAGGAGAAAGGGAGCTGGTATTGAGACCATCTCAAATGTACCTGGACTACAAACAAACCAGTATTTTCCTTCCAGCAAAGCTGTTCCTTTAATCTTTATGAGCAGGAGAAATTCATGCATTACAGAGGCACAAAAATGAGAAGGGAAAGGCGGGTGGGAGTAGTTGCATTAGAATTAAGCCCTGTTTTTAATATGACACCTGTCAGACTTATTGTTAAAAATATGGAGAAAGGCTCCCTTCAGAAATAATAACATTGCAGCAAGGTTAGTTATACACAGTGAGTCCTGTCAACAGCCGCAATTAGAAGTTGTTTACCATCGAGCGAAACAGCTCGGCAGCATCGGGGCTGCATGGACCTTACGTGCTGTTTCAGCCCCAGCCCAGGGCTCACAGATAATCCTCCCTTCCAGCCCAGCCCAAAGCCGAGATGGGAGATTCTTCCCCGCAATCACATTACTTTCCTAATGACACTATCACCCAACCAGGGATTAAGTGCTGCTTCGCAGTCAATGCCTGGTGTCACCAGGTTTAGGCTGCTGAACAATTAAAGGGTCAATTTACGGCGGGTTAGTGGGTGGCGGTGAAGGGCAGGGAAAGGGGATGACTGGCAAGGAGAGCCCCTGATAAACAAGAGCTGTCAGAGAGCCCTGCCCTGCAGAGGCGACTATTTCTGTCAGCTGGCTATTAAAAGGAATTCCTCGCCGTCGCAATTAAGCCTCTCCGCCGGGCCCGGCGCTGCCGCGGCCACCCAGAGAAATCCCCCCGTGCATCGGCTGCCAACTGCGCTGCAGTGTTTGCAAGTCACCCGGCACCGGCACTTAAACTCAGACCACAGAATTAATTTCATTTATGCCTTCAGCCAGATTTCAAAGTGAGGCTCTGGAGACACAGGAGAAATTAATTTATTAAAAAGCAATAGCTTGATAATGCACATGATGATAGAATAAATGAATCTGTTCAATATCTTATAAAACAGTTGGCAATCACATAATAGAGCATTCATTGTCAATTTAGTAGCTTGTCTCATTATACTCTGCAAATAGTAGTAAAATGGTGTATTATTCATGAACCAACATGCTTTAATTACTTTTAGTGCACATTTATTTTTTCAAATGTAATATGAGTTAGATTCATCTATAACTGTAACTCAGCTTATGAATCTTGAAGCAGTAACACAAACTGGAAGAGAAATTTTATGAGCACAAGAATCAGTTTCTGGGAAGTTTGTGACATTTCTATATGCTATGAAAGGAGGTCCTAAAATGCCAACATCAGATGTCATCCCAAAATTGTATCATAGCCGATAATACTTTAAGAAATACAATATTATTATTTGACAATTTAATCAGATATAATTTCATGTTTCATCTTTTGCTAGGGTTGTTTTATGTTGGGGTTTTTTACCTGCCATAAAGCAAATCCATAAATCTAAAATAGTTTATTTTTTGGCTTTAAGTATAGAGATTGTCTTGTTACCACTCCCTCCCTTCTTGGCTTCTCACACACACTTTTCACCAGCTTAATTTTCTATGAAGGTCTCACATACATGCTGCCAAGGTCACTGAAAGTCCACTGCTCATTTCAATTAAAATGTTTGCAAGGATTTATACATAATAAACTGATCTTGCCTATAATAACAGGTTTCCTTAAGTCATTCTTGCCACTACTAAGTATAATGTTGCAGCACATTGTTGATTTCTATGTACATAGAGAAAAGAGCACTGTAAAATAAGATGACTTGAAAATGCAATTAAAGTGTAAATCTTTACACCCATTAACATTTAGGGTCCATTAGATTGTTTTGTCTTTTACAATATTAAATGCTAAAATGTTTTGCTTTTATTCTGTAACAGTATATTCTAGTTCTATTTATAATACAAATGTAACTTAGCTCCCAATAAATCTTATTTTTAATTGGTTATTAAGTATGTGCTACTATGTCATAAATTTAATCCACAGAATTTCTTTTTTTTTATCCATTCATCTCTATGGCTTTGTATTCTGGGGTCAGGTACGAGGTTTTGTACCATCACAAATATTTACCCCATCTGAGCATCTCTCCCAAGCATGTGAGTGGGGGTCATTGTCCTCACACTGAACCCTTTGGTAGGTGTTGTGGGGCATTGAGGTGAACAAGTACTCCACATTTGAGGCTTCATCCACACAGGGACTTCATCTGCCTCTTTGCCCAAGGGGAAATGCTTTTCAATGTATTGTTCTCTTCACAGTGACTCGAGTTGTGAGTGGCTGGCTCTGGCGTGGGGTCTGACTCTCCCAGGCAAGAGATGAAACTGTGGCCAGTGCTGAAGATTTTGCGCTAATTAAGGTTGCAGAGGGTATGAATCAGGGCTGAATTTCACTGTTTTGCCCTTAATGTTATCTTCTTCTTTGAAAGGTGTCCAAGCTATGGCTGCACAATTATGACTCTTTTCCTCAGGCCTCAGTAAGCACAATTTAGACTAGTTTTTATTGGTCACCAAGGATGAGTTTCTAAGGTTTTTTAGATTCAAGAACTGGGGTAATAGCATTGTGAGGGCATGGCCCAGTTTCCTTTGTAATCCTGATTTCGGTTCCCACTAGTAACCTGAAGCCATGACTGTTTAATCCTTAATTCCTGCCACAATTAACATCTCGTATTCAGGAGGACTTCTCTGTGATTTGGAAGGAAATCTGTCCCCAGCTAGGTCAGCCCTAGCCAATCTCTTTGCTAACTGGAAAGGGATCCTTTTCAGCTCGAGTCAAACACAGTAACACCTCATTTAATGGTGCAATAGAGCAGAGAATCTGTTCGCCAGCTCCGCTCGGATGCAATACGAATCAACATCCTTGCAATTAGAGCTAGGGAGGAATGCAAGCACACAAACTCATAAGCTACTAATGAACTATTTGAGCAATTCTACAGGTATTTATATAAGGCTGAGACAGCATCCTTTGCTGAACAGCTCCCCCCTCTTCCCACATATTCCCAAGGAAGCTTTAACTGAAGCAAAATTTCTTTATGTAAATACAGGCAATGGAGAGAGCCCCACGTGTTTTGCCATCACCCCTGTGCTCATGCCTTTGGTTTGTGCTGGTGAACAAACAGAGCCTGTTCTGCAGCAACTTCACTGTACATCAGTGCACACAAAGATCAGTTTGCTGTCTCCTCACCAACATTTTCACACTTGTGCATTATTGCACCACACAGATGAACCAGATAAGTTTTTTTAGCCTTTTCCCAGCACCTCTGTACCATCTTGCCCAGCTCACTCTTATGCTGAATTTGCCCACCTTCATTTGTACAACTCCAAGCTAAATCCCAGCTGTCTGTTCCTCTGTAGGATAATCTCAAAGAGCACCTCCGCTGAGTATGTCATGCCTTTCTATAGGTCATAGCAGGCAGTTTCCAGGGCAAACTCCTCTTCACCAAGAGCCCAAGCACATCAGGCAGTGTCCACGGGTGGCTGAGGTACAGCAGCAATCCTACCTGCACCCCTATGGCAGCATTTCCCCTGCTACTTCTTTGGGTCAGCAGAGCAAGGTGTAAAGGTAAATCTCTGAGTTACACCACTGCTTCTCTGGCCTGGTCCCCAGATGTTCTTGGGAGCTACCAATGCTCTCTACGTGCCTTGCTGTCATCTGTGTCTGCTTTATATGGGGTTGGCAAAAATCCCCAAAAGATGGTGACCTGTTTGTTGAAGTACTAAAACAGCTTAAGTGCCCAAAACCAGAGCTAAAAATGGCATTGCACAAATAGGTGCTCAAACTGAAGCCCTGCAGAGCCCATTGAAGGCAGCAACCATGCTTATCCCAGAAACCATGCACCGCTGGACTGGCATGCCTTAGGGAGAGCTGAACATGGCTTAGGATGTAACATATACAAGAGCTTATTATTTCACTGTGTAAATTTTACATGGAGCACTTGAAACAGGCATACTTGAAAAAGCACAGAAAATAACTACCACAATTTGTCTTCAAAATAAATAAAGGAATAAAAACCCCATCCATGATGTTCAATTGAACTACACTTCAAACTTTTACTGGCAAATTGGTTGGTCAGTCAGTCAGCTACATATTTGGTTTACATCCATTTAGAAATTAAAAAAAAATTAAAAGAAATCACTTTTTCCAGACCACAAGCTTCACTGGTCGTATTGGCTGAGTAATCCATATGTTTACGGCACTTAGAATGAAATACAATAGTTCCGTCTGAATAACCTAATTACTCTTAATTTCCTAATTTTTATATCAGTCCCCTGGTTTTTAAACCCTTTGGCATTTTACAATTCTCAAATACTTTCTCAGTTGCAGAGCAGTTGTTCACATGGATGCTGTTACTCCTGAATGTGAGGTTAATGACATCTTTGGTATAGATCTATGTTCACAGGCACAGTCCATGAACATATGGATATATGTGTACAAATATGTGTTTACATATATATATATACATATATCACACATACACATTCATATGTACATAGACACTTTAATATATAATTTGCTTTTAAATGCTTTTGTTTTCTTCCAGTGTCTGCATATAAAATCCCCTGGACTATGAGTATTGCTGAATCATTTGGACCACAATTCTGGACCTGATCATGGATATTTCTTTTCTTCTTTCTCCTCTGCCCCACCATTATTATGCCTTTCTGAAACCAGCATTTTTGTCTTCAGATGAGGAAAGAAATAAAATAACACCATACAGTTCTACATCCTTAGTTGCCATTTTCCCCCCCACTAATATTTTTATTGGATTCCTGCTTGCCTGATTAGTTATTTCATACATTAGATTTTGCATAGAATTTTATATTCTTTTATCATATATGCCTTAGATGTGTATCTCATGGTTAGAACATCTAAAACATTTCTTCTTTCAGTTTTCCAAGAAGTTCACTGTATTTAAGTCAAGAAGAACTTCAAAATTAATGTAATCATAATAAATGCAAATAAGGCATTGATCAGAACCTGGAATGAGCAGAGACCATATCAGAGGCCCAGTATTGAATTTGCTCCAGTTTGTTCTGAAGCATCCATTCATGTATGTGGGCTTGACAGTAAAGTGCATGAGAATGGTTCTCTAAAGAACTCCTAAACCAACCCATTCATAGTTAAATCTGCAACCACAGTTAACTTTCTGGAATCACATTGGTGGCCATCACAAAATTTATTTGCACACTGCCTTTAAGGGTGTGCCTTACTTATATGATTGCACATTGTCATAGCTTATTAAAATATAAAATACAGACAGAAACTCCTATACACCACTCACCATTTGGACAGTAAGTTTCCTGGGTTTTTTGATTGCCTTAAGTTAAGAATCAACGACTTTAGCTTTCTAAATTTTGGAAACCTGGATGCCTCTGCAAAAACAATAGGTGACACAAACAAGCAAAATGCTCCATGATGTTACAAACTGCCATGATTAGTTTAAAATGTTCACTGAACTAGTAAGAATATCTTTCAGTCCTCCTTAAAATTAGTTCCTGGCTCCCACTATCTGGTAACATTTTATGTACTTTCCCTGATGACCCTCGATGCATCTGGAGGTCAGTACTCCAGAGTTCCTGGCTATCTTTATTGTCCCTAACTTACTTTCTCTCCAAGCTTCTTCCTCCTTGCCAAGAAAAATATTTCTAGTCATTCTATCTTCAGCAGCCCACTATCAATGCATAACAGATGGACGGTCTTTTCTGCTGAAACGTGGGACCAAGTGCTTTTGCTGGCTGACAAAGGGCTGGGTGAGGGTGCTGAAGTGACTGCAGAGAAGGATAAACAAAAGGGTTGCAGAGAACAGGAGAGCATCTTAAAACTGTTCCTGGCAAGGGTTTGCAAGGTGGTTTAATGAAAGAAGCAAGTGAGTAAACATTTACATATGAAGAGCCTCTCACCACTTGGGAAACTGAGAGTATTTTGTTAGGTGAGTTTTTTGTTTGAATTTTGCAGATATCTCCAAGGGCACTGCTGAGCCCCTTCCTCACTATTTTCCACCAGCAGCATCTCTGAAGCTCCCACAGAGCTTCTCTCAGACATGCTTGTTCTTGAAATTTCACTCCTTGGCATCTATGGCTGCAACCTCATTCAACTGCTCCTTCAAACCCCTGCTGCCACCTCTTCTCACTGGGAAGGGTACTCTATTTAACAGGGCAGACCCAGGACACACCACTGACCACCAGCTGTTTCCTTCCCTTCTTCTGTCACTGCCTCTGATCCTGCCACTTCCGTCTAAACTCAAGCATATGCTATCAATGAACCTCTCACATTCATTGATCTTCCTGAGCACATCAACCTGTCTCCCTGAATCTGCACTCTGATTTTTCAAGTAATAGATAGAATCCCCCTGGATAACCACATAATCATCTCCTTTTGGCTCCTGGTCAGGCTGCCTCACTCTTTCTTGCTCTCTCTCTCTCTCTCTCTTTTTCTGAATGAGGACAGTGATAAAACACTGCCTTCCCATTTCAGTCTTCTGCAAGGCTTCCTGGTTGCCCCACCAGACTCTCTCAGCTTCCAGCTCTTTGGAGATGAATGAATAATATTCCCCTGTGTTTCCATTATCTGCAAACTACCAATTAAACAGAACCAGCTACCAAAGATAAAAGTACAGCCTTGGTGAAATCCATGGCAAAATGGACACGGAAAGCTCAGGATATTTTCTCGTGTGCAATCGATGGAAAGTTAGAGATGCAGAGCGGGAGGCAGGGGGTGACTCCAGGTATCACCATCCCTATCAGAGCTCACATACCCATGGAATAACTCTGTAATTGCTGTGGGACTACAGGCTAATTATTATATAATTATATAATTATATGTAGTTATTTATATGAGGGGAAGAGGTCAAATTTAGTACATTATCATAAATTCACAAATCAGGAGCTTTATTTTAAAATCTTTGACTGCATGGCCTTTGATCTTTGAACTGTTTGGTAACTTCAAGCATCATTACCCCATAATGTGCCAGAACGGGCATTTAGTGTGAGTACAATTACATACAGTATGATATTTGTATTGTGTTTAATACAACTAGTCTGTAAATTTGTATGCTCTGAATAATAATGAAATCTAGGTTTAATTATTGATATTTTAAAAATTATTTCAATATTCTGATACTGATGCAGCTGAATATCAAACAGTGTAAATATAACATGAAACTGTAGAGCTGTTGAGCTAAAATGTATATTATCCATCCATCCTTGCTTTTTCTATTGCACCTACCAGTCTAGCATATAAGTGATATGATTTATTTATTTAGTTTATTTGGAATTATGTAATGATACAAAAAGAGTCCTGCACAAAGCTCAGGAAACTCTGCCACACCATTAATGGAGTGATGTGATCCCAACCACATTAATGCAATCTTTTAGGCAGGAATTCAGCCAATGAGTCACCTCCCAGAACGCCTTCCCACCCCTCAGCTGAACAGGCAGCACTCTCTCAGCCCTCTCTAGATGTCTTTTGCAGTGGGGCTGGAAGATGCTCAAGAGAGGGTTATTTCTGCCCCAGACCAGTCCCTGCCCTTGGAGGGGGTCACTGCCAGCCACCTCTCTCTCCCCCAACAGCAGGCACCGGGCTGGGCACTGCTCCCATCACAGCAAAGCGGTCATGGATGATCCAGATTCCAGCATCCAGATTTCAAAGGAGTGGTGTGCATGACTGAAAAACATCTGCTGACACCACGGAGCAAAGTGCTTCAGCATGTGCTTAACCACGGGCTCTGACTAGGGTTATTCATGTGCTAAGCACATGGGAAAATACTTCTCCAGGTTACTGCCACAATGTCCATCATGGTCTCACACTGAATCTGGTTTATAAGAAAAAGTGGATGCCTTTATTTTTATCTCTTTGTCTAGGTATAAAATTGTCATCAACTCTTTTTTTTTTCCCTCTTCAGTATTTTACTGTTGTTTGTAACAGCCAGCAAGATAACTGAACAGATAACTTCTTCTACTCAAGTGAAATGAAATGGAAATAGCATCTGTCTACAAAAATCAATTTAGAAACCACCTACATATTTTTGGACTCAGACAATAGGTATTTCCAAAGCCATGCCTTCTAAAACCCTTTGAGTGTAAAAAGAAGAAAAAAAATAATAATACCTGGATGTGAGCTACCATCCATCAATCAGGAAAACTCACTCAGACTCAGGTGCATGAGCCAAAATGAACTTCAGATTGAAATGGATGGGAGACAGACAGTGTTGTCTGATTTGCTTGGGTTACTTCATTATTAATCTCTTTGCTTCCATTTATTTTAACGATCATAGCCAAGAAAGTCTCATTTATGAAGAACACTTCTTTTGTTTTAAGGACTACCTTACATGTGGTTGATGCCTGCACTGTGCTCTATTTCTTCACAAGTGCCAGGAGGAGAGCTGCTTTGCTTAGAACTGTTCCAATTGCCTGTAAATGTGTTGGTGCCTTCACTTGTAGAGGGCTGGACCTTGACCCCACAGCATTTGCATTCAGAAGCCCAGTCCAGTCATGCATCCTTCTCCTGAGGGGGTTTCTCCCTGCACTGTGCTACCAGACAGTGAAAAATTCCAGGATGGAGAAGGCAAAAGTTAAAAGCCAGAGTGTATTGGAATAGATGCTAATGTGTCTGGCCTTCATGTCTGAGATAGCGGATGAGAGAACTTCAAACTCTCTTTGTCTCATTGCTCTTCTCCTCCAGCACAGCCACTGCTTTCTCCAGCTCTCCTATCCTGTTCCCCCTGAACAAAACTTAGGCAGCTGAGTGGGTTTTCCTAAATGAGATACACCTAATTAGTAGCTAGTCATAGACTTGCTGATCAGACAGATTTTCAGCCTTTTGTTTTTAACCCAGCAAATGCATCCATAGTGCATTTTTACAAGTAAATATACACATTTCATTAAAAGCATCATCATCTCTGCTGCTTCCATCGCTTTGTTCTGTAAAAGACTCTTGTAGAAGTGTTGTTTATTCCCTCAGCCCATAGGAAAAAGAAATCACTTTCATTATTATATTAATGCAATTGCAACTAATTAATGAATGATTTTCCAGAGCTATGTTTATAAGCAATGGTGAGTATGCATAGCAGGAGGGTGAAGCACTGTTCACCTTGGAGCTCTCTGTGATCAGTGAGTGGGAATATTGTCCTGTTTGACTCAGTGTGGGTAAAAAGTGAGTGTGGGAAGTGGCACCACTGGTGTGGGAAGGAAACCTAATCTCAGGGGCAAATGAAACCCTGTAAGTGCAGGGGGCTGGCAGGGACTCTGTGAGAGAGGTGGACAGGAGTACTGTGGTGCCTTGAGAGAGTATTGACTATGTGTGGGGTTGGGGCTCTGGGAATTTGCTCCAAGGGTAGAATGAAGGGGACTGGGGGCTGCTAGGCAGCCAGAAAGCCTGGGAATGAACTCATCATCCCTGCCAGCTCAGTTGGGGGGCAGGTGAGTCCTGTGGTACCCACTTTGCACTCACACAAGCTGAACACCCACAGAAAAGCAGGATAAATTTTTTGCTCAGAGTCACACCATAATTCACTAGCAGAGCCAAGATTATACACCTGGAGGTTTTTTGTCCCGGTCTCTTTCTTCAAATGCCATAAATACTTCACTACAGCAGCAATATTTTGAGGTCTTGCAGGGCTCTGATACATGCAGATGTCTCAGTCCAACCACAGCACTGTGTGTCTTCAGAGTCTGCAAAATTAGGGACACATAAACATTGCTAATGCCTCTCTGGGAGGCAGAGGGTACTTACACTTTGTTATATCTCAGACTTGGTAGCACAAGTTTAGAAACCCTTTCTCTCTCTAACCTGTCATCTCCTACTACTTTCCCTTCCCACAACTGTAAAATTTGTTCAGTCCCTTAAGGTTAACTGCCAAAGCAACATCTAACAAATTCCAGCACTGTGTCAAATCTAACGCTTTGTCCAGAAAGAAAGCCCAGACACGTGCATGATGCAATGCAATGGCTGATCTGAATAAAGGTCATTTAATAGGAGACAGGTAACAGTCCCCACAATGCTGGCAGCAGTGACATGCTGCTGCTGCAATGGCTGGAGGCATCAAGTCTCTTCTTGTGTGGGCTCTCATCCACCCAGATGTAAAGCCCCCCATTAACCTTCATAGCATCAGCCATCTTATTCTTCTTAAGCCATCAAAAAGCCTCTTCACATAAATAGACAAGGGTATGTTTCCCCCTGATGACCTTGTACTTTGGTGCTCTGCGACCAGAGCAAAAGAAAGGGGAAAATGTTGTCAATTCAGTGCAAACTGGGTTAGAGGAAGGAAATAGCATCAAGTTACACTTCTGTACAGTTTTATCATCTAGGATCATAAAATTGAGGATGAAGTGATGCTTGCAGAGACAGAAGCATGAATTTCTTTAAACAGCACTATCTGAGGAAAGTACATTAGTGTAATATATCTTGGCACACTAATGGTGAATCATATTCCCATCCTGCCCCTCCAGACCAGGACAAGATGGGCAGGATTTGGGCAGCCATGGAAGCTGCTAAATTCCTTCTGCTGAGGAAGTGCCTTGAGCCCATGTGCTCACTAAAGCCATCACAATGGGGACAGCCATGCCTGCCCTGTGCATGCAAGGAAATAAAAGCTTGGTTCTGGGAGCAGTTGCAGTGCAGAGGGATTTGGTGGGGCACGACCCATCAGCAATGGGAATTTTCTGCTTTTGGGGGCAGAGGGCTTCTGTCATTTTGTCAGGATGAAAAGGAAGCAGCAGATTTATGGCTGGCTGTTGAAAGAGACACACAGCTTTCACAGGCAGAAGCAGGACAGGAAAGGTAGTCCCATGGCAATGGGCAGGGCAAAGGAGATGGCCAACATATAGGTGAAACAGCTAAAGGTGAAGAATAAATGCAATTTACCACATGCTTCAGCCACTAGTTTTGCAGCTGATCATGTGGCTGTTATAACTGTGTGTCTGCATGTCTGCATGGATAAAGGAAGTGCCGAAGGGTTTGTCAAATTCTAAGTTATAAAGAAACTCAATACTTGGTCAGGTTTCAGTTATGCTAAACATAAATAGTTAGCTGAATGTTCTATTTACTTTACAGACTGGTCTTTTTTCCTTCCTTTTTTTTTTTCCCCTTCAATTTTTCTTTTTTTTGTGTACATATTGGGGGTTTGGAAAAGCCTTGGAACAGAGCCCTCATCTAAGAAAATCAACAGCCTGCCTAGCATACCTGACATACACTGTACAGAGTCTTACAATGTAAGATTTACAAGCTCCCAGAAAGGGAGAGGCTCATTTAAGAACATGCCATTACACACAAAAATCAGGAAAAGCTGGTGGAAGAGGACAAATAGTTTGTTTTAAGTATTGCTAAGCACCATCCGTGATTATGAAGGAAGTGCCTACAAGCTGGCAGCTGAAATTGCAGCTCCACCATTTGGTGCTCACTTTTGTAGATTTTAACTGAGCGTTAACAATCATTGTGTAATTGAACACCTCATTCAGTTCATTAGCTGATGGCTGTGCAGTGCTGTCAATGTGCAAAGTGCAAGCCAGGTGCTAAGTATTATAATTATTTGTTTCCTCCCCAGCATTTAAACCGTTGGGTGATTCCTGACTGCTTTGCATGGGAATGATGAGGACAGATATGACCACAAGAGGAGCATCACATGTGGCCCAGACCATTCCTCACTTGCTGACCAGTGTGGTTGTTGCTCTTTGCCCTCCTCTAAGAGAAGAGACTCCCCTTCAAACACTCCCCTCCAGCTCTTGCCTGGTACTGCTTGTCCCACTCTCCTCCTGACAGTTCTCTGGCTGGAAATCCCAGCTAACTGCATTGGTTTTGCACTCTGCAGCCCACCACTGTCTCTCCTATGGTACAATCTGGTGCTGTTTATTCCAGTACAATGTCCCTAGACCTCTCCTACCCACTGAATGATTTGGAGGCTGTGACTTTGAGGAAGGTCAGAGCAGGCGGAGAAGTCCAGAAGGGTCAACTGGTGGAAGGATGCTGAAGGGAAGGGAAATGCCCATCCAGTCTGGGCTGGTGCCTGTCCCATGAGCAGCTGAGCACCGTGTTGAACACAGAGAATGTCACATTTCCCTCCCAGAAGTGCTAAAAACTGCTGCTCCTGTGTTCTGCCATTCATTCCTCACATACTCTCTGGAAGTGCATCAAGAAGCTATGAAATCTGTGCCATGCTCTTCTCTAGATCTGCTCAGTACAGATCAGGGCTTCCAAGTGTTCAGCTATAGAAGGAAGAAGTTTGAGTCATTTTTGAGGCCCTGATTGCTGAAGCCAGAGGTTCAGCTCTGTCCTGTCCCCATCACATGGCTGGTGCTCACCCAGCACCAAAAAACACCTCTCATCAGTGCCAACTCAGCCTTCTGCTGATAGCATTACTTGATGACCACTCACTGTTGCAGGGAGCATCCAAAATATGCAGATCTTGGAGTTTTCCGCTATGTCTTTATTTAACTCAGAGGCTGACCCACAGAGTGCTAATTAGCTAGATTCAAAACCAGGCTTAAAAAATTATAATGAGTTTACTGATTATCAGGTATGAAAATGAGGTCAGTCAAAAACATATCAGTGCTTTAATTAAACCTCAGTGAACTTCACAGAACGAGATGGAATGACTATTAATGACTCCTGGTTTTGCTAAACTTCCCTTCTGTGGCCTGTTACTTCAAGTTAGGGACTGTCCCCGTTTGTCACACTTCCGCTTATGTAAATTGCCTGAGCGAGGCCAGTACTCGCTCACCTAAAAAGCTCTGCAGGATGGAAGGAAGGCAATAAGCGTGTTCCTTGTGCCCACGGACAGACCTACTTTTTATTTTAGGGCCAACTATTGTCAGTCAGCAGCGTGTCTTTGATTTTGTAGCTTCTGCACACTGATTATACTTTGCATACACAATGTCTCGCTCCATGTGGCTTATTTGTATTTTTGTCCAAGCTGCAACTAGCATTACCAAACTGATATATGTGCAGTTTTGTGCAGGCAAATTTAAGACCATGGGAACTGCAAGAGTGGATCAGACTAATAGTTTGTCCAGTCTGGCTGTTGGTATCTGACTGGCCGTGTACAAATTCCTGGGAGGATATGAAAGAAGGAGGGAGAAGGAGCAGTGCTGGAGGGAATAGCTCTCCCTCAAAACGAAGATCATTGCAAACACTGAATTTAACATCCTGTTTGAATTTCATCCATTCACTTTTGAACTTGTATATACTGCTGGCTTCTGTGACTATCTGTGCCAATGCACAAGTTAAAAAGCTTCCTTTTTTTTTTCTTTTTTTCTTTTTTCTCTTTCTTAACAGGAATGCAACATACACACCAAGAATAAAACAAATGAGTTTGGGGGTTTTGTTTTGGTTTGCTTTCAGTTCCTCTCCTAATAACTCTGTGTTTCTAGAGGAAGATCTGGCATCAGTAGTCCTTGGTTTTCCTCTAAGTTTGGAGGCAGGGGCAGGACAAGAGGCAATGGATTTAATCAGAGCTCTGAGCAACCTGATCTAGTGAAAGGTGTCCCTGTCCATGGTAGGGTGGACTAGATTATCTTTAAGGTCCATTCTAATGCAAATCATTCTACAATTCTATGAAAAAGAGAGCTCCATGGAGAACTGAGCTCTCTTCACAGTGTTGCCATTGCAGTATCTCTGAGTGTTTCTAAGTGTCTGACATTTGTCCTGCCCTCTGCCAATTGGTGAGAGCATCCTTCATGATGACACACCAGTAGTTTGCCCACACTTGCAAAACACTCACGCTCTTCCCACAAATGGCAAGCCACAAGCAGTTGGCTGAGACCACCACCTTAGAGATCACTAGTGGGGAACTGACTGATGTGTAAAGATTGACTCTATATGGTTTAAAGAGCCCCACACTGCACCAGGTCAACAGAATAGGGCTATTTTAGTGGTGCTATGGCATTTTGCAGCTGTTTTCCTGTAGTGTGTGGTCATTCTCATGAGGCAATGCTCTTGTGGAGGGTGGAAATAGCTGAGCCCAGCTCCCTGGCCCTGGGGACAGGGAAGCAGGAGCTCACCAGGGACACACTGCCCTTTGTCACCTGCAAAAGGTGATGCTGAGCTCTGAGAAAACAGAGTGAATGACTTAGGTGTCTCAAACTGGGCACCAAAAGTAAATGGAAACTTTTGACCTTCACTGCTATGTGCCTCATTTCCTCATCTCTGCATGTTTCCTCCTCTTGTCGGAACATGAAATGTGTTCATTAGCGTCTGTGGAACCCGTGCGTGATGGGGAGAGGATAGGGCAGCAATGCTGAGGAGGAAACATGTCATGCAGAGATCACTGCTGCATCTGAGGCCTTTCTATGTAAGGTCTGCAACTACTTGTTGAGGGATAAGGATGAAAAGAACTATTGAGTACATATGTCCTGCACGAAGTACTGAACCTGTGACTGGTGATGATGCAAACACAGACTAATGGACACAAGAAAGACAATAGCAAGAAAGCAAAATGGAGGCATTTAAGCCCTTCATCTTTCAAGACTGATGTTCTCTTGAAATATTTGGGTTTAGGTTTTTGTTTCAGTTCAGATACTCTCTCATATATGAAATGGGTGTAGACTTATTAAGGGCAAAGGGATCTTACAGTAACCATCTCATCTCCGTATCCATCCCAGTACTGAAGACAGGAGACTTAAACTGTGCAGTTCCTATATACAATCCACAGTCTTCATGATCTGCATCATTTTTTTTTTTTTTTTAAATTAAGATAGAGTCCTTGTACAGTCTTTATGGGATGGGAGAGCCCAGCCCTTGATATTTTAACCCATGGGAGACTCATTTCTCTGTGAAAAACCGTCTCCTTGTTTTTGTTGGGAACATGCCTACCTTCCCTTTGTCAGCTAAACCAAAAGGTATTAGATCTTCTGGCAGGTGTAATACGTGAACACACATAGGGTAACCTTTCTAGAGTGTGGGACTGAGTCTATGAAGTATTAAGTGCCTTCAAGGTCCACTAAAATCAATGCGATTGAAGAATGCCATATCCTTGAAGGGCTGAGCCCCAAGGGATGGCTTCTTCTGGGATACACTGATTTTGAAGACAGGCAAAATAAAATATTTAAAGCAGCCTGACAGGCACAGGCTAAATTCTTTTCCTTTTGTGCTGAAACATAATTTTTTTAATATGCCCTGAGCATGCTGTGAAAGCAATCTTTCTACATGTTTCCATAGTGGGGAGTGTTTGCTCTCTGTACTCATCATTCACAAAATCTGTGAGTGATGTGGCCCCAAAGCATCAGGAAAGTTTAAGTTCTACAATATAGCATTTTTTAAAATAAGACATAATTGTTTGTAGAAGAAAAGTCTATCAGATACCTATGATGGGAAAGGGTTACTGCAGGGACATACATCAGCAGTATGTACTTTACATTCTTAGTCCATTGGTTTCTACAGCAGTTCTTGTTCACAGTAATGTGAGGCAGTTAATATGGGATCTGAACACCACTGGACTGATAAGCCTTCATACTGACTTGCAAAAGTAATTTTCAGTAATCTTTGAGGGGAAAAATTGCATTTAGTGGGGGAAAAAAGGAAAAAAAAAAAAGCTAAGCCATTCGTGCATCCTATTTTATTGAGTATGCAAGTAATAGACTATGCAGAAATTGAACTTTTGATCCATTAGGCTGTGCATAGGGACAAACTGCTGCTGAGTTACTGTCAAAAAGTTACGCTTCCAAATAGAAAAGTTTCACAGTATTTTTCCACAATCTTGTTTGGAAATGAGAATGCCAATATTACCACTAAAATGCAAACTTCCATCAGAAATGCTTGGAACAATGTTCCCAATCCAGGGCTCTGTTTTCACATACCACACTCCCACTGACACAATTAGTCATTCTTAAACTAACTTTTTTTGTGACTATTGTGCAAGGCAGTGGTAACATCCTTTCCTAAAAGTTTAATGAACAGAACTATCCATGTACACTTTGCTCCAACGATTGCTTCATACGCTGAGCCAGGCCAGGCAAAATAGATAACGTCCAAGCCATTTTAATTTTCTTGACAGAAAGATGGTTCAATTCCCAAGCAGGCCTAATCACTATATTTTTCTTCTAAATCCCCAGCCATCACACATCCAGTACAACCACGTACGATTATTTGTGGCTGTTTATTGCCACAGCCTTTCACCTCACATAAGTTTCTCAGATTTGGATGATTGTTGTGATAAAAGCTTTGCTTTTGCTAGAGGTGGACTTTGCAAGGTCAAGTCTAAAAAACACCATCAGGAGAGATAGGTTGAACCTGGTTCTATGCATGTGCAGGAATTACATATTTCAGGGAGTTTGAGCTGCATTTCCCAAAGCATCACAAGCCTGGAGGGACAGATTGATGAGGTTGATTGTATAAGTCAACACATAGTTGGTAGGCACCACCCAATATAGTCTCCACACCCAAGTAGATGGGCTTCATGGACACTTTATGAAGACAGCAAGGTTCCTGAGAAAGGAGTTGCCAGAAAACCCTGAAAAGTGGCCTAAGTTACTTGTCTTGCTGTGCTGAAGAAGGCTAGGAGAGCTTCTTATTTGAAATAACGGTGGCAGTGGGCTCCCCAGCATCCCTGCAGAACCACAGTCTCTCCCAAGGCAGTGTCCATCCCTATCAAGACCCCAGGTGACCTCACACCAACTTCACATGCTCCCAAACCAGCCATGGGAATCTTTTATATCTCACAGCCATGAGTTCATGGGAGAAGAGTGATGGCTTCAAACCCTGTGCAAAGACCTCACCATGCTGCACCTCACCCACCACCCACTTCCTGCCCAGGACCTCAGGGACTCCCTCTTCAGTTTCTCCCCCACAGAGAGTCTGGAAACTCATTGCTGAGCTGTGGCTGCAGCCTGAGGGCACTTAGGACTGTTTGTTATTATTCTTGGCATTTGTGCCTAAACACTTCATACTCATGAGCCCAGTAGTGCAACTGTAATAACAGCAATGCCTAAATCTCTTTAAACTATCAAGGGGCAGGAGATGGGGAGAATAGAAAGGGAAGGAGTGGTTGGGCAAGCCTGGAAGGGGCTCAGGCAGGAAGGAGGCTGTGCTGGTAAATGCCAAGGCCCTGGGCAGGAGCATCCTAAAGGGGCCAAGGCTCTCCAGGAGGGCAGCACTGAAGAAACACACAAACTAAGACATGAGCTGCAGAGATTGCACCCACTGTAGCAAACACCAACCTGAAACAGGAAAGGATCTGAAACACACAGAAAGCCCTGGCTTTGCATATTTGAAATAAGTCATTATTCAGGCTTTCCAACTCCCAATTCTGCTCAAAGAAAAACCTTTGTACTAATCCTCCTTCTCCTCCATCATTATGCAATATTGCTTAGGGTAAGGGAAATTTCCTTGCTCTTTTCTAAATATACATTTCTGTGGCTGGAAAATTAGAGAAATGACACGGCCAACCTTCCTAAATGTGAAGGACTGATTTGGGGAAGCACACAAGTCATCTGCTACAGCAGTCCCTTATCATTTTGTGGTAGGTGATTGCAAAATGCCTCTCTTCGCCAGAGTCACATTGTGTTTAAATTCAGCTAGACAAGGGAACCACAAAAAGGGCTTGTGGGCAGCTGGGCTGCTAAAAGCACAGGGACTGGCACTGGAGCACTGTTAGTTAAAACAACAATTTGTCACGGAAAAAGGAGTAGAGTAGCCTGCAATGACAATGTCACATGTGGTTTTTCAAGCACGAGGCTTTAACATTGAAGATGAAGAAAACACTTGGTGACCATTTTAAACTCAGCAGCCCCTACCAGTGCAGCAGGAGTTAACACAGTGTCACACTTTCCATTAATGCCTCTGTTTTTGCAGGGGCTGTAAAAATATGCTTGAGGCAAAAACTTGTGATTCAGTGGCTCAGCTGAAGAGTTAACTTTTCTTTTTATATGCATCCATTTTCAGAGCAGCGATTTATAATAATTTTTGTACAGATCTATATATGGTTCTGCTGTGGTGATAGAGAGAGCTGAGGAGGGAGTTGAGGCAAAGCCTTGTACCCTGCTAGCTGGCATTTCTGTTAGAGAGAGGATGGGCAAGAGGTTTGGGGTCTTCACGTGGCTGGTGTAAGCAGGACTTAGCATGCCCAGGGCCAGGGGGTCTGTTACCTAAGGGAAAAGAGGCCAAACACCAACTCGTTCCATCAGCCTGGCATAAAACTTGCATGAAGAACCAAGGCGTGCTCTCCTTTTGCCCCAGGGAGTAGCCCACCTGCCTACAGCAAATGTGTGTTGTCTTCATACATGTAGGAGAGAGACAAAAAATGGCTAAAATTATTTCCCAACTGATTTTTCTCCTCGTTTGTACTTGCCTGGTTCTTTAGCAGTTGCCATTCCTAACTCTAAGAGGGAACTCTTCAGGCAGAGCCATGCCAAAATTCTCCAAAATGAACCTTTGGAGGTAAATGAAAAGTGTGGAATCATACAAAGGGCCAGTTCTTGGCCTTGTAATAGCCAATTCACAGAAGATCAGTCAGCCCTGCCATCCTGCTATATAACCACAGAGTCCCCCATACCTCAGGTGGGACAGCTGGGCAACTCCTCCTGTCACCACTTGGATTATGGAGTTACTGCTGGGCAAAATGGACTCTGATTTCTGGCAAGTCCCTGACTGTCTGTACAGCCCATCTGGGCCACAGGTAGCCTGGGACACCTCAAGCAGCTTGGTGTTGCTTAATATAGTTTCCTCTGTAAGATCATACTGTTTTTTACAACAGCTCCACTAATTACTGCAGCCAAGTGCCAGCAACCAGACAGATTTACAAGGACATAGTATTGCCACTCTCCTCCCTTGTCCGTATCTTAGAAGTTGAATCTCATGTCCTTTCCCTAAATAGAACGTTAGCCTGTGTTGTCCCAAATTATCTGAGGTTATTTTCCCTCAAAATATTTTCCATACAAAGAAAAATACAGTTATTTCTACCCATTTTCAGAGAATGTTTCCTTTCTTCTTTGCTCTTTCAAGAAAATAGGCTCCTAGCAGGTATTTATCATGATAGCTAAATTAGCCGGTACCTTTAATACTTGCAGCACAGAAAATCACTTCATCAGCTCTACAATTTGAGCCTACTGGAGAAGACTTTTAAGAAAGAATGAGAATGAAACCTAGAATAACCATTTCTTTCCCCCTGTCCCTTCAAGGCATCAAAGTTCAAGGTATTTTTTCTTTCCTTGTATACCGAGAAATCCACGATGGTGGTTAATTGAGCACTAAAAGCCCATGCGACTGCAGTTTCACTAAGATGCTGTATGATTTTTCTAACTTCCAATCCTAAACTGCTATGAGGCGAAACAGGACAGAAGCAACTGTATTTTGGTAATGGGAGAGGTGATTCTATGAACTGAAAGTAGCAGTGCTGAAAGACAAAAGGAGTATAATCACATAATCAGGCTCCTATGTGGTCTCTGTGCATAACAGCTACATGCCAAAATTATTCAGCAAAGACTGAGAAAGAACCTACCCTGAAAGGGCACCATGCAAGGTCACCATAAAGAGGTGCATGTTGACTTTCTCGGGTGAACATTACCAGGAGGAGGACCTGGTAGGTGCCTCTGAAGCCCCTCAGATTTTGCCTTTGGAGGAGACTACATGTCTGCTTAGTAGCTGCTCAAAAACAGCAGGAAGAAAGGCAGCTTTCATTAAACCACATTTATTATCATTACCATGTCAGCTTTCCATGAATGCTCATTCAGGATGTGAGCCAGTCAGTGAGGGTATGCTCTCAGAACTGATGGAGGTGGCAACTAACACGTGCTGCTACATAACTGTGATGGGTGAATACGGGCAAGAGACAGATGTCCATCCATCCCTGGCAAATGTCTGCCACCAGTGAAAAAATTAAAATGCAATGTTGGTGCACTGCTTTAAAGACAGAAATACACATGTATTGAGAAACACTCTCTGTGGAAGTACCTTACAAAACACCATTTGGTTTCCCAGAGATGATCTCGCAGCTTAAAAATACTTGTTAGCATGAAGGTTGCTAGCTGTTTGCTGACCTCTTCCACAGAACCAACATGGGTGCAAATTCAAATGTCCCCATGCATACATTGAGCATGGTCAACCAGTTATAGGTCAAGATGGCAGACATTAGTGAAATAATGATTAATTAATAAACAATGAAAATATTTTCAAAACCTTTCCCATCCTCCAGTTTTTAATCTCTATTCTTACAAATAAGTCAGTAGTCGAATGCTGTAAATTTTTAAAAAAATTATTTATTTCAAGGATCTTTGATTACCTACTTTGTGTTTTTCCAGCAGGTTGATGTAACTGGCTCTGGCTCTAGAAGACAGCACAGCCTTTGATCATCTCAGTTCCTTCATTATTACCTGAGGGAGCCATCAGGAACTCTCTCTCATGTCCAAAAATTATCTACCCTATCTTCTTGGATTTCTTTATTCAGTGAATTAGTTTTCAGAATTATTCATGTTTATTAAGAAGAATCACTGGCACTGCATGGTTAGGTTTCCCCTGAGCTATGTCAGCTTACAACCTTGCAAGGTGTTCAAAATGTGCATCTCCTGCTGTGTAACACATCAGAGATGAAAGGCTCTGCCGCTGCTTGTGCTTGGAGAGAATCAGGCAAGAACCCAAATTGGTGCATTTTGGTTCCTCGGATGATGGTAGAACATGGCAAGGTAAGATATTTGTCTCCTCTATCCCTTCAATTCATCCACCTAGCACTTCAGCAGGCTCAAGATCTCCCACAAAGGTTCCTGAAAAGGGTCTTGTTAGTGTGGCTGTGGCACTTCACTCAACACCCCAGTTATTTCCTGGGGGCAGAGTCTACAGGCCTGAGCAATGTGGGCACAGCTGGCTCCTCACAGGATCATTGCTTCAGTGGTACAAACCACATTTAGAGCCCAGGACAGGAAAGGGTGGGTGAAGGGAGGTGATTCTCTGCCCTTGAGACTCTACCTGGAGTACTGCATCAGCATGAGAAAGACATGGACCTGTTGGAGTTAGCCCAGACAGGGCCATAAAGATGCTCAGAAGGCTGGAGCATCTCTGCTGTGGAGACAGGTGAGAGTTGGGGTTGTTCAGCCTGGAGAAGAGAAGGCTCTGGGGAGACCTCGTTGCAGCCTTTCGGTAACACTTTGTAACGCCTTAAAGGGTCTTAGAAAAAGTAAAGAGAGAAACTTTTTGCATGGCAGAGAGTGATAAGATAAGGGGAAAATGTTTTAAACTAAAGAGGAGAGTTTTAGATTAGATATTAGGATGAAATTCTATTGTAAGGATGGTGAAGCACTGGCACAAGGTTGCCTGGAGAAACTGTGTCTGTCCCATCCCTGGAAGTGTTCAAGGCCAGGTTGGACAGGACTTGGAGCAACCTGGTCTTATGGGTGGCATCCCTGTTCATGGAGGAGGACTGGAACTAGATGATCATTAAGGTCCCTTCCAAGCCTTTCTACCATTCTGTGATTATTGGATGTTTGTTCTACTGCCCATAAACTGATTGTGCCAAGTGATGATCAGATATTTGCACTTTCTTATTTCAAGAAAGAAGACACAAAATATGAACTCCTCCGATTCAGTTTAAGGTTTGGAAGACATCAAATTCTTGACATCCAGCTGTGTACTCCCAGGCTCTATGCTGCTGCTTCTAAGTACTCATCTACCCCTTCCCACTGCCACGAGGTATGTGCTGCACCTTTAGCATGGTTCCTTTGGCTGCCTGGGATAGAGCCTTTTCACCAAAACCTTTCTCCTCAAAAATCCATGTTGTCTTACTAGTTCACGTCAAAACTGTATTACTGCCTGGGTGAGCCAATTGTACTGACACTTGTTTCCATGTAGCCTCCTGCTCTAACATCCACACCTTTTCAGTTGAGTACCTGGGTTCAAAAGTCGCTTTCAGCATAGTGACACAGGAGACCCGTGTTTGTTTTCCAACCCTAACAGACATCCTGTTTGCCCTTGGGTCATGCAGCCACTTTCGGCTTCCTCCTGTTTACAACAGTGTAAGACATGATTTGTTCCACTTTGCCTGATGCCTTGCAACTTCTCTCTGTCTCTCCTTGATATCCTTCTCCCCCTTTCCCTCTCTCCTTTGTAACCTGACTTGCACACACCCAACAAACTGCAAGGGTTTGGGCTTCCTGAAGCTCCCAAGATATAAATAAATAATAATTAAAAAAGACAATGAGTTGATATATGGCTGAGCAAAGGCAGTTTTGCTTCTCAGCAAGTTTGTGTGAGCTGTTTCTGGTTTCAGTTCACATGGGTTATTTCACCTTCTGAGTTTCTCTTTGACATTCAGGTTTCTGCCTTTTTTTCCACCTGAAGCCAAAGGAAAAAAAAGAGGCAAAAAAGAAAAAAAAAAAAAAAAANTGATGTAACTGGCTCTGGCTCTAGAAGACAGCACAGCCTTTGATCATCTCAGTTCCTTCATTATTACCTGAGGGAGCCATCAGGAACTCTCTCTCATGTCCAAAAATTATCTACCCTATCTTCTTGGATTTCTTTATTCAGTGAATTAGTTTTCAGAATTATTCATGTTTATTAAGAAGAATCACTGGCACTGCATGGTTAGGTTTCCCCTGAGCTATGTCAGCTTACAACCTTGCAAGGTGTTCAAAATGTGCATCTCCTGCTGTGTAACACATCAGAGATGAAAGGCTCTGCCGCTGCTTGTGCTTGGAGAGAATCAGGCAAGAACCCAAATTGGTGCATTTTGGTTCCTCGGATGATGGTAGAACATGGCAAGGTAAGATATTTGTCTCCTCTATCCCTTCAATTCATCCACCTAGCACTTCAGCAGGCTCAAGATCTCCCACAAAGGTTCCTGAAAAGGGTCTTGTTAGTGTGGCTGTGGCACTTCACTCAACACCCCAGTTATTTCCTGGGGGCAGAGTCTACAGGCCTGAGCAATGTGGGCACAGCTGGCTCCTCACAGGATCATTGCTTCAGTGGTACAAACCACATTTAGAGCCCAGGACAGGAAAGGGTGGGTGAAGGGAGGTGATTCTCTGCCCTTGAGACTCTACCTGGAGTACTGCATCAGCATGAGAAAGACATGGACCTGTTGGAGTTAGCCCAGACAGGGCCATAAAGATGCTCAGAAGGCTGGAGCATCTCTGCTGTGGAGACAGGTGAGAGTTGGGGTTGTTCAGCCTGGAGAAGAGAAGGCTCTGGGGAGACCTCGTTGCAGCCTTTCGGTAACACTTTGTAACGCCTTAAAGGGTCTTAGAAAAAGTAAAGAGAGAAACTTTTTGCATGGCAGAGAGTGATAAGATAAGGGGAAAATGTTTTAAACTAAAGAGGAGAGTTTTAGATTAGATATTAGGATGAAATTCTATTGTAAGGATGGTGAAGCACTGGCACAAGGTTGCCTGGAGAAACTGTGTCTGTCCCATCCCTGGAAGTGTTCAAGGCCAGGTTGGACAGGACTTGGAGCAACCTGGTCTTATGGGTGGCATCCCTGTTCATGGAGGAGGACTGGAACTAGATGATCATTAAGGTCCCTTCCAAGCCTTTCTACCATTCTGTGATTATTGGATGTTTGTTCTACTGCCCATAAACTGATTGTGCCAAGTGATGATCAGATATTTGCACTTTCTTATTTCAAGAAAGAAGACACAAAATATGAACTCCTCCGATTCAGTTTAAGGTTTGGAAGACATCAAATTCTTGACATCCAGCTGTGTACTCCCAGGCTCTATGCTGCTGCTTCTAAGTACTCATCTACCCCTTCCCACTGCCACGAGGTATGTGCTGCACCTTTAGCATGGTTCCTTTGGCTGCCTGGGATAGAGCCTTTTCACCAAAACCTTTCTCCTCAAAAATCCATGTTGTCTTACTAGTTCACGTCAAAACTGTATTACTGCCTGGGTGAGCCAATTGTACTGACACTTGTTTCCATGTAGCCTCCTGCTCTAACATCCACACCTTTTCAGTTGAGTACCTGGGTTCAAAAGTCGCTTTCAGCATAGTGACACAGGAGACCCGTGTTTGTTTTCCAACCCTAACAGACATCCTGTTTGCCCTTGGGTCATGCAGCCACTTTCGGCTTCCTCCTGTTTACAACAGTGTAAGACATGATTTGTTCCACTTTGCCTGATGCCTTGCAACTTCTCTCTGTCTCTCCTTGATATCCTTCTCCCCCTTTCCCTCTCTCCTTTGTAACCTGACTTGCACACACCCAACAAACTGCAAGGGTTTGGGCTTCCTGAAGCTCCCAAGATATAAATAAATAATAATTAAAAAAGACAATGAGTTGATATATGGCTGAGCAAAGGCAGTTTTGCTTCTCAGCAAGTTTGTGTGAGCTGTTTCTGGTTTCAGTTCACATGGGTTATTTCACCTTCTGAGTTTCTCTTTGACATTCAGGTTTCTGCCTTTTTTTCCACCTGAAGCCAAAGGAAAAAAAAGAGGCAAAAAAGAAAAAAAAAAAAAAAAAGACAAAAAAAAAAAAAACA